>JABMCL010000188.1:15000-105000 GCA_018857735.1 Alviniconcha marisindica | reverse complement strand
GTCCTTTGTTTGACAGGGTGTTGTGTCCTTTGTTTGACAGGGTGTACAGCTAGGCACAGCGCCCAAGGGGTGACCATGTCCCTGTTCCAACAGAGCGGAAACGCGCTGACCGATCGCAAGTGTCGAGCTTTGGGAGAGCTCGTCAACACTTTCGTCCTCGTCTACATCGAGAACTTGCCAGCCCGGGACGACGGCTCGTGCGTGATCCAGGTGCCAGAGATACAGGTCACGTGCAACACGGGATCCAGAACCAACGGTCAGTGTATGGTTTGGTTTGGTTTCACGTCGTTCCCACCCCCATCCCACGCCACAAGTTAGAATTTCTCTGCTGAGCATTCACACAAATTGAGCCAGGTTGCATCCGTGTTATTATTTGGTCCACATTAGTTTAGTCTGATTTTGTTTAGTCTAATTTAGTTGACTTTAAAGTGTTTGTTTTCAGTTAGATTGGTTTATTTGAGTTTTGTCCAGTTCAGATGAGAAGACAGGACAAGCTTCTATGTTTGCTTGTTAGGATTCCTCAGCTGTTGGGTGAGAAGGTGGCAACCGTTTCCCCACACCTGCATATACGTTCATACAAGTGCACATTCCCCGCACCTGTATATACATTGATACAAGTGCACCGTTTCCCCACACCTGCATATACGTTCATACAAGTGCACATTCCCCGCACCTGTATATACATTGATACAAGTGCACCGTTTCCCCACACCTGCATATACGTTCATACAAGTGCACATTCCCCGCACCTGTATATACATTGATACAAGTGCACCGTTTCCCCACACCTGCATATACGTTCATGCAAGTGCACATTCCCTGCACCTGTATATACATTGATACAAGTGCACCGTTTCCCCACACCTGCATATACGTTCATACAAATGCACATTCCCCGCACCTGTATATACTTTGATACAAGTGCACCGTTTCCCCACACCTGCATATACGTTCATACAAGTGCACCGTTTTTCTACACCTGTATATACTTTGATACAAGGGCACCGTTTCCCCACACCTGTATATACTTTTATACAAGTGCAACGTTTCCCCACACCTGCATATACATTCATGCAAGTGCACCGTTTTTCTACACCTGCGTATACTTTGATACAAGGGCAACGTTTCCCTACACCTGTATACTTTGATACAAGTGTACCGTTTCCGCACACCTGTATATACTTTGATACAAGTGCAGTAGTTTCCCACACCTGTATATACCTTGATACAAGTGCAGTATTTCTCCACACCTGTAGGTACCTTGATACAAGTGCACCGTTTCCCCTCACCTGTACATATTTTGATACAAGTGCACCGTAGCCCCACACCTGTATATACTTTGATACAAGTGCACCATTTCCCCACACCTGTATATACTTTCATACAAGTGCACCGTTTCCCCACACCTGTATATACTTTTACACAAGTGCACCGTTTCCCCACACCTGTATATACTTTGATACAAGTGCACCGTTCCCCACACCTATATATACTTTGATACAAGTGCACCGTTCCCCACACCTGTATATACTTTTACACAAGTGCACCGTTTCCCCACACCTGTATATACTTTGATACAAGTGCACCGTTTCCCCACACCTGTATATACTTTGATACAAGTGCACCGTTTTTCCACACCTGTATATACTTTGATACAAATGCAGTGTTGTCCGCCAATCCGGCAGCTATACGCCGACTTCAGAGATTTCAATCATGGAGCTTGTCATGCATGTCACAAAGATTACTACAGCTGAAAGCAATCCTGACATGGGACTCTTAACTCAAGCAACATCTTGCTTTAGCCCCAACCGTTCTGGCTAAAGACAATAAAACAGTGTCCGTAGGCTCTGGTCGTGGCTAGAAATTCAGTGTTCAAAGGCAATCTTTGTTATTCACCAGATCCAAACACATAAAAACTTCAAAAGAACACTATCTATTAGGACAAAACAGAAAATTTTCGGGGTAATCCCACTTATCAAGCTACAAAACGATACTAAAACAGCAGCCAAACGGTGAAAAATGAGATGTAGAACTAAGATACTTATCTGCTTTTGGCTTTTGGTTGAGCTGTGTTATTTTCGTGTCCAGTGCTTTGTAAAAATACAAATAAAAGAGAGAGAGAGAGAGAGAGAGAGAGAGAGAGAGAGAGAGAGAGAGAGAGAGAGAGAGAGAGAGAGAGAGAGAGAGAGAGAGAGAGAGAGCCAAGACACTTACTCGCTATGTTGTTTTTAGCGTCCAGTGTTTGGAAGCATGGCTGGCATTCACCGTTGTTGTGATTTCTCTTCCAGCTCCCTTTTCGGGGTAACGTCTCCCGGCGGCTTTGGATCCCTGTTTGTATTCTCGTCACCAACACGCGACCTCATCCTTCGATTCCGTCTGTTCTGGTGGTATCTCAGCAACAAACCTGCAGCATCAAACTGGAGAGAGATGGACGTCTGTCTTTCCTGCCTCTAGGGCCGGGGTTATCATCGTGTTTGCATTTTTGCTGTGATCTTTGCAATCGTGTTGTGAATGATAGTCATACTTTTTGTGTGTGTAGAAGATACATTTCGAAAACCTATGCGGGCAGTCTTGTGTGCGAAGATGTATGTCACTGTTCATTTGCTGATTTTCAAGCAGTGCAGTAATGAAGACATAAGTATTTGATTTAGAATGATTTAGCACATTTTTGCCAGGGAACAACTATTAGAAGACTATTTGGATCCACTTTGACGAAAGGGGGACAAAGTCAGTGAGGTGCTCGTGGGATCAGTGAGGAGCACATCTCCTGGGAAAGACTTAATCAGATTACCTTGTTGGGTTAGTACCCGCGGTCTTTCATGTTGTAGAGAGTATATTTTATCGTATTGTTACTATACCACTCCCAGCCCCTTTTCCACATACACTGGACTCGAACCTGTCGCCAGTCTCTCTCTACACCTCCCTCCCCAACCACCCACCGACATATATACCTACACACATCCCCTCCACACACCCCCCCCCCACCCCCCACCAAACACCCACATCCACCCACTACCCCCACATACACCCACACACATACACCTATTACACCCCCCCCCCACCCCCACCCCACCCCACCCCACACACACACACACATACACGCACACACGCCAAATCAGATGGAAAAATCACAAAAAAGCATTTGAGGCGAGAAAAGCCGATACTAACCTACTGCATGGTAAATCCGGTCAGCGCTCTGTTTCTCAATCAGATACACCACCTTCCTACAGAGGGCCAAGTTTTGTGACCTCCACTTGGTGCAATGCCTAATCTCCAAGCTTGTACATATAAAAGCTCCTTGTTTGCTCTTTCTGTTTGGTACAAGAACTCAGAAATCCCCGCCCCACCCCAACCCACCCCATCCCCACCCATCACCTTTATTTTATTTTATTTTATTTTTTTAAATATTCTTTGGCAAACAAATTTTATTCATTATAGTGATGTCCATTTTTTTTACTTTGTCCCCCTTTTGTCACAGCGGGACTTTGATCGTGTGACCTTCGCCGTGAAATGACGTTTAATATCAAGACTTAGTCAACTACGTCACAGTTGTTTCCCCAGTCAAAACACTTTTTGGTGTGTGTGTGTATGTAGAACGTGCTAATTCGAACGGTGCAGTTTTGTAAAAGAACATGGGAATCACTCATTGCATTTCACTGTTTTACATTTTGTTCATATTTGTACATTTGTTTGTTGTTATGTAAATAATCTGTCATTGTATTATTATGTAGATTTGGTGAGTCCTACCTGAATGGTCAGGTCATATATAAATGTAATAGACTCGTGTTCGTTCAAAGTAGTATGCATTCAGAATCACCATTTGTCAAATATCCTGTTGTTGTTGTCTTCTGATACTGTTATGTAATTTGAAAAATTAAATACGTGTTTGGCAAATTGATCCAGCACTGACCAACATGAATAACACGATTTTGGGGTCTAAAACAACCTGCTATTTATGGTTTGATAAGTGTTTCAATGAACATTTATTTGTTGAGTAATTTTTCTCAGAGAGCTACTAGTTTTCCAATGTCGAAATATTTCAAAGGACCAAAAAACAAAAACACACACAAAAATAAAAGAAAGACAGACAGAAACAAAAACAAAAACGCAACCCAAAAGGGAATAATTTTGACGGAACTCGATGAATGTAAATTGCGGAACGGCAGCGAAGGTTGCTGCCGATGTTAAACGAAATACGCTTCAATAAAGACGTAACTTTTTTTAGAAGAGAAAGCTGGTACGACGGTATGACAAAGGTCAGGGCCTAATGATCCAAAGCGTTGTCACCGGTCCAACGGGGAAAGCAAGTTCGGTCCATCCTCCGGTCGAGGCAGACGTCAGTGACGGAAGAACTTTACTAGTTTCAGTTTTCCCAGCCACGGTCGTTCGTCGGCCTCATGCACTCGTCAGTGACGGAGTCGTGCCTGTCGGCGAGACACCAACAGCACGCATTAACTAGGGGGCGTTGCGGCGAACATTAACCCTTTCACTGCCACGGTGTCACTTGAAAACGACCAATAAAAGTGTGAAATTTCAAATTCTTTAGCATCTTCTTTTTTTCTTTTTCGCGTTAGCATGTGAAAGGGCTTCCATAAAAATGCACAGTATTGAAAGTGATTTGTTACAGGACGGGAAAATAGACTGTCTGCGGGCGTGCGCGTGCACTTTTCAGCCTGGAATTTGTACAGGCTGGGGCAGTGAAGGAGTTAATATACACATTGACGCACGCATGCAAACACAATGTGACATATATTTCGGACAAATGCCTAACGACAAATAGTGAACACACACACACACGCATGCGCACGCACGCACGCACGCACACACGCACACACACACACACACACACACAAACACATGCCATGCGCGCGCGCATACTCTCTCTCTCTCTCTCTCTCTCTCTCTCTCTCTCTCTCTCTCTCTCTCTCTCTCTCTCTCTCTCTCTCTCTCTCTCTCTGCATGAAGGTAGCATAATAATCGGTAAAATGATTGAAGCTCGGCTCCAACATGAAGGATGGCTTCTTGCTATACTTTACCCATGCCATTGTTAACTGCAATCCACCACACACGTGCACGATTCGCAAAGAATGAAACTCGGTAGCTGCTTTTGCTAAAAAACGAAAACTGCGGACCAAGCGCATATTTTGTCTCAACACCTCCCCCCTCCTCCACTCATTTTTCGATTTTTAAGGAGGGGCACCTCACTGAAAAAAATTATGCGCGTTTTGACATTGTGTTGGAAGATGCTACCAGCGGGGGCGCGTTAGTTTTCCGATAGCCTTGAAACACTTTAACCTCGCTTTTTTTCTCGTCGGAATAATTGGTGGGATTTGTTTTAAAAAAATTTTTTTTTTTTTTTTTTTTTACCCCCATTTAAAACCCAGCGCTATCAAAGTGTTGACGAAAACGTGAAGCACAAACAATTGAGAAAGACAGGGAATTCGTCAAAAAAGTATAGATTCCAAGTTTCGTCGATTTTCTCGCTTCATACGAAACGGATCAATGTGTACATGGTGAATACAGGTCTCCCCTCTGCAGCGTATGTGGAGGTTGGCAGGCTACAGATTACAGGGGAATGTCGAAAAGTTGTTTTCTATAACACTGAGATTCTAACCTGTTCGGATCTGTTGCTGGCAGTGTTGACTTAAAATTATCGAGGGCTGATGGTGATGTGATGCCGATGAGGATTTCCTCGAGGTCGGGTTTTTTGAACATACTGCAATGGTTTTTAAAGACGATATTAAAAGAATTATTACAAAAAAACGTCTTTGGGGGTTTCTCTATCTTTCTCTGTCTCTTTTTTTTTCTCCTGTTTCCCCATTTTCTGTCTTCTTCTGTCTGTCTGTCTGTCTGTCCTGTCTGTCTTTTCCCTGTCTGTCTTTGTCTTTTTCCTGTCTGCGCCCTTCTCTCTCTCTCTCTCTTCTCTCTCTTCTCTCCCTTCTCTCTCTTCTCTCTCTCTTCTCCTCTCTCTCTCTCTCTCTCTCTTTCCCCCGGTTGGTTTGTTGGTGTGTGTGGTGTGTGTGTGTGTGTGTGGGTGTGTTGTGTGTGTGTGTGTGGGGTGTGTGTTTATGTTTGTGTGTGTGTGGTGGTGGGGTGGTGGTGGTGTGTGTGGTGTGTGGGTGGTGGTATGGTGGGTGGTGGTGGTGGGTGTGTGTGGTGTTGTGTGTGTGATTTGGGAAACAGGAAAATATTGACTCCGCAGGGGTTTTTACTGGATTTTCCCCTACACCCCCATGCCGTTTTGGGGTTTTCTTTTCCTCCTGATCTAGTTTTTTTAAGAGTTTCTCTTACCTCCACGAGCTGGCTTTAGTGAGGATTTCCCCTTACACCCCGAGGGTTTTTAGTGGGATTTTCCTTACACTCTAAAGCTATTTTTAGTGAGGAGTTCTTTTACATGCGATCAAATTTTATAAAGATTTTCTCTTACACTCCTCATACTAGTTTTTACCTCTGCTAGAACGCAACACTCATCATGACGTATTTGCGAGGAGTTTTTTGTTACTCTCCTCGCACTGGTTTTAGTGAGGATTTCTTTACAGTCCTCTAGTGAGGAGTTCCTTTACACTCCGGGCTTTTTTGTGAGGGTTTTTTTTTCGCTCCTCGTGCTAGTTTTAGTGAAAATTTCTTAATCCGATGCATTTTTGTGAAGTCTTTTGACCCCCCCTCAAGCTATTTTTGTGAGATGTTTCCCCTAAACCTAGGGGAAAATTTTAAGGGGAGTTTCTTTACACATCTCATGCTATTTTAGTGAGAGTTTCTCTTTACATGCCAGTTCAGTGGGTGTTTCTCTTCCCCCTGCTAGTTTTAATGTTTCTCTTACACACCTAAATCTAGTTTTTAAGGGGGGGTTTTTTCTTACACACCTCCTGCTTTTTTTAGTGAGTGCTCTTGCACTCCTGGGGGAAAAATTTAGTGAGGGTTTTCCTTACACCTTATGCTGTTTTGTGAGGTGTTTCTTTTTACACCCCTCATCTAGTTTTTGGCGTTTCTCTTTAACCCTATGATCTTTTGGAAAGGTTTTTCTCTTACACCCTCTTAGTTTACTTGTTTCTCACCCCTCTCTTTTTAAGGTTTCTTTCATCCTCATGCTATTTTTTGTGAGGTTTTCTTCCCCCCTCATCTATTTTTGTGGGTTTTTTCTTCCCCCGTTTTTAGTAAAGTGTTTTCTTGCCTCCTGAACTTCTAGTGAGGTTTTTCTCTTGCACCCTAGTTTTAGTGGGGTTTTTCCACTTCGCATTTTTTGTAAAGTTTTTCTGACATTCCCCTTTTGTTTTCGTGGGGTTTTTCTTTCCCCAACCCATGCTTTTTATGAGGTGTTTCTTTTACACCCTCAGCTATTTTATGGGTGTTTCTTTACACCTCGCAGTTTTATGAGGTGTTTCTCTTCCTTTTGTGATTGTGATTTTTCTTCCCCCTATGCTTTTTTGGGGGGGGGGGGGGGGGGGGGGGTTTTTTTTTTCTCTTACACCCCATGAATTTTTAGGGGTTTTTCTCTTCCACACCTCATGCTAGTTTTAGTAAGTTTTCCCCTTACAAACCCACAGCTAGTTTTAGTAAATGTTTCTTTGCACCCCTCATGCTATTTAGTGAAGTTTTTCTTTACCCCCATGCAGTTTAGTGAGGTGTTTCCTTACACACCTCTGCTGTTTTATGAGTTTTTAAGGGTTTTTTTATTTTGTAAGTTTTCCTTACCTCCTCATGCTATTTTTAGTGAAGTGTTTTCTTCACCCCTGATGCTATTTAGTGGGTTTTTCCCTTTTACACACCTCATCTATTTAGTGAAGTGTTTTTTTACAAAACCTCATGCTTCTAGTGAGTTTTTTCTTTTACACCCCTCCTATTTTTAGTGGGTGTTTTTTTTACACACCACATGCGGTTTTATGGGGTGTTTCTCTTACACCCTCGTAAGTGAATGTTTCTCTTCCTCCTGTTTTCTAGTGAGGTGTTCTCTTACACCCCCTAGTTTTAGTGGTTTTTTTTTATCTTACAAACCTCATATAGTTTTAGTGAAGTGTTTCTCTTGCCCCCTAATCGTCTTTTGTTTTTCTTACACACTTTATGCTAGTTTTAGTGGGTATTTTTTTTTACACACCTCATGTATTTGTGGGTGTTTCTCTTACCCCTCATGCTAGTTTTAGTGGTTTTTCCCTTTTATTTATATTTATGGGTTTTCTCTTACACCCTCATTTTTTTGGGGGTTTCTCTTACACCCTTAGGCCAATTCTAGTGGGGTTTTTCCCCCCCATGCGTTTTAGTGATTTTTTTCTTAAACCTCATGCTATTTTTGGTTGGGTGTTTCTCTACACCCTCATCTATTTTAGTGAGGTGTTTACCCATCCTGAAATCCTGTGGGTCAGTCTCTTACACACTGTCTAGTTTAGTGATTTTTTCTCTTCACCTCAGTATTTTTATGAAGGTTTTCTTGCCCCCTGATAATACTTCTAGTGAAGTTTTTTCTTTTACACACCTCATGCTAGTTTTTGAGGTTTCTCTTCACCTATGTTTTTTTTATTTTAAGTGTTTCTTTGCACTCCTGTTGCTTTTTTTTGGTGAGGAGTTTCTTTTATCCCCCCTTCCAGGCGGAACACTTTGGCTTTGGATCGTCTCTTACACTGAGGTGCACACCTCTCGGGGAGTTAGGACAGGGTTTCTCTTATCTGTATGCGACTACACAAAATTTCCCCAGATTTATCCATTGCCCCAAAAAAAGAAAAGAGCAAGGTCTGACAGGTTACAGCTCGGTACGGCTCACATCCAGAGTTTCCACAGACGGGCAAGTGTCGGTTGTCATGGGTATGACCCGGTGCTATCGGGTCAGCGGTGCGGGGCATGCTGGGCGGGCGCCACCGACACGCCCCGCGGGTTTGTCTCGGTACAGACGACCTGACACCCGTCCTGACATATCGTCCTCATCTTTTTCTTTTTACACTCTCTGGTTTTAGGATTTCTTTACCTCCTCGGTCATTTTTGTTTTTTAGGAGTTTTTCTTACCTCCCCGAGCTGGTTTTAGTGAGGGTTTCACCCTCGGGGTGGGTTTTTTTTGAGGGTTTTCTCTTTTTTAAACTCCCGAGCTGGTTTTTGTGGGGTTTTTTCTTACCCCTCCCCAAAAGATGGAGTGAAGTTTCTTTACCCCTGGGGAAAGGGTGTTTTAGGAGGGTTTTTCTTACACCCCCCAGTGGTTTTATGAGGGTTTTCTTCACTCCTGAGCTTTTTGGAGGGGTTTTTCTTTCATCCTGAGCTGTTTGTGAGGGTTTTTCTTTCACTCCCCGGGTGGGTTTTTTTGAGGGTTTTTTTCTTACACCCTCAAAGCTGGGTTTTTGTGAGGAGTTTCTTTTTACATTCCTGATGCTAGTTTTAGGAGGGTTTCTTACATTTCGAGCTGGTTTAGTGGGGTTTCTCTTACACCCTTGAGCTGGTTTTTGTGGGAGTTTCTCTTAAATTTCCCGATGCGTTTAGTGGGGCTTTTCCCCTCGAGCTGGTTTTTGTGAGGTTTCTTTCACCCCCGGTGTTTTAGGAGTTTCTTTTACCCTCCCATCTATTTAGGGGGAGTTTTCCCCTTTCACCCCCATGCAAATTTTGTGGGTTTCTTTTCACCCTGATGCTACTTTTGTGAGGGGGTTTCTCTTAAATCCCGATCTGTTTTAGTGGGGTTTCTCCACACTCCCCGGCTGGTTTGGGGAGTCAGTTTAGTCTTGATACTCCTTAAGTTGGGTTTAGTGAGGATTCCCCTTACACCTCTGAAGCTTTTTTTAGGGGAAGGTTTCCCTTCCTCCTGATGCTAGTTTTGTGGGGTGTTTTTTTGCCCCGTGTCATTTTTGTAAGGAGTTTCTCATGCTTTTTCTTTTCAGTTTGTGAGGATTTCTTTTAAAACCTCATGCTTTGTTTTTTCGTGAGGAGTTTCTCTTTCATCCTGATGATTTTTTTGGGGGGAGTTTCTCTTACACACCCCTGCTTGGGTTTTTTCGTGAGGGTTTCTTTACACACCTCATGCTTATTTATTGTGAGGAGTTTTTCTTCCCCCCCTTGATTTTTTTAGGGTTTCTCTTACAAACCCTGTATTTTAGTGAGGGTTTTTTCTTACACACCCATGTTTTTTTATTCTGAGGGTTTCTCTTCCTCCTGATTGCTACCCCAGTGGAGGTTTTCTTAGTCCCCGATTTTGTTTTTTTGAGGAAATTTTTCTGATCCTTCATGCTATTTTAGTGAGGTTTTTTCACATTCCCTTCTTTTTTTTTTTACACTCCTGTGTACTTTTAGTGAGGAGTTTCTTTACACTCTTTATCAGTTTAGGATTCCACCCCTTGTTTTTATAGAGGGGAAAATTTACATTTCCCCATATTTGGGTTTTTTTGGGAAAATTTTTCTTACACCCCCATGCTGGTTTAGGGGAGTTTCTCTCACTCCTGATGCCGTTTTATCAGGGGTTTCTCTTACACCCTGGTTGTTTTATGAGGAATTTTTTTTTCCCCCTGTGTTTGTTTTTTTGAAGGGGTTTCTCTTCACTCCCGATGCCTTTTAGTCGGAGTTTCTCTTACACTTCTCTGCTAGATTTAGTGAGGGGTTTTGGAGGAGTTTCTTTTGCAGACATCGTGCTCAGTGGTTTTTGTGAGGTTTTTCTTGCCCCCTGATGCTATTTTAGTGAGGGGGTTTTTCTTACACCCCTGAGCCATTTTTAGTGAGAAGTTTCTCATACAGTCCTCTTGCTGCTTCAGTTTAGTTAGGAGATTTTTTTCATTACACACCTCATGTGATGTTTAGTAGGAGTTTTAAATTACATTCCTGATGCTAGTTTTTTGAGTCTAACTTTTCCTGCCAGTTTAGTTTGGGGTTTCTCTGACACCCTGATGCTAGTCAAATTTTGATGAGTTTCACTTACACTCTTCGTGTTCAGTGGTTTTGTGAGGCTTCTTTACATTTTAACATTAGTTTAAAGGGGAGTTTCTCTTCACTCCAAGCTAGTTTTTGTGAGGTTACACTCCTGATGCCAATTTTAATGTGGAGTTTGCGTTAAATCGTCATGCTAGTTTTAGCCTGGGGGTTTCTCTTGATTTTTGTTTTTTAAGAGTTTCTTACATCCCTGTGATGATCTTTTGGGGGGTAAACCGCCGAAAAAAAAAAAAACAAAGGCCCCAAAAAAACCCCCCCTTGGGGGTTGGGGGGGGTGGGGGATGGGGGTTTGGTTTGGTTTTTTGGCTTTTTTCCCCTGGGGGCTGGGGGTTACATTCCCACGACTTCCTTTGAACAAATACATGATTTTTACTAAAAAAACCCCATAATAAAAAAATGCTCAAACAAAATCAAAGTTGTTATAAAATGTGGCTAAGGCCAAAATTAAATTTTATTTTTTTGTTGTTTCGCTTTGGTTAATCAAAATAATCAAAATAAACTAATAAAATTTTGCAAGCTTAACATTCTTAGATTTTGACGTCAATTTTGAGGCACAAAATTGGGTAGTTAAAAAAATAATAGTTATCAACATCTTAGTACGGTTTCTCTTGAATTTTTTATTGGAACAGTTAAGCAATAGTAAATTCATCTCCTACCCTTTCCACTGCACAAACAATACATATTCTTTCATCCCTTGGAATACCTAACGATCGTCTTTGCTGGATTTGGGAGTCTGTGGTTACTAAATCTAAATTTTTTAATACTCTTGTCTTAGGTAGATGGGAGATAGGTTAGATTTCCTCAAAGCAAAAATTTTTTTTTAAATAAACGATAAACCACAAACACTATTTTCTGCTACTCTGCTTTGCCATTCTTGTATAAATTGATCCCTTAGTCTTTTCTTCACCATACGTAAAACTGTCGTGGTATGGATTTGGTTAGAACAAATATAAGATAATCCTAAACTATCTAATAACGAATGCACTTTCATAAGCCCCGGGGATAATCGCTCATAATACAACTTTGAACATAGCTGAAACTTAGGTTGAAAACTTAGGCGATTCAGAGTGAGAGGTATTGCACAAACCATACCAAAATCCTAACACCCCCATTTTGCTTCAAATTTTTATCGGATTCTTCCCACTTCCCCAAACACCATACATGTTGGGGTTGTAACTTTGACACCCAAGATCAGTTTTAAAAAAAAGAAGCTGTAGTTTTGAGATTACATCCATCTTCTCGCACGCCCATATTTCACAACCATGAAAAGGATTGGGTGCACACATTTTTCAAAAAATTCTAATTGTATGTCTAGTGGCAAATTTACGCCGACATTTCCTTAACAGTGAAAAAAAGCCCTGTTTGCAATGAAACTGTAACCCTTTGTCCTTTTTAAACTTGTTATTATAGTTAAAATTTTTCTCCCAAAAAAAAATATAATCCCAAAAAAAAGTCAAAATTTCCTCATTAAAAATTTAATTTCGGCATTTTTTTGATCTTCCCCCTTGAAAATATCATGACTTTGGTTTTCCTAAATTAATATCGAGACCCCAGAATTCACAATATATTTTGAGTATATCTAACGCTCTCTGCAAATCTTCAGGACATTCGGCTAGTACAATTTTGTCATCCGCGTACAACAATAAAACAAAAAAAAAAATTTCGAACTTGAAGAAAAACCTTTCCCAATCAAAAAGGGAAAAAAGGGTTTTCCCCCCCGGAACCAATTTTAAAAAAAATCAAGAAACCTAGTTTTCACACATGATTTTGCTTTAGCATACATATCTCGTATCACACGTAGAACCTTCCCATTCACACCAGAATTTAACAGTTTTCCCCACAACAATCCGCGCTGATGGGGCATTTACATACACAAGAATACCATCTTCCTGGTAGATCGGCTCTATGCAAGTTTACAAATAATCATCCATTCTTTACCTGCTGTGAAGTAGTGTCTAATTGCTTTCTTCTGTTTATAACATGGAAAACAAATTCTGACATTTTGACACAGACGTTTATTTCAGTCTTGCTTCAATTCGGTGCTGATTTTACTGGATATGGCGTTAATTTGTGGTAGTGCTCCAAACTCTAGTCTAGCCTGTGAAGCTTTACTCTAAGCAACACACAACACCACACAAAAAACCACACACCACACACACACACAAACACACACACACACACAAAACACAACACACACACACCACCACCACGCAACGCACGAAAAACCCCCCCGGCACCAAAATCCACTAAAAAACTTGAATTTTATTAAGGAAAAAAAAAGAGAAGACGGGCAGACAGACAGACAGACAGACAGACAAAGACAGACAGACAGACAACAGACAGCGGGACAGACAGACAGAGATTGATTATGTTTGATTGTTTGAACTTTTTTTAAAACGGGAAATTAGCAAAAAGGCCGCTCAAATCTGCGTTGCTACAGTACTACTAAAACCAAGACTTCACAGTTAAATATTATTACAGAAGGCTATAGACAAATACAGCATCAGAAAAAAAACAACAATTAATAAAATAATAATAATAACAAAAAACAAAAAAAAAACCAAACAAAAAAAAGGGGGAAAAAATTGAAAAAAAAAAAAAAAAAAACGGAAAGGGGAGAGAGAGAGAGAGGAGAGAGAGAGAGAGAGAGAAGAGTGAGGTACTACAACTGATGGAATCGTTCCGCATCAAAACTTGATCGCGGTCACAGTCCAGACCCCGCTTTTCTGACGGTGTGGTACGGGGCCCGATGCGGCGGGAAATTTTAATTTGATAAAATGTTAATACGTTGGCATAAAAAATAAAAAAGAGTCAGGTATGGGCCAAAACGCCAGCAGAAAAACGGAGCTGGATGACTGAATGAAAAAAACCAAGTCCTACTCGGACTGTGACAAAACCGGCCTGATGATGCGGGCGAAGGGGCGACTACCGGACCTTTGGAGTCTGTGCGGGAACTACGGCGGCGGGAGAAACTGACACGGAAGAGGGACACGGTAAATGATGGTTCGATATAAGTATCAGTCTTGTTCTGAACTTCGCCTTGATGGAGGGGTTGGTTCCTCAATGGGGAGCACTCACTGAGTGACAGGCCGGGGAGACTTGGAGACTTAATAAGTGTTCACATGTGAACTGTGTTAAAATCCAGCTAACAGGGGGTTCGCACTCTGTCCTGTACTCAAAGTATTGAACCCGGCCAGTAAACCCGGGAAAGACTGAAAAGAGAGAACTATCAGCCCAGCAGTAACGATCGAAGCTGTCACACTCAAAAAGGACATTGTTCCCGTGAGAAAAACCGTCGGAAAATTAACTCAATCCCCGAACGGGGAAAAGAAGCTCAAGTTTTTCGGCATTCCCCCCCCCCCCCCCCCCCACACACGCCACTCGTGACAAACTCAAGCACTGGGTTTTGACATCTTTCCCCAAGGAAGGGGCCAAAGGGTGCTCGGGTGTGGGTCGTGACGACACACTGACTCCGATGTACTTGATTCGCCTACACTGACACAACTTGAACTCGCACGCCGTGTTTTGTGTGGGGAAAATTAAAGTATAACGTTCACGGTCACTCATTCATGCCTTAAACATAAGATATACGAAATGATGCCCGTAATTTTATATTTTCTCATCAGTAGCTTAGAAAGGGAGACAGTTGTTAGGGAAAGGGAATGCCTAAACTAAAACCCCTTTTTAGTAAAAAAAGTTTTATTTTTTTGAGTTTTCTCTCTCTCTCCTCCTCTCCTCCTCTCTCTCTCTCTCTTCTCTCTCTCTTTCTCTCTCTCTCTCAGTTCAGGACTCCCGTCGGCAACATTGCCCCCCCCCCGAGCAGTGTCGACAGTGTGTGGTGTGGTGTGGTGTGTTCCTGTTTTGTGTGTGGGTGTGTGTGTGTGGTGGTTTTTATGTTTTAATGGTGTGTTGTGTGTGGGGTTGTTGTGTTGGTTTGTGTGGGTTGTACGGTGGCCCCTGTGTGGTTGGTGTTGTGTTGGTTGTTGTGGTGGTGTTTGTGTGTGGTGTGCAGTGTGTGGTGTGTGTTTTTGGGATGTGTGTTTTGTGTGGGAAAATTTGGTGTGGGCTGTGTGGGGTGAGGGGGTAGGTGTGTGGGTTTGGGGATGTTGTTGGGGGTGTGTGTGGTGTGTTTTGGGGGTGTGGGGTGTTTGTTTGTGTGTGTTTTGTGTGTGGTTTTGTAATTTTTTTGTGTTTTTTGGGTTTGTGTGTGTGTATGTGTGTCTCTTGCGGCCGGGTAGTCAGTGCCGGTGCCTTCATGTCAATGTCGTGTTTGCGGCCGCGGTCGCGGCCGCGTCGGCCACGCCTGGCCCGGCGGCCGGGCAGTGGCCGCATCAGTGTCAGCGGTTCGCCGGTGTCGGCACGACTCAGTGATGTACTTACACCACAGTACAGTTTGTGCGTGTCGGTGATGGCCAGTGTTAGTGTACATTATCATGTCATCATTATTCTTACTGCAGTCAACGAAGTCGTGGCCTCTCGGATTTAGTTCATGACACAACCGACACCACAGCAAAATCTTTGAAAAGAATCAGTTCTTATTTGGCCCAAATTGCCGACCTTGACATTGTGAGAGTGACGTCCCCTTCTGTCAAGGACACAAACTCGCTTCACCTGCTTCTAGTTTCGTTGTTTGGAAGATTTTCAGTTTTAAGGTAAGCTTTTCAAGAGAAATGAACATTCAGCAATCCCGCAGTATGACCTCCCTTTTGATTTCGCACAGATGGTAACTCTGTTTGCTGACTGCGCTTGACTGTCACTGTCAGTGTCAGTTCAATTATTTCACCAACTACTACTACCCTACTACAGTACTAGTACTACCACTAAGTCCTACCTTCGATAAATGTATAATCTTAACCCTACCATTAGTACCAACGTCGATTAAGATAGCAGATCGCCAGCGCCGCAGTCATTTGAACAATCAGCTAAGGGCACTCGTAATGGGAGGCTCACACGCAGGGTTACCCCTTCTGTCACACATGCGCACGGTTACACACACACAGACACACAGAAACCATCACACACACACACACACACACACACACACACACACACACACACACACACACACACATACACACACACTACACTGCACTGCACTGCACTGCACTGCACTACACTACACACACATACACACACACACACACACAAACAACTCTCCTCCTGCCCCCCTCTCTCTCTCACACACACACACACACACACAAGTGCGCGCACACGCGCGCGCACACACACACACACTGTGAATGGGTACAGTATCTAGCCTATCTACTACCAATACTGGACATGATCAGTGATTTCCCCCTCCAAAGTATGAGATACTGTGATAATACATGGTATAGGTTGTATGCAACTTGCAAGTGTAGATCTATAATAAACTGCAAAAAAGAAGTAAAAGCACACTGCAGCCTGAGTGAGAGGACATTGTCGGATAACATGTGCCCAGCTGAAAATTTAGTTAAACCACATGTATAATTATGGAGGTGTGGCTCTCAATATTTATGTTATTAATATAATAATTATAAGAAATATAACATCTTAAACAGGCTGAAGTATTCAAAGCTTTGTTCAGTGTGCTAATGGATAGGTGACTGATATACTAGGTTCCGTACCTAGCCTGCCCTAAGATTTCTCCAGAGTCAAATTTCTGTGCAGAACTCTGTGTTGTATATATATATATATATATATATATATATATATATATATATATATATATATATATATATATTATATATATGTGATCATTTTGCATGTGTATCACTGATTGCATACATATGTGGGAATTCTAAATGATTTAGTCCATGTCACTTTGTTTGAGTTTGGTTGATTATGCAAACACCCAACTGTCCCAAGTAACCCAGCATGCTCAAAGTGTCAGACTCAGGGTTTGGTGGATTATGCAAACACCCAAGCAACCCAGCATGCACAGAAAGTGTCAGAGCTTGGTGGACTGCGCAAACATCCAAGTAATCCAGCATGCACAAAAAGTGTCAGACTCAGAGTTTGGTGGATTATGCAAACAACCAAGTAACCCAGCATGCACAAAAGGTGTCTGAGTTTTCAAAATATTGAAAAGAAGAAAGAAGACAAAGCATTTAGGTTAAATGACAGAGATCATTGCCATCTTTCAGATGTTTGGGGGCAGGCTTCGGGTCAGCCAGATGCAGGGGCTGCTTCAAGCTGCTGCATCGCAGTGGCAGAGCCGGATAGCTCCAGCGGCTGCTATGGCAACTGCTGCTGACGTCAAACCCTTCCATTACCAGGACATACTGGAGATGGAGACCAAACTTGACACACCATGGAAAAAATTGACAGGTACTGTTTTGATTGTTTTGCTCTTGGTTGTTGTTTTTAATTATTATTATTATTATTATTTGGGAGGGGGGGGGGGAGTTACCTCCCTCTAGCTGCTTCTCCATTTCTTTATACACACCCACACCCACACCCACTCTCTCTGTCTCTCTGTCTCTCTGTCTCTCTCTCTCTCTCTCTTGAATTATGTAAACACATGTATGCACAAACATACACAATTTTGAATTTTGGGAACATGTGAGTAACACTGTGTCTGGCCCATCTTCTTTACACTTATGACAGAATCTTTAAATTGTGGAGAGTACAAAAGTTTGTAAAGCAAGAAGTGAAATTACTGTGATTTCTGAAGGGTATGAAAATGCCTTGCAGTTTGCTATAAATTTATGGACAGGCAACACTGCTTTATATTATAGACTGAAACAAAGTGTAAAAAGTATGCACAGTAAGAGAAGGTTCTAACACAACAGTTTGAATGCTTCTAATTATATAATGTGCTTAAAACTTACTGTATGGATTTGCATCATATAAATTATATCATTTGATTGATTGATTATGACTAATTGTTTTCACTAATTACTTCTTAACAGGAAACTATGTGTCGGCCTCAAAAAATGAGAAGCAAGACCATTTGAAGACCTCTTAATAACTTAATGCTTTCACGGACTGTTTCTTAAACAGGTGACTATGTGTCCACCACAGAAGTGAAAGGAAAGAAGATTTTGAATGTAGCGCCAGAGGCGCTGACTCTCATAGCTGAAAATGCTATGGTGGATATTGCCCATCTTCTGCGACCAGGACATCTGCAGGTAGGAGCAGTATAGACAGGATTTTACTGAATCTGATGATTATTTGTGTAAGTCCGTAGGTCATTTTGTACCCATATGACACTGATCGCTGAGCACTACAAACACACATACATCCCATATTGTTATTTGGATTATTGATTGATTTTCTGGTCATTAGTGACATAGTCTGTTTTATGGTAGTCTGTTTTATGGTGACCCATGTAGCCTGGTTTCTTTGACTGAGTTTTTGCATCTCTTTTTGTAAACAAATATTTATTTAGCATTGGCATGAATCTGGTTTTTTTGTTTGTTTGTTTTTTGTTTTTGTTTTTTCTTCTTTCTAAGATTCTCATGTTTTTTTAAATCTTCTTTCTTTCTTTCCTTCCTGTTAATTATTCGTGAATTTCTACTTTTCCTCATCACGCTGCAGCAACTGGCCAAGATTCTGGATGACCCAGAAGCATCAAGCAATGACCGCTTTGTTGCCTTAGAGTTGCTGAAGAACGCCAATGTTGCCGCTGGCATGGTGTTGCCAGGTTGTCAGGACACCGGCACTGCCATTTGCATGGGTACGTCTTGTACTTCAAACCTTTAAAAAAAAATAAGTTAATGTATTTTACATGTTGTGTGTTCTGTGCATAATAAAGGAACCTATGATTAGAATGCAGCTGCGCTGGAAACCTGTAATGGTCAGACAGGATTATATTTGCTATGATTTTGTACATGGTTTCATTCGTTGGCAAGTGATTTTATGCTCCAGTGCAGATAATTTTCTAGTACTATAATAAGAGATCACTCACAGCATAATCTGCAATTTGGAGTTGGACTTCTTTGTTATGTGATTTCCCAAGAGCATACCTATTGGATTTTCATTGTGTTTCAATGGATGTTGTCACTGCATCATTCATGTTCATGTTTGTAATTTAGTCATGGTTCACGGAATGATAATAAGAAAGATTCCTAGAGCACCCCATCTTGGTTGGGCTAGAGGTGCTTCACAGTAGCATTAGGGCAACAATGACAGTGACAGCAAAGCATGTGGTGGTGCCCACTAACAGTATAGTAGCAAATAACATTGATTTATTATGTCACAAAATGAAGGGTGGGCGGTGGGGTTGGGGAGAAGGGGGGGGGACATGTTTGTAGGTGTATATAATGTGTCAGAGTCCAGGTATGTGCTCATGTTACCTGAAGACAAATATTTATAGCTCATAGTACCAAATTTGTTTATGTGTCTGCAAAGCAGCGTGAAGGTTAAATTAAAAACAAGCGTGAAGGTTAAATTAAAAACATTTGGAATTGGCTTCAGTAACTTGGTGTTTTACACCCAGTCAACCATTGCGGTTGTATGAGGGCAAATTGGCTTCAGAAACAACATTTAAATGTCCTCAGGCAAGAAGGGGCAATACGTGTGGACGGAAGGGAACGATGCAGAGGCTATTTCACGTGGAATCTACAACACCTACACCAAGAAAAACCTCCGGTACTCCCAGGTACAGTTTCCTTATTAGCTGCTTATTATGTCAAGTTTCTACTCGGTGGGCACAGGTTTGATGCAGGCAGCTACCATGATGTGTTGCTGGAACTGAAGGAAATCCTTCCAGTGTGCTTTGGCTCCATGTACTCGGTTGCAGAGTTGAGGTTATGATGATGATGATGATGATGATGACTTTTATATAGTGCTGTTCTCTGCTCTTAAGCAGACTCACTACACTTTTGACACAAGTGATTCTAAATGAGTGACTGTCACTTTTTATGCACGTTTTTCAATGTCCACCAAAGTAGTGTACTTACAGTGCTGTTTGGTTGTTCCATGGCTGGTGCCACATGAAACTGCTGCCGTCTTGGCACATTCTATGTACACCATACAACCATGCACCATGTTGCATCACTTCATGCAAAGCCACATACTCACAGTGCATGCGTAGTGTTTAACTGTAACCTGCCACCTTCACTTTTGGCAGAATGACCAGGATCGTTTATGTGCTACTGCAGTAACCTGGGGATGGAACCGATACAGAAATAAGAGCCAGCACAGAAAATCTACCCTGGACAAGAAAATTCTCCCACCGCTCCAGCCGGAACTCGAACCAGAGACCTTTCGATCACAAGTGCGATGCTTTAACCACTGAGTTATCCCTGCTTCATGTGGCAGCCTGCACTGCCTGGCTCCAACTCTGTAGAGTCCATCATTAACACTTTCCCTGTCCTCAGTTGGTCGGGTTTGTTTGTGTATGGAAATGCGAAGGGAAAACTTTTAGAAAAAGTGGTCTTAAAAGAAGGTTGCTCTCTTATCAGGGGTGCCAGTGTAAATCAGTCATGGGTGATTCCTTTATTTTATGCTGGCATTTCTCCACTCTCAGTTTTTTTCAGGTTTGTTTACTGGTATATGTGCATTGACTGCTTAATGCAGTCACAAAGTAGCTTGTGAGAAATGGACTGTATTTTTTGTTTTGTTTTGTTAGCACACAGCAGGGTGTATCCCAGGAATTGCATTGACAATTTCCTGTTAAAGTTGCCATCGAAGACCTTTTTATTTAAACCTGGATCTTTGGCATTGTTTGGTGAACAGGTGGCTCCCTTAGACATGTACTCAGAAGTGAACACAAAGACCAACCTGCCGGCACAGATTGAGATCTATGCCACTGACACCAACCACTACGACTTCCTCTTCTTGGCCAAGGGTGGTGGCTCTGCCAACAAGACCTTCCTGTACCAGCAGACCAAGGCCTTGCTCAACCCAGAGAAGCTGCTGTCCTTTATCAATGAAAAAGTCAAGGTGGGGTCTAGTCGCTGAACCCAGACAAACTGTTGTCCTCCATGCATGAAAATGTCAAGATGAGTTTTAGCTGTGTAGCCCAGAGAAACTGCTGTTCTTTATACATGAAAAAATCCAGATGGGTTTTGGCCTTTCATCCCAGAGAATTGGCTGTCCTTTATCAATGAAACATTCCAGGCAGGTTTTAGCCTACCATCCCAGAGAACTGGCTGTCCTTTATCAATGAAAAAATTCAGATGGGTTTTAGCCTCAGATCCCAAAGAATTAGCTGTCCTTTATCAATAAAAGAAAAAAAACAGAGGGGTTTTAGCCTTGCATCCCAGAGAATTGGCTGTCCTTTACCAATAAAAAAAAGAAGAAGTCAAGGCAGCTTTTAGCCTCTCATCCCAGAGAATTGGCTGTCCTTTATCAATGAAAAAAGTCAAGGTGGGTTTTAGCCTCTCATCCCAGAGAATTGGCTGTCCTTTATCAATGAAAACATTCAGATGGGTTTTAGCCTCTCATCCCAGAGAATTGGCTGTCCTTTATCAATGAAAAGATTCAGATGGGTTTTAGCCTCTCATCCCAGAGAATTGGCTGTCCTTTATCAATGAAAAGATTCAGATGGGTTTTAGCCTCACATCCCAGAGAATTGGCTGTCCTTTATCAATGAAAAGATTCAGATGGGTTTTAGCCTCTCATCCCAGAGAATTGGCTGTCCTTTATCAATGAAAAGATTCAGATGGGTTTTAGCCTCACATCCCAGAGAATTGGCTGTCCTTTATCAATGAAAAGATTCAGATGGGTTTTAGCCTCACATCCCAGAGAATTGGCTGTCCTTTATCAATGAAAAGATTCAGATGGGTTTTAGCCTCACATCCCAGAGAATTGGCTGTCCTTTATCAATGAAAAGATTCAGATGGGTTTTAGCCTCTCATCCCAGAGAATTGGCTGTCCTTTATCAATGAAAAGGTCGAGGTAGGTTTTAGAGAGTTGGCTGTCCTTTATCAATGAAAAGGTCAAGGTAGGTTTTAGAGCATTGGCTGTCCTTTATCAATGTAAAACTCGAGATGTGTTTTAGCTTGTCATCCCAAAGAATCAGCTGTCATTTATATCCATGAAAAAGTAAAACCAGAGAAACAGTCCGTTATCAATCACAGTCAAAGTTAGTTGCTGTACGCTGTTCATTGCACTGCTGATTACAAATGGTCACCCAAGAACTGACAATGAAAAGATGAACTCTTCTTTAAAGGTTCCTTGCCAAACACTCTAAATTTCTTGCTGCGGTTACTGCGGTTACCAATTTGCTGTTTACCTTTTTCAGACATTGGGTACGGCAGCTTGTCCCCCATACCACCTGGCTGTGGTGATTGGCGGAACATCCGCAGAGTTCAACCTGAAGACAGTTAAGCTGGCCTCATGTCGATACCTGGATGGTCTGCCGAATACAGGTGAGAAGATGGTTTATCCTCTTTCAGATAGAACAGGTCTGAGTTTGATCTTTTGTGTGTGTTTTAATAAGTGAATCTTTCTGTTTGAACTGTGATTGTTCACCTCACTTGTTTGTGCTTGGTGGCTGCTCAGTCAACGCAGGTTCTGCTGTGGACTAATTACCAGTCTAAGAGTGTTGATCTCAGAAGTGTCAGTGGTCCTTTAACCTATAGTATTGCCAGTCTAAGAGTGTTGATCTCAGAAGTGCCAGTGGTCCTTTAACCTATAGTATTGCCAGTCTAAGAGTGTTGATCTCAGAAGTGCCAGTGGTCCTTTAACCTATAGTATTGCCAGTCTAAGAGTGTTGATCTCAGAAGTGTCAGTGGTCCTTTAACCTAAAGTAATTTGCCAGTCTAAGAGTGTTGATCTCAGAAGTGTCAGTGGTCCTTTAACCTATAGTATTGCCAGTCTAAGAGTGTTGATCTCAGAAGTGTCAGTGGTCCTTTAACCTATAGTATTGCCAGTCTAAGAGTGTTGATCTCAGAAGTGTCAGTGGACCTTTAACCTATAGTATTGCCTGTCTAAGAGTGTTGATCTCAGAAGTGTCAGTGGTCCTTTAACCTATAGTATTGCCAGTCTAAGAGCGTTGATCTCAGAAGTACCAGTGGTCCTTTAACCTATTATAGTCTGCTGTGGACTAAGTGCCAGACTGAGAGTGTTGATCTCAGAAGTGCCAGTGGTCCTTTAACCTATCATATCCTGCTGTGGACTAAGTGCCAGTCTAAGAGTGTTGATCTCAGAAGTGCCAGTGGTCCTTTAACCTGTCATATCCTGCTGTGGACTAAGTGCCAGACTGAGGGTGTTGATCTCAAAAGTGCCAGTGGTCCTTTAACCTATAGTATTGCCAGACTAAGAGTGTTGATCTCAGAAGTGTCAGTGGTCCTTTAACCTGTCATATCCTGCTGTGGACTAAGTGCCAGACTGAGAGTGTTGATCTCAGAAGCATCGATGTGACAAAGAGTAAAATTAACAGGGAAGAATGTGGTCGGCTGAGAAAACAACCAGCAGGGGAGTGGGAGTCTCCAGGAAAATGAAGGTGCCTCATCGGCTTGTCCCACACTGGCAAAGAAGCAGAATACAGTCGATCGGGTAAAGATGTGGTGAACTACTGAAACTGCCCCCAGTCACTGCTTTTAGGAGGTTGGCACATCTGTGATCTTGACCTTTTTACAAGATCAGACATTAATCGCTTTTGCATTGCAGTGGCAGACTTCTTGTCACTGGAAGTGGTGGACTGCCATTGAAACATGAGACTGATGGAACAGTAGATGAGAGGGAGGAAGACAGATGTGGGAATGTATGTCATCTGAGCGGTTGCTCTTCTTGTTGCCAGGCAACGAGCATGGACGCGGGTTCAGAGACCGAGACCTGGAAGAGGAGATCCACAAGCTTACGCAGAGCACAGGCATCGGAGCGCAGTTTGGCGGGCGCTACTTCTGTCATGACGTCCGCGTCATACGCCTGCCGCGTCACGGGGCATCCTGCCCAGTGGGAATTGGCGTGTCGTGCTCTGCTGATCGACAGGTGAGGCGCGAGGTTTCGAAGATGCAGTGAAGGGTACTTTATTTACTCTTTGTCTTGTCCCAGAGTCTGCAGTAAATGCCTACATTTTTCTCAGCCAGGCTGTTCAGGGGCCAGTCAGTTGACAAGTGTCTCACAGTGCTTTCCCCTGTGCTGACTGCAGCTGTTGGTAATGATCAGTAATTATAATGAGGTCTTCTGTATGCCTAGCACACCCTTTCTCATGTGTCCGAGGTGCTGACAAACACTTGTGGAAAACATTATGCTGCTGGGCATCAAAACCAATTCACATCAACTGAATGCATGAAACATAAACAGTGCAGAATGATCCAGCAAATGTGGAAAATATTAACTGAAGAATACGAGTCATTACTTAAGCCTAGTTTACACACACAGTTTACAAACAAAATTATTCTATTATGCCTGTTCTATTATGATTGCACACACACGAACACACACACACACACACACACACACACACACACACACACACACACACACACACACACACACAACACATTTACACATACACTCTCACACACATACCCCCCAACACAAACACAACACACACACACACAATCTCTCTCTCTCTCTCTCTCTCTCTCTCTCTGTCTGTCTTCTCTGTCTCTCTGTCTCTCTCTCTCTCTGTCTCTCTCTCTCTCTCTCTCTCTCTCTCTCTCTCTCTCTCTCTCTCTCTCTCTCTCTTCTCATCACACAGCAGAACTTCCAACAGCAATCAAGTAAACAGTGTGAAAGATGCTCAGCATTGTTTGTGCACAGATTCTGGGGCAGATCAGCGAGGAGGGGGTGTTCCTGGAGCAACTGGAGACCAACCCGGCCAAATACCTGCCGGACGTAGAGGGCAAGGACCTGGGTGGTGATGTGGTGCAGATCAACCTCAACAAGCCCATGGCGGACGTGCTGCACCAGCTCAGCCAGCACCCCATCAAGACTCGCCTCAGTCTGACCGGCACGCTGGTGGTGGGGCGGGACATCGCCCACGCCAAACTCAAAGAGAGGCTGGACGCGGGAGAAGGGTTGCCGCAGTACATGAAGGACCACCCGGTGTATTACGCTGGTCCTGCCAAGACACCGGAGGTAAGGCACACAGCACAGTACAGTGCAAGACAAGGCAGGTATTACACACAAAACAACACAAGACAAGGCAGGTATTACACACAACTCCACACAATGCAAGACAAGACAGGTATTACACTCAACACAGCACAATGCAAGACAAGGCAGGTGTTACACACAACTCAATACAATGCAAAAGACAAGAAACAGGTATTAACCAAAAAATCCCAAAACCAAAAAGCACAATGCAAGACAAGGCAGGTATTACACTCAATACAATGCAAGACAAGACAGGTATTACACTCAACACAGCACAATGCAAGACAAGGCAGGTATTACACCCTCAACACAATGCAAGACAAGACAGGTATTACACTCAACACAGCACAATGCAAGACAAGGCAGGTATTACACTCAATACAATGCAAGACAAGACAGGTATTACACTCAACACAGCACAATGCAAGATGAGGCAGGTATTACACTCAACTCAATACAATGCAAGACAAGACAGGTATTACACTCAACACAGCACAATGCAAGACAAGGCAGGTATTACACACAACTCAATACAATGCAAGACAAGACAGGTATTACACTCAACACAATACAATGCAAGACAAGGCAGGTATTACACTCAACTCAATACAATGCAAGACAAGACAGGTATTACACTCGACACAGCACAATGCAAGACAAGGCAGGTATTACACACAACTCAATACAATGCAAGACAAGACAGGTATTACACTCAACACAGCACAATGCAAGACAAGGCAGGTATTACACACAACTCAATACAATGCAAGACAAGACAGGTATTACACTCAACACAGCACAATGCAAGACAAGGCAGGTATTACACACAACTCAATACAATGCAAGACAAGACAGGTATTACACTCAACACAATACGGTGTCACACAAGGCATGTCTTACACACAAGACAAGGCAGGTATTACACAACGCAATACAGCATAACACAAGGCATGTATTACACACAAGACAAGGCAGGTATTAAACACAGCACAATACAGTACAAGACAAGGCAGGTGTTACACACAACACAACAAAACACAAGCAGGTATTACACAAATTGTGTTTTAAGTATTTGCCAGTGAAAGGGTGCCCCATCGTCTGTTTTGTGTGTGACCAGGGTTATGCCAGTGGGTCCTTTGGTCCAACAACAGCAGGCAGGATGGATTCCTATGTGGATCAGTTCCAGGCAGCTGGGGGCAGCATGATCATGCTGGCGAAAGGAAACAGGAGTAAACAGGTGTGTGTGTGTGTGTGTTGTGTGTGCGTGTGTGTGTGTGTGTGTTTGTGGCTGTGAGTGTGTGTGTGCGTGTGTGTGTGTGTGTGTTGGTGTGGTGTGTGTGTGTGGTGTGTGTGTGTGTGCGTGTGTGTGTGTGTGTGTGTGTGTGTGTGTGTTGTGTGTTTGGTGTGTGTGTGTGTGTGTGTGGTGTGTGTGTGTGTGTATGTGTGTGTGTGTGTGTGTGTGCTGTGTTGACAGGATGATACCTCCACTGGTCTTTGAATTTTCATACCGATTTTGGCGATTGTGGTACAATGTCAAGGTCACAGTGACAATGGAAAGATGAAACTGAAAGTTGTGTTTTCCTGACAAGTTCTTATCCATTGAGTTCAAACTTTATGTGACCATTACAGATTGTTTGGACATGATCTTAAACATTTTACTTTATGTAACTTCAACATAGATGGGTGATAATGAAAAATGGGCACTTTTCCTGCTGTTGTGAAAAGCTTAATGGAGGTAATTTCCATGTACTGTTTAAGTGGTGTGCATGATGATAATGGGTGACTTAGCTGTGGATTGCCCCGCTTGGTGGCGCTGGGCATATTAGGGGCTTTGACAAAGCTCAAGTCAACTGGAAATGATCTCCCCTACACTAGCCAGGTGGCGCTGGGCCTATTTGGGCAGTGCAATGCTCAAGCCAGCAAAGTCGCTCATTGAAGTGATATTTTTTCCTTCATTTTGAATTGGAGCCAACTGAAAGTTTGCTCTTCCTTTGGCACAACGATGTACATTCAAGTGGTGGATATGATTATTGTTACTCTGTAATAACAATGATCATGTTTTGCCAGATGAAATCAGCCGATGAAAAGGATGTTTTTTTACCTTTTTCTTTACATGTAAGCTGAGCTTGCTTCTTTCAGATGGGGAGTAAATGCAGCACAGAATAAGTGAACGCTGACATGGACATTTTTCCAGGTGACGTCAGCGTGTAAGAGGCATGGTGGTTTCTACCTGGGATCAATAGGAGGGCCTGCCGCCATCTTAGCTCAGAACTGCATCAAGAAAGTGGAAGTTCTGGAATATCCCGAGTTAGGTCAGTGTGTTTGTATGTGTGGCACTTGTGTATCAGTGTGCCTGTATGTGTATCTTTCTCAATATCTCTGTGTCTGAGTATCTGGTGGTGGTGGCACTGCTGCTGCTGTGTTTGAGATATGTGTTTGTTTGTCCTGTGGTCAGTGTGTGTGTGTGTGTGTGTGTGTGTGTGTGTGTGGTGCTGCTGCTGTGTGTGTGTGTGTGTGTGTGTGTCACTGCTGTTGTGTGTGTGCATGTGCATAATATATGCATGCACATGTGCATGTCTGCATGCATGTGTGTGTTTGCATGAATCTGTGTAGTGTGGCGTATGTGTATGTATGTCTGCACGGATGTGTGAAAGACGAGTACAGGGGAGAGAAAAAAAATCAGGTCAAGCAGTACCAGGATGAAACATTTAATTCTGTTTTAACTACACAATAAACTTGGTTTGAACTTAAATGTCTCTAGTGTACAGGCCACAACAGGGACTTGCTTTTGAAAACTTTGAAATGTGTATGATGAATAGAATGTGTGCAGTGGGCACAGAGTACCTGAGTGAGTTTGTGCTTGTGGTTTGATCCTGTCGGTTTTGAAATGCATTGTAAAACAGATCTTCCTCTTTCATGTGACATCTGTTATTCATTGTATGCTAGTCTTATTTGTAATTTACCTAGCATAGTTTTAGGCTGCTAGTGGCCAGATTTTAAGGGCTTTTCAACCAAAGTGTTGCAGTCTGAAATCATATGCATGAAACTTTGGCTCTGGAGAAAGATTTAAAAAAAAAAAAAAAAAACATAAGTAAAGAAAGGAAACATTTCCTTCTACTGTTTCAGGGATGGAGGCCATTTGGAAGGTGGAAGTGGAGAATTTCCCAGCATTTATTGTCGTGGACAACAAAGGCAACGATTTCTTCAAGGAATGGCAAGTGGAGTAATCTCCCCTTGGGGTGTGATGAACTGGTGAATGACTTGATGCCGGTGTTGGAATTGTGTTTGCTGAAGGACCTTTGGAGATTCAAGCATCTGCTTCGCCTGATAACTAGCCCTAGATTGAAAGTGCAGTGGTACCCTTTGAAGAACCCCCAAGAAATGAATCTGTGCTTACGACAGGGGGAATATAAAATTGGTGCCGTAAGCTTTCTTTGTATTTTTAGTTCACTTACATCCATTCAATAGGGCAGCCTGGATACATAAATTAGAGACCCTCTGCTGCAAATCTAGAGATACTGAAGGTTCTGTTTTTAAATCCTGTAGCAGGTCAGAACATAGCTTCACGTGCTTAACCTGCTGCTAGGTATTGTGCTGTTCTGAATTCTGCCTCCCAGATTTATTCACGTCCATTTTTACCCATTTATTCACGTCCATTTTTACCCAGTCTGCTTCCAACAAAAATGACGACAGCGTTATGCATGTTGAATCACATTTTGACTTGTAAATTTATTTATTTTTACTTTTTTTTTCACCCTAGGAGCTGGAATGGTCTCTGCAGTTTTGACTAGTTGTTAAATGTGAAATAACTAACTCACTCATGCAACAATTTCTGTGAAGTAGAGGTGATTTTGGTGTCCCAAGACACTTTACATCGAGGAGGTTCCACTGTTACAGACTGTGTGCTTGGGAGGCTGAAACTGAGGACAGATAACTGGTAAAGAATTGTGCTTGCTTCTCTCCCTTCCACGCTCCAGTACTCCTCCTGGTCCTAGTACGACCGAGAGTCCAAAGCTTTTTGACCTTATTTTCCTTGTTTGGGTGAGATTTTGTGTCTAGAGGAAATTTGCATGTTACAGTAAAGAACAGATCTGGAACAGAAAGGAGCACAGTTTCATGATGAATGAGACTAGGATTGGAAACATCAGTGCTCATCATTTTGTTTCAGTCATGCCTGAAGATATGTCCAGGTGTGTGTAAGAGAGCATTCTGAAGATATGACTAGGTGTGTGTAAGCATTTTACTTAGCCTTAAAGGGGAATCAGACATATTTTTTCACTTGTTTTCTGATCCCGTTTGTTGAAATCCAGGTTTCAAAGTCTTAAAAACACAACCGGAGTGGTGCCATTTTGTGCACAGCAGACTGTATCAGTGACATCATAAACTGATACATGTAATGTGTGGCAAAAGTGTCATATCTGTCATGAGCCAAACTTTATGTCAGCAAACTAACATGGCAGCACCCAGAGGTGCTCAAATTCAAATCAAGACAGTACTTATTCTGAATAAATATTGATACACTCACCAAATGAAGCATGCAGATGGAAATATTTGCATATTTTCTACTTTTTCAGGCCCATTTCCATTCTGTTTCATTCCCCTTTAAGAAATTTTGGTAAACTGATGCTTTCAACATGACAGCCCTTTACTCCATCACCCCCTTCCGCTCCCCAAATGGGCATTTAGATTCTTTTTGCATCACAGTTGTATATTTCTTGTTGGTCAAGTGAATGCTGTTGAATGCTTTTTGGTGTAAGTAAATCATCTCAGAAATGATTAAATAATGATTGATATGCATGCATACATGGCTTGCAGATTGAAGACTGAATTACAACATTTTTGTAAATATACAAATGATGTGTTTATGAAAATAAGTTATATAACTTTTGAACATTTCATCAAACTGGTGAAAAAGGTGGACAACTGTTAAACTATTATTATATAAAGAGCTGGCCTTCTCAAAAATGTTTTGTCTATCACCATGCATGTGGAAGATATTTTAAACTCTGCCATTTATTTTAAACCTTTTACATTGAATTTACGAAGTGACTTTGGTCTGTGGCAGTTAGTGGGATCAGATGTACAAAACACCAACTGTTACAGCTGACCATATGCCTAACACAATCTCAGACTTTTTTTCTCTCTCAGGCAATGCAAGTATACACATCTCATGCCAAACATCATTAAGAGGCCTCACTGGGCAAAAAGCAAGCAAGGACACTTAACAGTGTTCCATACATTGATGATTGCTTTTCTATAGCGCTATTCTCCGCTTACGAGCAGATGCACTGCACTTTTGGCGCATGTGATACTAAACGAGTAACTAAATTTTTATAGTGCATTTTCAGTACCCACCAAAGCGGTGCACTTACAACATTATTTGACTGTTACATGGCTGGCTGGTGCCTCATGAAACTGTTGCCACCTCAACGCACTCTGTGGACACCATGCTACCATGCCCCATGTAACCTGCCACCTGCATTTTTGGCAGAATGACCAGGATCTTTTACATGCTACTGTGCCAGTGGTAACACAGGAGTGGAATGGATACCAAAATAAGAGTCAAACCTGCAACCTTTCAATCATGAGTCCAGCGCTCTAACCGCTGAGCTACCTCAACTCCCCTTACATCAAATTCCATGAATCGTCATTCATGAGACTTGGTCTTGAAGATGGTGGCAAATTGAACAAAATTGTGGATTTCATGTTTTTATTTGAATCGTCTGTTGAGCAACATGTTTTGGGAAAGCTAGTTCTTTCAAGACAAGTCAGTAACATGCTGAGTTCTGGTGTGAAACAAAAAGGTGCAGGAAAAAACTGATATAAAACATTTTCCTATTGTAAATACATACTGTCAAGTAGCACTGTTCTTGCTTCCAGTACATCACCAAACAGTTCAGTTGCAACCTGTGGTCATCAAAGACAGACTCTCTGTTCCAGGAAAATGGTTCTGCAGTGATTGGGTGTTTTTCATGATTGTACATTTATGTTTAGAGTATTGTACATGTTTTTCTCTCTCCGTGATTGTATGTCAAAGCAGAAAGCTCTGTATTGCTGGTGAACTCGTTAGCATGTTGAGACATTGTGGTAAGAAATCACAGTCACTGCAGAGTAGGAGTGCATGTGTGTGTGCTGGGCCATATATATATGTTCTGTATTATTATTATATTATGATTACAGACTCTTTGACATGCAAACCCGTAAAGTGTAATGCAAAAGCAACTGGTCATCTAGTGTTTCCAGCCCTGTTTTGCAACTTTTAATCAATACTGGTACTATACAACTGATATGAATTTCATGTTGATATTGAGCATTTCAAATTGAATGTTGATTCAAATTTGATTGACTTGTTTTATGGTGTGTGTTGTGTGTGTGTGTGCGTGCGCCTGTGGGTGGTGACATTTAGGGTAAAAATAAGACAAAGAGATGTAGTTCCCTTGTTGAAATCCTTTTAATTTTCACCTTAGAATGCACACCTAAATGTACCACCATACAGACACAGTTCAGCCAACTACACATCTCACACACAAGAGTTTTCACAGGCTATTACCTGTGACCACCCTCTCGTCACCCTCTGACTGACAGATGATCTTCAGCCAGTAAGTGCCGGTGTAAACCCACACCTCCTTAGACAAGACTAACTAGTGCAAAGAACGAAGCATGCGGGCCACATGTTTTTCAAAACGGTGCTCAAGCACCTTTGGTCTGTACAGTTCAAAGCACAGGTTTTTCAAACATATGTTGCTATAAAGATGAGGTGACTGCCAGATCAAATTACATAGAAAAGGGAAGGAAAAAAGCCAGACTCTGAAGCAGTGGGCAAAATGTTCTTGTGAACGGTCATGGCGAAGGGAGTCGTCGACTTCAAATGACATGAAGAAACAAAATGAGGAGATGTAAGGACCATACACGGGCAATTCGGAAGCCTGGAGAGTCATGTCATCAACTGACATGATGTCAAATGACATGACATAAACCCCAAGTTCACGGGAGCTTTGGAAGCTAGGAGACATGACATCAAATGACATGACGTAAGGCCAAGCTGTGTGGCTGTCTACCCCGCTTGTCTTCAGTGGGTGGAACTTTCTGGCTCCGAGCGCTGTCAGTTGGTCCGAGGCTCAATCACACATTGAATGGCTGATCAAACACCACAGCAACGCTCACTTGCACACCACTGATCATGAGAAATGAGAAACAAAGGCAGTAATGCAGATATGGCATTACTCTTAACTTGACACAAACAACTTGTACACTGGTTATAAATGTGTGTGTGCGTGCATGCGTCTGTGTAACCACTGAACTGGTAAGCGACTGCTGTCACAATTGCTTTTATATTTTGCCCCGGAGGTGTGGAAAATTCTCCGAAAGCTTTCTTCTTCTCCTCTCTTCTCGATTCCGTTCTTTCTTGCGTTCATTACGCTGCTGCTCGTGGTAGAGAGCGATGTACTTCTCGGTTCGTCTGCTGATCCAGCGTGGGTACTGGAGGGTGTGGAACTTGTTCATGTAGTGAGGAACCAGGTGCTCGCTGTACTTCTTCCAGCGTGTCAGACCCAAAAAGTTCATCACGTAGCGGCCACCAGGGTCCCCAGTCTTCCCCGTCTCCAGAAGGTTGAAAGCTTCATCGCGCTCATTGACAACTGTCATTATGTTCTCCATGCTTTCCTCCACCTGAAAGAAGCCAACATTGTAATCATGGTCAGCATTACTTTGGTCATTCCATACACGGTTGCAAGACGTAACTGGACTTGGGACAGGTGGGAGTTGCCTGTGGCATGTGCTCTGCAGAAAGTTAACGCAACTAACGGAGCTGAATACTACTCAGATTCAGTATTCTCTATTTTAAAAACCACCACAGATTTTCAGTATTAGAACTGAAACTCTTCTGGGGACACTTTCTCTTAAACTTGAATAAATGCAGCCGTAGAATGATAGACCCCTCGTCTCAGACTGCTTCTTGAAGTGACTTTAAAATACAGGTTCCTATGTACCACTACCAGACAAAGCTCAATGCTGAAAAGACAGTAAAATTCAATCCAGCAGCTTCAAAATATCACTACCAGTACCATTGTACCAATCCCTAAACAAAAACAAAATGCCAAAATTCCATCATTTTGCGTTTGGCAGTTCCAAAACACAGATTTCATTGTCATTATCAACATGAATTGATGAAACATAATTCAAAATATCCCCCTTCAGTGCTCAGAGCTTGAATTTTAAGTAAAACACAAATCCCTTTACAAATACTGAGCCACCCTCACCTGCGCACATACCCCAACAACCCACCTTTTCAATGCGTTCAGGGTTCGGAAACAGCTCCGACTGTCGCTCATACTCGTGCTGCATGGTCAGCAGCATGTTGCGCTCCTTCAGCAGCACGTACCACAGCTTGTGGAGGTCACCGTTGCTTTTGATGCGCAGCTCATCCACACGCCAAGGGCGACCTGCAAGGTCACAGCAGAGAAAGAGCTGAAAGAATGCAGTTCTTAGTTGGATTATGACATCCTGCTGGCTGCAAAGGTCGCCTCAGGACAAACACGCACCGTGGGGCCATTGAGAGCCCTGGCCAGAGTCACGCTTGGCTCAGCCCAGACTGGGCATGGGTTGCTGCTCTTACAGAGCTAGAGCTCCGTCATCTGAACCACCTAAATCAGAACTGTCACCGCCGTACTTACTCCTCCTCCTGTGCCTCAGACCGCAGCTGTGTGTTCCAGGCAGCAGATGATATGCAACGGAACCCAAGCCACGCACAGCCCTACTCCAGCGCCACGCCCAGTGCTGTTTCCATCTGTCCCGGGATGGCCCGGTGTATGCTCACCACCCTCAGGATTTTCAGCCACTAGAGAGTGCTTTGAAAAAGAATGCTTTGCATCTGTCCCGGGATGGCCCGGTGTATGCTCACCACCCTCAGGATTTTCAGCCACTAGAGAGTGCTTTGAAAAAGAATGTTTTGCACAGGGCATGTTTCACAAAGAGTCAAAGCAGAGAGGTGGAGTCCAGACCTGGGTGGGCAAAGGGACAGTATACAACAGAACACTTTTGACATCAGACGATCAATCCTTCACCCTCATATTTTTATAACTGTAATGGTTGAGTGGGCAAGTTACTTACTCACTTCCTCAGATTTTCCAATAAAGCACTCAGCAGGACTTGATGAAAATGCTGCATTCCAATCTGCACCCAGCCCCCTAAAAAATTTATAAGTAGTACAACACACCTGTCTTGACACTCTCCTCTCCCCAGTTTTTCTTGGTATCAAAAAATTCCATCAGACCATGATGCGGAATGCTTGTGTGTAGCAGCGAAGGCAGCATCAACCTGTGGATATTGACATCATCACTGATTATGATTTTATAAATTCACACATGATTATGATTTTATAAATTTACGCATTTCTTCTGTTCTCCTAAGAAACGTCAACCATCAAATATTTCAGTATTTGATCATTAGGGGGGAAAACTGGGTGATTTTGTTAGATTACTTGGATTTTGTTAGATTAGTAATAGTACATAATATTATATTTTAGACTCATTAGTAGTTTGTACTAATAGTATACTAACACCTTTGCAAAGGCATCAAAAGAAAAGTCCCAGGCGGAGTAAGTAAGTAAGTAAATTGATGTTTTACACCCAGTCAACCAGTCAATCAGGGTGATCAAAGGCTGAACTTTCAGCAAAGGCGGAGAACATGGCCTCTCATTTTTATTGCAGATTTGGTTGACTCTTGGGTGCAAAATTCTGCAGTGGCAGCCAAATAATAAACTGTAAAATTATACTATTTCTGTGACAAGTGACAATTTCAATATAATTTACTTCCTTCACTGGGGAGAGAGGAGGGAGGGATGGGAGGGGGTGGGGGGGGGTGAACATGTTGTTTTCCATCAGAATAGTCTCAGTTTTATTCAACTTCAAGCCTGTTCTTATGGAACATTACAGCCTATTATATAATGGTATAATAGTAATACAGCAAAGGAAATAAACTGTACTGAGGTAATCATCACAAAAATGGTAATTACAATCAATTACTTGGCTGCCAAAGCAAAATGTAGACCCCAGTGGAACTGTGAGATCAATTTTGTGCCCAAGCGGTAAAACTGAGGGAGGCCATGATCCCCACCTCTACTGAACTTATAATTCCAATCATTCACAGGTCTTCTTTCTTCTTCTTCTTCTTTCCTTGGATGCCCACAATCATGTTGATGATTATTCTGGCACTTTCGGTGGTGTTCGCAAAGTCCACATTTCAGCTCTGGTCACAAGAAGTGTGGACAGTGAAGACTGAATGGTTCAGTTTTCACTGACAGTGGCACTGTCCACAGAGAGAAGACCTGTGGGCTACATCATGTGAATCACCCTGATATAACCATAATGGCTGACTGGGCGTAAAAGTTACTATAAGTAAAACACCAAGTTACTTACTTACTTACCTTGTGAGTACAGAGTAGCCAACTTCATCTTTCCGAAGGTAGTGAAACTCGGTCACAGTGTGTGCTGTATTTTTGGGAGTCCAAAGAATGGTACGGCTGCCAATGGTTGTTTTGCTTTGTTGTTGTTGTTTTTGGCTTTACTTTGCTTTCTTTCTTTCTTTGTGTGTGTGTGTGTGTGTGTGTGTGTGTGTGTGTGTGTGTGTGTGTGTGTGTGTGTGTGTGTGTGTGTGTGTGTGTGTGTGTGTCACTGTGTGTGTTGCAATTTATATTTTTTTGTCATCACTTTTAAAATGCGATTGGAGGGGAATCTGCAAAAGCTCTGGCCCCCATAAAAAAAAATTGCTGCTTGGTACATTATGTGACTTTTCCTTTCGACTTCTCCATGTACCGAGTAATATAAAATCACATTTTCAGGTTACTTTCAGAACAGATTCAGAGGGAGAGACTGAGAGTGAGACTGAGAGACAGAGACCGAGAGTTACGATTCACAACAAAAACAGACAAAAGCGTACCTTGAATCAAGAACTAACGAGTTTTGCAACAGATATTGATGCTGAAACCTTGACACAAACGGTACATGTTTGTAACAACACCTAGAAATATTTGCCAGACCAGAACGCAGTGCTCCAGCCATCTTAAAAGTGGCCTTGAGGTTTGACCTTCTACGGAAGAGGAGGCAAATCCCAGAATGGTTTTTAAGACATTTTTCTGATGGGCTACCTGTGGAAATTTATTTTCTTTGATTTTCGTAATCAAGCGCGGAACTAAACATAAATATGAAGAGTCTGACAAATAAACATTTTCCTTCGACCGCATGAATACCTATGAGCCTTCGGGGACCAGAACGTGCTTCCGCTAGGCTAACGGGATAACTTCCTGTGACCTCGAAACGCATGTACAGGACAAGAGTTTACATCAGCCAGACGACAAAATGGATCCAAAAAAGCTAGGAGATATCGCTGGACGCCTCAAATCCGGTGGAAAGGGTTTCGGGACCGGCATTGGCTTCTTAGCTGCTGCTGGAGCGCTTGCATACGGCGTGTCGCAGTCCGTTTACACAGGTAACGATGATTATGACAACACGTGCAGACGCCAGAGGTCCACCGGCACTCGTGTCATCTTTGATGCCGAGCGCAATCAGCGATGGCGGCTTGATTAACTTATTCTTGAACGATGGAATTTGTTGCAAGTCATTAAGTGTCAGCAAGAGTCTTTACTTTGCAAGCTTATTTGTCCTGGGTGCCTTTAGCTTTTTCGTTTTTTTGTTTTTTGTTTTTTAAGCCAGAGCAGAAAACTAGCACAAAACAGTGAAATTTCGTCAACCTTTTACTGTTTTGCTCCTTTGCCACAAGAGCATGAGGTCATGTAAAGTATGTATGTGATTACATCACACACGGTCATTTCCTGATTTTGTGTTCAAAATTATTGCTAAATTATATCAGCTCCAGTTTTTGTCCGCTTTGGATCATACATTGTAGGATTCATGTGAATTGTTGTTCAGTGATTCACTCAGTCACTGATTCAACCTTGGGTTCAAATTTCAGAAGCAATGTTTAAAAAATAAATAAATTGACTTTGTAGTTTTACTTTCACTGTAACTGGTTCTCCCCAAACACAAGTAAATTTGTGCGATTCTGAATAGTGAATTAAACAGACATAAATGTGTGTGCAATAACTTGAGTCAGTGACAGCCGTAAAATTAGACAAACACTGCTTTGTGAGACTGAATGGCTTTCCAAACAGCAAGTGCGACCCAAAAGTTAACAGCAATGCAAGTGAAATGGGGCAATAATGTGCAACACTAAAATTGGATATTATTATTAGTTACTACTGATCAGTTTTTATAACTTGTCAGATCAACAGAAAATTTCCTTTTCCAAATGGCAAGGGAGGTAAGTAGCAAGGCTGATGGGTGCACAATAATTATAAAGGTAGACCTGTGCAACTATTTGCAAAGTGAAAGTACATGGGTACTTTCACTTCTTCTTCTTCTTCTTTTTTTTTTGGGGGGGGGGGGGGGTTAAACTTTAAAGAAAACAGGATATTCCTGATATTTAAAAAAATTAAAAAAATTATAGGTTGAGCTCTTTCAACTTTGTTTATTTTGCAAAATGAAACTGATGCTCTTACTCTTAGACTTAGTCTTATAACAATATAAGTTATACTCTTAGTCTTACTCAGAGTCTTACTAGTCTTAGTCTTGCCATCATTGTGCACCAACCAGCCTTCATATTTTGCTCCCTTGAGTAATCTAAGAAAACAAAAAGAGAGATACATGTCACAAAAACAAGTACTATAATAATTGATATTAAAAATAATCTCATCTTCTGACTTGCTCCTGAAATCATATAAAATTTTATTAAAATTTTCCTTACTTTTATTTTTAATCTTCCAACTAACATCATAACAGTAATATTCTAACAGCAAAGAGCAGAATCCACTCTGAAATAAAACAACAATAACAGCATGTGTCATCTGTACTAGTAATTACTACTAGTACAAAGTAGTAGTAGTACTACTGATGTGTAAATTGTAATGACAAAATTAAAAAAATTGGACTGAAAATGAAACTGAAACAGTGAAAGCAATTATATCCTATATCAGTAAATGTGCCTGATTTCAGTGGATGGTGGTCACAGAGCCATTATCTTCAGCCGTCTTGGTGGTGTGCAGGAAGACGTCTACGTTGAGGGACTGCATTTCAGGTTTGATTGTCATTTGCTGATTTAGATAGTTATTCAGTTTCTAGCATAGAATGTCAATTCCATGTATTGTTACTCCATAGCATTAGCACTCAGTTATCAAACATAGTTATTCTAGCCTAGAGTTATAATCTTATATCAGCATAGAGTTTCAGTTCCATGTTACTCCATACCACTCAGTTATCAAACAGTGGCATCATTTTTTGTCTTTTCCATTTTGATTCTTCCCTACCATCCTACTTACAGTTACACTACAGTGTTAGTCATTATAGTTGTTGTTTTTAATACTAATTACTATAAACAGGCATGTCTAGGCACTACTGATACTAGGGCCTCACACAATAAACCTCACAACTTTGCTACCCCCTCCTCACCCCCTATTCCCTTCTCTCTGCACTGTGTGCACATGCTGTGTGTGTGTGTGTGTTTACACATACATGCACTATATATAGTTGATATTGCTTTACCTGATTGAATATTTTTGATTTCAGGGTACCATGGTTTCAGTATCCCATCATCTATGACATCCGCTCTCGCCCTCGTAAAATCACATCCCCCACTGGGAGCAAAGGTAGACCACTGAAATTGTTGATGGTACACCCCTTGTTTCATCTGTTGACCATTTTTGTACTTCAGAACAGTGTTAATGTTATACAAGTTTGCATGTAATGATGTATACATTATAATTTTACAGCTTCTGACTTTTGCATGTTTTGTTTGAATCAATGAATGCTAATTAAAGCAGCACAAATAATTCAGAAGTACAAGATGATACATTAGATGCATTTAAACTTCTAGTTCTATGCATCTTTAAAAAATTTTTTTTTAATGATTGTGCAGAAATGTACATCTTTTTACCTTTTAGCACCAGAATGGGTTGTTGTTGGTTTTAACGATTTTTTAAAATATTGATTATTTTGCAGACTTGCAGATGGTGAATATCTCCCTGCGTGTCTTGTCCCGTCCTATTGCCGCACAGCTCCCCACCATGTATCGCACCTTGGGCACAGACTATGATGAACGTGTGCTGCCCTCTATTGTCAACGAGGTGTGTTGCCCTCTTTTTTTTTGCTTGTTGGTTTTGTGTGTTTAATACCCCATGGTCACAGGTACAGGCAGTTAAACACCTTGTACTTGTTTAAGTGGGGAGTTTCTTTTAAACACCCCATGCTAGTTTTACTGGGAAGTTTTTCTTATATGCCCTGCATTAATTTCAATTGGGGAATATCTTTGCACACCCTGTGCTGGTTTTAGTAGGGAGTCTGTCTTACATGCTCTGTGCTGGTTAAACATTTAGTGGGGATCTCAGTTTGATGCCCCATGCTGATTTTTAGTGAGGAGACTCAGTGACATACTCTGACAGTCTGCCATATGGTCCGACAAAAGTGAGACGCCGGCCCATGTGTTTGAAAAACTTACTGGCTGACGTTTAGGAGTTTTCTCTGCCCTACGAGCTATGAGTTTGGCAAAGCCAGAGAGCAGTTTTCTGTATTAGGACAACTTTTAAAGTCTGTTTGTACTTCCTGTGCACAGGTGCTGAAGAGCGTGGTTGCCAAGTTCAATGCCTCTCAGCTGATCACGCAGCGTCAGCAGGTGTCTCTGCTGATTCGCCAAGAGCTGACGGAGCGAGCCAAGGATTTCAACATCATCCTGGATGACGTCTCCATCACAGAGCTCAGCTTTGGTCGTGAATACACAGCAGCTGTTGAATCAAAGCAGGTAAGATCTTGTGTGCTGGTTTGGATTGGTGGAAAGTCATGCACGTCATATGATTATGAGCAGTCATGTTTTTGTCCTCATTCATTTTCCTGCATTGACATACTGCGGATGGATACGTTAAGGTCCCCTCTGTTGAGAGCCCAGAGCTGACAACTGTTCTCCCTTCAAAGCCTACTGTAGGTCAGGATAATGCCATGCATGTTTCAGTCACTGCCAGGAAGTTCTTTCTTGTCTGTGTTTCATTTTGTTTTCCGTGAACTACAATAGAGATGAGAGGGAATATGTTCATTGCGTTAGCTTGTTTTGTGTTGTCAGTCATATTGAACGCACATCATGCTATTGCTGTGTGTATGAATATGCTGTCTCCATTTGGTCAGGTCAGTCACACTGAAAATAAAATGTGTTACTACTATGTGTGCTAACAAGCTGCATTTCTCTGGGGTTAGCTGTGTGTTAGCTAGTGTGTGCTTAACAATGTTCTCTGTGGGCATTTAGCTGTGCTGTTGCTGTGTATGTAACAATGTTCTCTGTGGGCATTTAGCTGTGCTGTTGCTGTGTGTGTTAACAGTGTTCTCTGTGGGCATTTAGCTGTGCTGTTGCTGTGTATGTTAACAATGTTCTCTGTGGGCATTTAGCTGTGCTGTTGCTGTGTGTGTTAACAATGTTCTCTGTGGGCATTTAGCTGTGCTGTTGCTGTGTGTGTTAGCAATGTTCTCTGTGGGCATTTAGCTGTGCTGTTGCTGTGTGTGTTAACAATGTTCTCTGTGGGCATGTTGCTGTGCGTTAACAGTGTTCTCTGTGGGCATTTAGCAGTGCTGTTGCTGTGTGTTAACAATCTGTTTTCTGTGGGCATTTGGCAGTCTTGTTGCTGTGTGTGTTAACAACTGTTCTCTGTGGGCATTTAGCATGTGCTGTTGTTGTGTGTGTTAGCAATGTTCTCTGTGGGCATTTAGCAGTCTTGTTGCTGTGTGTTAACAATGTTCTCTGTGGGCATTTAGCAGTGCTGTTACTGTGTGTGTGTTTGTGTGTTAACAACCTGTTCTGTGGGCATTTAGTAGTGCTGTTGCTCTGTATGTGTTAACAACCTGTTCTTTGTGGGCATTTAGCAGTGCTGTTGCTTTGTGTGTTAATGATCTGTTCTTTGTGGGCACTTGGCAGTGATGTTGCAGTGTGCGTTAACAAACTGTTCTCTGCAGGTGTTACTGTGTGTATGTTAGCAATCTGTTTTCTGTGGGTTGTTGCTGTTTGTGTTAACAGTCTATTCTCTGTGGATGTTGCTGTGTGTGTTAACAATCTGTTCTCTGTGTGCAGGTGGCTCAGCAAGAGGCGCAGAGGGCCCAGTTTGTGGTGGAGAAGGCCAAGCAGGAGAAGCAGCAGAAGGTGGTGCAGGCAGAGGGAGAGGCCCAGGCTGCCCGACTTGTATCCTTCACTCCCTCTTCATGGTTCCCATTGATGCCGCTGTCTTCACTCCCTCTTCATGGTTCCCATTGATGCCTCTGTCTTCACTCCCTCTTCATGGTTCCCATTGATGCCTCTGTCTTCACTCCCTCTTCTGGTTCCCATTGATGCCTCTGTCTTCACTCCCTCTTCTGGTTCCCTTGATGCCTCTGTCTTCACTCCCTCTTCATGGTTCCCATTGATGCCTCTGTCTTCACTCCCTCTTCTGGTTCCCTCTGATGCCTCTGTCTTCACTCCCTCTTCTGGTTCCCATTGATGCCTCTGTCTTCACTCCCTCTTCTGGTTCCCATTGATGCCTCTGTCTTCACTCCCTCTTCTGGTTCCCTCTGATGCCTCTGTCTTCACTCCCTTCTTACCTGGTTCCCTCTGATGCCTCTGTCTTCACTCCCTCTTCATGGTTCCCTCTGATGCCTCTGCTTCACTCCCTCTTCTGGTTCCCTCTGATGCCTCTGTCTTCACCCCCTCTTCGTGGTTCCCTCTGATGCCTCTGTCTTCACTCCCTCTTCGTGGTTCCCATTGATGCCTCCATCCTTTACTCCCTCTTCATGGTTCCCTCTGATGTCTCCCTCTTCATGGTTCCCTCTGATGTCTCCCTCTTCATGGTTCCCTCTGATGCCTCCCATTTCACGGTTCCCTCTGATGCCTCCATCCTTCACTCCCTCTTCATGGTTCCCTCTGATGTCTCCATCCCTCACTCCCTCTTCATGGTTCCCTCTGATGCCTCCATCCTTCACTCCCTCTTCATGGTTTTCTCAGATGCTGCCAACCTTCACTCCCTCTTCATGGTTTTCTCAGATGCTGCCAACCTTCACTCCCTCTTCATGGTTCCCTCTGATGCCTCCGTCCATCACTCCTTCATGGTTCCCTCTGATGCCTCAGTCTTCACTCCCTCTTCATGGTTCCCTCTGATGCCTCTGTCCATCACTCCTTCATGGTTCCCTCTGATGCCTCCGTCTTCACTCCCTCTTCATGGTTCCCTCTGCTGCCTCTGTCCGCCACTCTTTCATGGTTCCCTCTGATGCCTCCATCCTTCACTCCCTCTTCATGGTTCCCTCTGATGCCTCCGTCTTCACTCCCTCTTCATGGTTCCCTCTGATGCCTCCGTCTTCACTCCCTCTTCATGGTTCCCTCAGATTCCCTTGACCCACATGTCACCCATGCACATCTGATTGGACTCTGGTGCGTTGAATGTTAGCAGTATGCACTACAGTACTGGTCAGTTACATGGTCTTCCTGTTCCACATAGACGGCCAAGTTCTCTGTATAGACGTACAATTTCACACTGTGATGGTGTATGCATGTTTAACTGTAACCTGCCACCTACACTTTTGGTACATTAACCAGGGTTTTTATATCTGTGTAGTGTCTGTATTGCCTTTTAGACATAGACTGGAGAATGATAGCACAAATAAAAACAAACAGAAAAATTAATGGGGAATTGGGGATCCATTTTTCTTAACTCAGTGCTCAGATTGGAGAAGCTGTCCTTGCTAATCCAGGTTTCCTGAAGCTGAGGAAAATCAGAGCTGCCCAGAACATCGCCAGGACGGTGAGTAATGGTGATAAGTAATCAGACTGACCCATCACTTACTGTATTAAAAAGGAATATTGTGCTATAATGTGTCATACATTTAGTGTTGGTAGGAGAAGATTTTGGAACTATTCTTGTTGTGGGTGTTACTGTTGTGCTCTGATTTGCTGTGGACTGGTTAAGTTTGACAGTGCCATGGATGTACACTGTTGGTGCGGTTTTCTGACAGTTGTTAGACTGAGACTAGCATTGTCAATATGTGTAGCTGACACTTGTCCATTTGTCTGATAGACTAAGAGTTGCATACCTACCGTACAAATTGTTAAACAAGCGATTGCCTGTACATGTATAATGCATATCCGTAACTCCTAAGAGCAGTGAATTGTCCAAGTTTGCTTTTTGCATGACACCATCACTTTCTGTTCTCCCTGTTGACGTCTTCAGGTAGCCCAGTCTCAGAACCGTGTGTACCTGAACGCCAGCGCTCTCATGCTGAACATTGGAGAAAAGGAGTTTGATGAGGCAGCGGATGCCGTCTCAAAGCGCAAGAAATAAATCAATGACCAAACAGTTCATCTTGAGGTAAATGGCTATATTTTGCTATACCCTCTATATTAAAAGAGGGAGTGGGGGGACATATTGGAATCAAGACATCTTCTGAGCACGTCTGCCCTTTGTAACCAAACTTGGTATGGCAGTGTGCCATCATGTGCTGGGGTGCCATGTAAAAAAAAATGCTGCCTTCAGAGTCAAGGTCACAGTGATGGTTAATATCATCAAAATATGACTTTTTAATCTGTATCTTTTGAAGTGCTGATCCTTTTGCAACCAAACTTTGTTTAGTGGTGCATCATCATCATCTGTTGAAAAGATTGAATTGCTGTGTTTAGATCACAGGTCACGGTCACAGCAAAGGTTCAGAACTTCATTATAACGCCTGTCATTCCTAGGTATTGTCTATGCCACTAATCTCATTGCAACCAAACTAGGTGCATTGATACACTATAATAATGAAATGTATCACTAATATTGTAATAACTAAAGCCAATGCAAACCAAGTGGGCATAATACTGAGAGTAGCACTGACATCACTAGGCACATGAAAAGGGGTGGGGGGTATTCTACCATACAAGGCAACAAACCTTGTTTTTGTTTCTTTTTGTTACAACAGTGCAAAGAAAAGTAAACAGTGGGTAGGGAAAGGAGTTTCAATCGTAAGGGAAAGAGTTGATTTTTTTGTTTGCTTTTACTATTTTAGGTTTTGTTTTTTTGACTTTTGTTACTATTTGTCTTTATGTTGTTGTTGTTTGTTTCTGTTCCAGGTATAATTATGCTGTTGTAATTTTGGCATTTTCCCTCTTTTTTTCCAGAGCCTTGAATAAGTTCAGCGCATCACAGATGTGGCTGTGCAGAGAATGCTGCGTGTTCATTTTGTCAGTTAGTGCACCAGATGTTCAATCATGACTTTTGACTGTATCTCCAAGGCCATTGCTCTGGCGCAATCATAAAAAAATGTTAAGTGTCATAGCTGTGCAGAAGTGCGTATGAAAGGAGAAGCGACTTGTGCTAAGGTAGCGCACACTCTGAGCCGAGACTGATGACCTTCCATCCCCAACCTACCACCATGGCCGTCTGGAGAGGGACACGGTTTTGTTTGGTAGCGTCAGGCCTGCAAAAGTGAGAGAGAAAAAATTATGAGGCCACAAGGCTAGTGGATACGAAAATCCACTAGCCAGAAGACGATGTATAGTACCCCAACCTAAAATAGTGATGACATTGTATTACAGATGATGCTGTTCTGATTTCCTCTCTGGTGATCAGAAAGTTTGATAAATTCAGAGAAGTTGTCATCGCAGTCAAGGCAAAATTAAGACCCGCACAACAGGCTTGTGGTCTCAACTCTCCCAGAGGCGAATGCATTTCTGCAGCTCTGTACCATTCTGAAGATGCATGGGGTGTTTTTGGACAGCACTTCCTGACTGTAGGAAATGTGATATATGTGAAGCTTTTCGGGTGTACTAGCTCAGGTAATGCCAGATGCATTTGAATTCTGTAGTAATATTTTGTGTCCTCTTTCCAGACGAGACGCTTCTCACACTTGTATGTATGCTTCATAAGTTTATCTGTAGCACTGATGACCTACTCACCAGAAACAAGAGTTTCAAGTGGGTGTTAAGGTTTTGATGATTAGTACAACTACAAGCAGTGCTGTTATACTTGCTCTTCATATGGTGCATCAGCAGAACCCAATTCTGTTGCAATCACCGGTGGAAAATGGTGGTTATGTTACTGCAGGATGACCGAGGAAAAGATGGGAAATGTGCAGAGAAACCAGCACAATGACTGGTGCTGGTAGTCCCAACTAACACAGTGGTAAACTGTGCAAGTGCCATCCTCTTCCGCTTAGAGTGTATAGCTAGCAATGTCATAAGACTGATTTTCAGAAATGGTGCCAGAAAGGTTGATTTTTTTTTGCAATGACAAATAATGTTTCCTGGATTAACTGTGCGAGTGAATAATTGATCCGACTTGGATAATTAAATCACTGTGACGTCACACTCAGCTGTGTTGTGTTTGCTTTAAGTCTTGACTCTGTGTGTGTGTGCGTGTGCACATGTGTTTGTGTGTTGTTTGCGCATGCAATGCAGTCACTGTCTACTTTGTCAAGGTGTACAAAACTGGGGTTTCTTCTCTTCTTTGCAATTGCATCCTTCACTTTCAATGGTTTCAGCATTTGCAAGACACCAGGTTTTAGCTTATGATTGTCAACTGAGGTTGATTAAAGGTTCCTGGGCTGACGCACGCAGGACGTTAGTATTTCTAGCTCGAACATGCAGGACATTAGTATTTCTAGTTAAAAAATAAATAAATCATGACACATATAATCCTCAACAACATTGAATGTGCGGTAAAGACGGGAACAATAGCCATAGCAACATGACATAGACTGATACTATATTTTACTAACTTGAAAGTATTTGTAATAACGAAGAATGTCTGTGCCTCTTCTCATAGTCATAATTATGAGTGCAAGGTGCTTACACTGTAAATGAACTGATAACATTAGGGTAGAAATATACATTTATAAATGCACAAAATGTTAAAATGCAGTGAAGTGATAGCGTTAGAGTAGAAATATACATTCAAAATATACATTCATAAATACACAAAATGCTACACTGCAGCAAACTTGATCTCCCATCTCGACAAATGCTCACAAGATGATCTGGTGTACGCATTTGAAAAGGTTGTCTTTGGTTTGGCAGAGGTTGAAAAGGTAGATTTTGGAAAGAAAGAAAAAAACTTGTGAAGATGGTAGAAGAGCGTCTGACACTGCCAGGAAGTTTGCGGACACAACACAAGACTTGCAACACAATTACAGAGGAGTTGTGACTATAGGTGCTTCCAGCGTCTGGACAATCTAGTAACAAGACCACCAAACAGGTCTCTGTCCACTATGGTGTCGGTATCAGACAACAGCACTGCTCACTTCCGAAGCACTTACCCAGAACACTGGCTGTATTGTGTGTTGCTGTCCTGCAATGAAAAGTCTTCATCATGAAGTATTAAAATGCCTGGCATTGTGGGCCAAAAATCAGATTCGGCCCAAGGGGGGAACAATAGGTTCTTTATGAAGGGAGTAACACTCTCTCTTTTGTTTTCCCCTGTTTTCGTCAGATTGACTCTTTAAGGTCTTCCAGATCTCAATATAACACCTCAACAATTACTTGCTCTTTTTTTTCTACACTTCAACCTATAAAGGAATATTAAAATTAATTCATTAATTGACGTAGACAGTGAAAGGGGCTACTTTTTTCTGTTTCGTGCACCTTTTCCATATCTTTCACTAATTTTGTTCAATCAATCTTAACTGAGTTTTATGCAAGCACTATTCAGTGAAGACACCGTGGCTAAATTTATTACTTCAGAAGTTACCCTTTCTCCACCACTTCCTCCAGCCTATCACTTTTTCAAAAAGAAGCATACAGATACACAGCCACACACCCTGAACTAAAAATTATATATTATATATATATATCATAGTTCAGGAGCTGTGTGAGTTGAGGTGGCCGTCCTGGGCTGTCCGTCCTAACAAACCTGGTTTTTGTAGACGTAAAGCTATATTGAACCATGCTTCGGCATTGGTCTCAGCTTGTCCCTAATATGTCAACCGACATCCGAGGACATTAAACTACCTACCTACCTGTAACCATATATATATAAATATAGATACATACAGATATATAACAAACACTGAGCTTTACAATAAAATTATTCACAAATGATTTGACAGCACACACAACATTTTTGCTTTGATTTTAATTCACAGAAATGATGGACAAAGAAACAAACACAGACTGCAAACAACAGCGAAGTGTGTTTATACTTAACCCAATTTTCAATTTGAACAAGTGCTGACATCTGAAACAGGGTTTGACCAATCAATGGATGTAGGAAGCTTTCAGATCAAAATATCTGCAGTATATTTATTTGCAGTAAGTTGATGACTACATGACCTGGTGGCTGCTAAAAATAGCCTTTAAGTGTTACACAATGGTGATGTTCTCGTTTCCCATCAACTTCCATGAGCACTGTTTGGTCTGTTGCCTGTTGGGAAGCAAAATTTACATCGTTAGTCAGTAGGCTCTTCAAAGTATGTGCATGTACTATAGTCTTTAGTTTTCTGCACAAAGACTTAATGAAACATAAAAGACTATTACTTCCTTAGTTTCACTTTCAGGACCAAGTTTTCATTTTTATGGCTTTTACTTAATAATCTGGATTTTGGTTTTCAAATTTCATAATGTTTGAAACAATTGAAAATGTCTAATTACATTTTCTTTCTTTTCTCTTGTTTTCCCCCCCACAGTTTCCTCCAACATCAGCTAGTTGTTCCTGGATTAATTACTTGTTATTTTCACACCAAGCATACTGTAAAGGTCACATCAAGTCAAGTTGCTCCCACAACACGCTAGCTAATCACGACACCGCCCACAGAAGCCATTTCTGCCATTCCCAGAACCACCATGGTCTCGGTCATGTGACAGCCGGAAGGAGTGCTGGTTCGGTCCACACGCATCACACGGCAGGGGCACCAAGATTTCACCGCAACCTTGGCAGCGTGGGCGGGGTGGGGGTCTTGGGGGTCGCCCAGCAACGGTGTCCTCATAGTGACGCAGCAACACCTGAGCGATGTCGTTGTCATCCTGCAACCCCCACTGAGCACCAATTTCCCGCCACTGAGCCAGCAGGGACTGCGGGAGGGAGATGCGTCTCGACTGCAGCTGCGGCAGAGCACCTGCTTCCCGTCTACGCTGATGGCGGGCTGTCCGATGTCGGCGGTGCGGGCCAGAGAGGGAGTGCTGTCCACCTGCTACATCGTCACTGGCTTCAGCCTCTTCATCTTCATCGCTGGCTTCTGAGTTTTCAGTTCCAGTTTCACTGCTTTCCTCATGTCCGTCACCATTTTGACCATTCAGCAATTCACTCTCAGCATTATGGTCACCACAGTTTCTGGCATTTTCACCATCTTCATCCCCATTTTGAACACCGCATTCATCACCATCTTCAGTGTTTTCCTCTTGCTGCAACAATCCCATCTCACTGAAGTGTTCACAGCTGTGTGCACTGATGGATTCACCACTATGAAGGTCACTGTCCTTTCTTTCTACATCATTTGTGCTTTGAATTTCCGCAGTGTTTGGTTCTGTGTTTTCACTGTTTGATTCTACAGTCAACTCACAGCGTTTGGTTTCTGAGGTGGTCGCTTCTATACAATGTTCTGCCTGCAATGATGAACTCTCACTAGTCTCAGAGTCACTGTGGCTGCCCATCTCCTTGTGATTCTGTGTTTGGAATCCAACAACATCAATGGCACCTTCTGTGTCAAGTTGTGTATAATTTGCTTCTGTTTGCTGCCTGTCACACCCACAATCTCTCCTGTTCTTTGGCACTGAGTGTGTGGTTTCATTCTCCAATGCCTTAGGAGTCTCTGTAGCTGGTTCACAACATAGCGCCTCCTCTCTTGCATGGTTCAGTTGTTCCACCGTGGATGTCCTGTCCATGCTTGACTTTCACTTGAACTGCAGCAGTATGTGACTTTCAGTTGTCCTTTATCTGTAGCAGAACAACAACAAGAAAAATGTGCATAAATTGTAATTCAGCCAGTCTACAGTAATATTTGCACAAGGCAAGTATTTTATACAAGTGATCTTTAGTTGCAGAGGTAGAGGAATGTGACTCCCATCACTCTTCCAAATGTCCCTGCATTTCCCAGAGGGACCACAAGTAATAACACTAATGTACAAGAACAAGTAGTGAGGTTACCGTTACACTTAGTTGATGCCATCGGGATCTACTTGGGGAAAAATGTTCCACAGGTTTACATCTCTCCAACTCCAAGGGAAGATTTTATTCACTACTAACTTTCTGGATCTCCAGGCATAAAACTAATTAATATGTTCTTATATGTATATTATCTTAAACATCACTGACCTATCTCTAAGCCAATTGCACCGATATAACCATACTGGTTGACTGGGTGTAAAACACCAAGTTACTTACTTCCTTATCTCTATCAGTCTATGCCCCTTTGATTTCAACAGCAGTGGAGTATGAAGAATTCTGCTGGTATCTTCATGAAGCCTTTTCATTCTCTCCTCAAGTGTTTGCACCCCCACAGGGGTGTGTGCATGTGTGCGTGCAATATCTACTTTTAGCTCCATTGGTTCACTGTCCTCAAATGGTTTGAGGATGTGCATGTGCTTGTGTGTGTACCGGCATGGTACAGAACGAACTGATATATCATTATATGGATACACCAACATAGTGCATACGATACACACACACAGACACACGTATGCGCACACACCTACAGACATTCTCATAACATTTGAGAACCGACGGGGCTAAAAGTGGACACTGCCGTGAGTGTGAGTGCGTGCAACTGTACAGACAGAATGCATTTCAAATTCAACTGTGAACTATTTTTAATAAATTTATTGCACCTGCAATTTTGGCACGATGACCGAAGTCTTTTAAGTGCTACCGCGGTAAGACGGGGGTGGAACGCATACCGAAATAAGAGTCAGCACGCAGAGCTGGCTCTGGAAAATAACAGAAAATTTCGCCGGGGATCGAATCCGTGACTTTCCGCTCACAAGTTCGGCTCTCAATCAGTACCACTAATGTTACGTTGCAAATCATCCAGGAAACTGGCGTAGCGAGCAACGCGAGGCGATGGGGCTGTCTTAATGTGTGCGTAGTTACGGTGAGAATAAACCCACAGTCTGGTTTCTCACCTGCTGTATATTATGAAACTGCGACTTTTTTCAGCTGGTGACCACCATCAAAACAACGACCACAACAGGAAGTGATCCCTGTAACGAGCGCCGGGGGCCAACCGCACAGGCTAAACAGGAAGTAGAGACTAAAATGCGAGAGTGACTGTTCCTGCATTTCTTGTTGCTGTTGGTTACCGCGAGCTTTCGTTCGCTAAACAGGTGCCCGTCCGAGGATTTTTATCTGTGTGTCTCTGGACACATTCTCCATTTGGTGTTTTGGATAGCGGTGAGTAAATTTTTGTTGTTGTTGCTGTTGTTGTTGTTCTGATTAGGATGAAAATTATTGCATGAAAATTGTTATCAAATGTGCATGAATTAAGAGAGTGGCCACGGTGAGTGGAATTGTCTGAACAATTTAATGAAGAGAGCAGTTCACATAGTATGGTAAACAGATCGATCGACTTCTGTACCATCACAATGCCATTTTTTAATTTATGAGTTAAACACGGGATCTTGAAGTAATCAATCCTCAAATGCAATCAAACATTAAGTGCTTGTGCAAACTGGTAAATTTTACCTTCCTGTTTATTAAAGAGCCGGGCCTCCTTGGGCGTAATTGGCTCTGGTCACTTTAGTGACTTAATTGGTGTAATAAAGTCTTGGACTTAGGTTCTTCTTCTTCTTTTCCTCTTCTTCTTCTTGTCGCCAACTTCAGCAGTTTGAGGACTGCTACATTTTCGGTTTATGCTGAGTTATATTTATGTTTCCATAATCCAGCAAGCTTTGAAATAGATTACGTGATCTTAAATATACGCATGTGATCTTTTTGCATGTGTATACAAATGGGGGACCTCAGTTCTTAGTCTCATCTGAAGGACCCTTGTAGAGTCTGAACAGAATTTAATTCTGGAGCATGCACAAAGCCAAATACTCAACGTGGATCAGCAATCCACGGGGTGACCATGCTCGATCTTGCTTAACATGGCTTGCGAGAGAGAGAGAGAGAGAGGACTTCCACTCTGCACCACCAACTCTCTCCTCCAAGCGCCCTAAACTATTAAGTGCATGAGCAAATTTGTCAGTTTTGCTTCATTTGACTTAGTGTCCTAAACTTGTGGACCAAGGGTCAGTCCTGAATTTAGGACTCTATAACAGGGAAGAAAAACATGAAATTACCTGCTAGTGATCTGGGTCAGGAGAAATTATATTTTTAGGCAACTTTTGGACAGGAATTCTTCAACTGGAAGCAGCCATTTTTAATGGGAACACTTGACATTTTTAGTTAACTGTAGTGTTTTATTTACAGACAAAACAAAAAGCACCACATTACAGAATACATCCACCCTTTTTCCGTAATGTATGTAACAAAACCAAAGAAGAAGTAGCATATATATATATACTGGACCAAATGATATTCTTTGTAACATACTATGCCTAATCAAGAAGGCATTTTGGTATCTTTTCTCATGTTTAATCTACCCTTTCTTGAGGGGAGACTGCCAGTATTCAGTATATAATATTTCTGTTTATATATCATCCTACTCGTGTCACAGCCCAAGCACATATCCCAAGATGCCGCACCCACGCTCAGCTCGCTCCGATGTGAGCGATGGAGAGATGGAAGGAATTGCAGAGGCTGAGCTGGTGAGACTGCAGCGGCAGTTTCGCATCATGGAGAATGATCGGGCTGCCTACACAGAAGAGTCACAGAACATGATCCGCAAGCAGAAGTAAGAGACTGTCCATTTCCTGTCTCATCTTGTCATATGTTTGTGTGTCTGTATCTCTATTTGTTTTTCACAGCCCTGCCCATCCCCTCGTTTCGACGCTGTGTGCGTGTGTGTGTGTGTGTGTGTGTGTGTGTGTGTGTGTGTGTGTGTGTGTGTGTGTGTGTGTGTGTGGTTAGTGTTATTGTAAAGCGCCTTGTGCTGCCACCTTGTGTGGTAGATGGGCGCTTTAGAAATCCTCTTTATCATTATTATTATTACATTGCAGCATCCAGGTATCTGGCATAATTGCAATGATGGAAGGCTGCTGGCCTCGGTGAGATTTAAAAAATTGTTCACAGAGATGTCATGAACTGTGGTGTTGTTAACATGGTACCAGTCCACTGCGATCTTGATGTTGTCAGCTGTGTCCTTTACCACTGCTTTTTACTTGTCAGGTCAGAGGTCTTGATGTTGTCAGCTGTGTCCTTTATCACTGGTTAGTACTTGTCATGGCAAAGATATCAATGTTGGAAGCTGAGTCCTTTACCTGTGGTTTTTATTTGTCAGGTCAGAAATATCACTGTTGGAGCTTCACCCATGACCTGTGGCTTTTATGTATCAGGCCAGAAATATTGATGTTGGGAGCACTGTCCTTTACCTGTGTTTTTTTTTTTTTTTACCTGTCAGGGCAGAGATATCGATGCTGGAAGCCGAAAAGCAGGAACTACTGAAGGAACTGCGTTTGGCTGAGTCTCGCACCAACCAGATGCGAGATGAGGAGCATACCGACACCCTCATCACCCTGCTGGAAGCCAAAGGTCAGTCACTGTGGATGCTTCTTTGTGCTCAAAATTCGAACTGGTCCTGTGGTCCTTGACCACTAAAGCTGCCAACAGACCGGTAGAACTCTCTGTTCCAGTGGACCAGTAATTTTTATGAAGATTGTCAAGCCTTTTTTCAACCCATACCACAGAGATAAATACATTTAAAGACATCTTTATCTCTGTGGCCCATACCCCTGAGTACTTTACCAAACAAAGGGCTGTTACTGTCTAAAGTGATGAAATTGAACACACCACACAAGCCATGACAACATAGAAAACAACGGTACTCTAAAAACAGTCCCTGTCCATTTTTGGTCCGTTTACATTCTAAAAACAAGGGTACTCTGAAAACAGTCCCTGTCCATTTTTGGTCCGTTTACATTCTAAAAACAAGGGTACTCTGAAAACAGTCCCTGTCCATTTTTGGTCCGTTTACATTCTAAAAACAAGGGTACTCTGAAAACAGTCCCTGTCCATTTTTGGTCCGTTTACATTCTAAAAACAAGGGTACTCTGAAAACAGTCCCTGTCCATTTTTGGTCCGTTTACATTCTAAAAACAAGGGTACTCTGAAAAAAGTCCCTGTCCATTTTTGGTCCGTTTACATTCTAAAAACAGTCCCCATCCATTTCTAGTCTGTCTACCTTATTTCACTGGTGGTAATTGACTCATTTTTGAGGACCAGTGAAAATTATTGTACTAACCAGTTATGGCAGTGGTTGGAGTAAGGATATTGTAAACTGATGCTTGGATGAGGATGTACCTCCAGTGGAGTTTATGTACCTTGTATTTACTCTCATGCCAGATGAGAGTTACCATAGGTGACTTAGGTCTTTGTTATTGTTGTGTTTGTGTGACGTCTTTCAAGAGCTAATTAACTCCCTTGTGTGTTGACGCTTGGAGTTTGGGTGTGGTATAGTTTAGGAGTGACTGGGCTGATGGTCGTCACCACTGTTGTTGCAGATGAGCATGAGAAGGACATCGACGAAGCGAAAGAAGAACAGATGGATCTGGATGCCAAGATCAGGGAGTGGGAGAACAAGATTAAACAGCAGCACAAGAACATGGGCGGTGTCCACATGTCGAGCCAGCACACCACACAGACGCAGAAAACTGTGCGCGTCCTGGAGAACAGACTGGACCAGGTACAGTCTACACTCTCACGACTTCACCTTCACCTTCACCCCCACCCCAACGCCCGACCCCTTCCCCATCCCCACTCCCTCTGCACTCCTTGTTGTGAAATAAGATGTTTGGCTGACAGTCAAAACCTGATGATAATATCACAGAGCTGATGAGGAAATGGCTGCAGCTACAGTGTATGCAGCCTACCACCAAAACCTGTGGGGTGGGGGGGGGGGGGGGGGGCATTTTCAGCAACAGCGGATACTGCTGCATTGGGACTTGAACTGTTCAGAGCATAAATTCTGCCAACATTGATGGATGTCTACTGCTGCTGCTGCTCCTATATGTTTATAGTGTGTATTGTGTGTTTTTTAGAAAAAGATTTGTGCATCATTATTATTATTATTGTTCATAGCTTTTATATAGCGCTATTCTCTGCTCTCAAGCAAAGTCACTGTGCACATTAGCATGTGATTCTGAAGGAGTGACTGTATCTTTTTTATAGAGCATCATCCCTAATTGTGGTAGCTATAAATATGAGAGTTAAAAACTGCGGAACTAGATCATGAGATGAGGAAACTGAATAAACAAGCGTGATTTACTGTAAACAAAATGTTTTGCTTTCAGGCCAAGAAGCGATTCAATGACTGCCTGTGCAAGAATGCCCAGCTGCGAGATGAAATTGAGAGCCTGAGGAATGAACACAAACGCTTCGAGACGCTGTACAAGAAGCTAGAGAAGGAACTGCGCAGTCTTCGTCGTGAGATGGGAGAAGTCATCGAGAAGTCCACCTCTGCCTACGATGCCAGGTGAGTGCAGTTCAGTGGCCATGACCACCTCCCACATTTGTATGCTCCCATCCCCATCCCATGCCCTCATTCCACCTCCCACCCCCCCACTCATCTACTCCCCCGCCCCACCCCACCCCACCCCACCCCAACCCCCCGAAAGTGTTTCCAGTTGTAGACTTCTTACAGTGAGGACATGCATATGTACACAGAAGGTTGCGGAAAGAGTGAATAATATGCACAAAAAGCGGGATGAGGACTTTCATTTAAATGATTAAGACTGAGAGAGATAGAGATGGGGAGATGGACACCGAGACAGGCAAAAGGCAGATACGGATGGGTGGATGCAATGGATGAATGGACTCACATGTGGCCAGCTGTTTGAACTGCTACAGTACCACGAGGTAAAAACAGGTAAACAGGCCTGAAAGATGTGTGACAGATGCATGGTCCACAGATGATGGTACCAGACGGCAAGGTCGGTAGACGAATCCATGGACTGATGAATGGATGGATTACACTGTATCAAAAAAAGCCTGGACTGTAGGATGCTGTTGATAAAGTGCTATGAATACAAGAAAGGCTGGAAGAGGCTGACAGCAGGATGGTTGCCCTGTTGCCAGGGACGACGCCCAGGCCAAGATGATCATCCTGAAGGAGAAGGCGGACAAGGACATGCAGCAGCACAACACGGAGATGAAGGAGCTGGTCAGGATCATTGACCATGACCGCAAGCTCAAGGAGTTCATGGGCATCAAAGGACAGGAGAGACAGGAGGACCCGCAGCTGGTTGCCTGGAGACAGAAAAAAGGTGGGTGTGAATCAGGGTGGGTGTGAATCAGGGTGAGTGTGAGTCAAGGGGTAGATCAGAGACAGAAGTTATTTGGGTGTGAATTGGGGGGGGGGTGAATCAAGGGGTAGGTCAGAGAGAAGAAATCTGGGTGTGAATCAAGGGGTAGGTCAGAGACAGAAGAAATTTGGGTGTGAAGCAGGGTGGGTGTGAATCAAGGGGTAGGTTGGAGACAGAAGAAACTTGGGTGTGAATCAAGAGGTAGGTCAGAGACAAAAAAAATGGGTGTGAATCAGGGTGGCTGCAAATCATGGGGTAGGTCAGAGACAAAAAAATGTTGGGTGTGAATCAAGGGGTAGGTCAGAGATAGAAGAAAGGTGGGTGCGAATCAAGGGGTAGGTCAGAGACAGAAGAAAGGTGGGTGTGAATCAAGGTGGGTGTGAATCAAGGGGTAGGTCAGACAGAAGAAAGGTGGGTGTGAACCAAGGGGTAGGTCAGAGACAGAAAAATGTTGGGTGTGAATCAAGGGGTAGGTCAGAGACAGAAGAAAGGTGGGTGTGAATCAAGGTGGGTGTGAATCAAGGGGTAGGTCAGAGACGGAAGAAAGGTGGGTGTGAATCAAGGTGGGTGTGAATCAAGGGGTAGGTCAGAGACGGAAGAAAGGTGGGTGTGAATCAAGGTGGGTGTGAATCAAGGGGTAGGTCAGAGACGGAAGAAAGGTGGGTGTGAACCAAGGGGTAGGTCAGAGACGGAAGAAAGGTGGGTGTGAACCAAGGGGTAGGTCAGAGACGGAAGAATGGTGGATGTGAATGGAGATGGCCCACCCCTCTCTTGAAGATCCCTTTTTTTCAGAAAAGTTTGAACAGATCAGTTTTGCTTCAGCAAGGAAGGTTGTTGCGGTTTGTGTTGACAGAAGCCCAGGAGGCGGAGAAGAAGAAGGAGAGTCAGGAGGACTCGGTGGAGACCTACGAGGCTGCCTTCCAAAAGATCAAGGAGATGACTGGGGAGGAGGACCTGGACCTCCTGGTGAGACGCTTCATCACCGTGGAGGACACCAACTTTGCCCTCTTCAACTACGTCAACGAGCAAAACAATGAGATTGAGAAACTCAATGATGAGATTCAAGCGGTGAGTTTCTGCTTTACACACACACACACACACACACACACACACACACACACTCATGCATGTATGCACATGCATGCACACACAAATATACACCTGTGCACACACACACACACACACACACACACACACACACACACACACACACACACACACACACACATGGGTATGCATGCACACACACACACACACACACACATACACACACACACACACACACACACACACACACACACACACACGCACACACACAGAGCAGATTTTATTCCTGAAAATATGGGAACCCCAGGGGAAAGGTGCAGGTTTTATTCTGGGAAAACATGGGGACCACAAGGGAAATATACCACATTCTATTCTAGGAAAGTATGATAACCACAAAGGAAAAATACCTGATTCTAGAAAAATACCAGAACCACTATGGAAAAATAGCAGACTCTATTCTAGAAAAATCCCAGAACTATTAAGGAAAAACACCAGATTCTATTCTAGAAAAATACCAGAACCACTACGGAAAACTAGCAGATTCTATTCTAGGAAAGTACCAGAACCACAGGTGAAAAATACCAGATTCTATTCTAGGAAAGTACCAGAACCACTAGGCGAAAAATACCAGATTCTATTCTAGGACAATACGAGAACCACAGGGGAAAAAGACCAGATTCTATTCTAGGAAAGTACCAGAACCACAGGGGAAAAGTATCAAATTCTATCGTGGGGAAGACCAGGAACCACAGGTGAAGAGTAGCAGGCTAAGCAGACCTGCCCGTTACCCGTGCAGATCAAGAACGAGATCGAGAAGTTCAAGGAGCAGGGCATCGCGCTGGAGGAGCAGCGCAAGGTGATCCTGAAGCAGCTGGAGGAGAAACAGAACGCTGCCCACAAGGAGGCTGACGAGTACGAGCAGAAACACAAGGAGGTGGCCAAGATTCTCGACCAGCTGAAAGCAGGTAATGGGCCCTGTGGGGTGGAGCCCTGTGTGTAGGTGGGGGAGGGGGGGGGGGGCGGGTTCTGTGTGCGGTGCTGTTTTTGTGAGGGATTGTCTGTGTGTGTGTGTGTGTGTGTGTGTGTGTGTGTGTGTGTGGTGTGTGTGTGTGTGGGGCATGTGTTGTGTGGGGGGGGGTGTGTGTGTGTGTGGAGTGTGCTGTTGTGTGTGTGCATGTGGGAGGGGTGTGTGGGTGGGTGGGTGTGTACATTGTGTGTGAGGGGGAGAGGGGTGGGGGGGGTTATGTGGTGTCCATGTGGGGAGGGGGGTGGTGTGTGTGGGTGGGTGGGTGTGTACATGTGTGTGTGTGTGAGGGGGGGCGTTATGTGGTGTCCATGTGGGGAGGGGGTGTGTGTGTGTGTGGGTGGTGGGTGTGTACATGTGTGTGTGTGTGAGGGGGGCGTTATGTGGTGTCCATGTGGGGAGGGGGGTGTGTGTGTGGGGGGGGGGGGGGGGCGTTATGTGATGTCCATGTGGGGAGGGGTGTGTGTGCATGTGTGTATGTGTGTGTGTGTGTGCGCTCGCACTAAAATTCCACCATCTTTCTCTCATCTGCAGGTATTGAATCCCTGTTCAACAAGATCAACTGTGACCGTGCGGCCATCGACGACATGCTAGGAGCAACGGCAGGTGTAACAGAAAGTAATATGCTGCAGTACCTAGGCATCATCGAGCAGAGGACCAATGAACTGCTGGCTGTACAGGCCTACATTCTTGCCAAGGTAGGCCTAGAAGGGGAAAGAGAGAGAGAGAGAGAGACAGAAACAGAGAGAGACAGAGACAGACAGACAGACAGAGACAGACAGACAGACAGACAGAGAGACAGAGAGACAGAGAGAGAGAGAGACAGACAGACAGAGAGAGAGAGAGAGAGAGAGAGAGAGAGAGAGAGAGAGAGAGAGACAGAGACAGAGACAGAGACAGAGAGAGAGAGAGTGATGTGGGATAGAGACAGAAACAAAATGAATGAGAGAAAGAGAGTGCAAAGAACTGGAGAGACAGACAGACAGCCAGACAGACAGAATGAGAGAAAGAGAGAGAGAGATGGGGGTAGAGACAGAAACAAAATGAATGAGAGAAAGAGCGTGAAGAACCGGAAAGACGGAGAATGACAGAAAGTGAGACAAGCTGGAAAGAGAAATAGAAAAGAGCAAGGAAGAGAGAGTTACGTTGCATTTTGTGCAAGTGTTAGAGAGAGAGACACACACACACACAGAGACGGAGATGTGAGGTAGAGACAGCAACCTTTAGTCAGCCAGTCAGTAAGTCCAGAGTGCAGAGGTGACTGGTGGATAGATGGACTTATTGACTGACTAATTGACTGATTGATTACAGAGTGCAGAGCTGACTGGCTAGAGAGGTGACTGGTGGATGGATGGACTTATTGACTGACTGATTGACTGACTGATTAACTGATTGATTGGTTGATTAGAGAGGTGACTGGTGGATGGATGGACTTATTGACTGACTGATTACAGAGTGCAGAGCTGACTGGCTAGAGAGGTGACTGGTGGATGGATGGACTTATTGACTGACTGATTGACTGACTGATTACAGAGTGCAGAGCTGACTGCTGGATGGATGGACTTATTGACTGACTGATTGACTGACTGATTACAGAGTGCAGAGCTGACTGCTGGATGGATGGACATAATTACTGACTAATTGACTGATTGATTGCAGAGTGCAGAGCTGACTGCTGGATGGACAGAATTACTGACTAATGGACTGACTGATTAACTGATTGATTGGTTGATTAGAGAGGTGACTGATGGATGGATGGACTTATTGACTAACAGATTGATTGACTCATTGGTTTGTACTAACAGACTGATTTGTAACTCTGTATATATTTTTACATTTAACTGCTATGTATAGTTCCACTTTTGGGAAGGGGTGGGTGGGTAGGAGCTGTTTGTACCTTTTGGTATGAGTGTCCTTTGGTAGTTTTAGCTTGCGAGAGCTTACAAATGATGTATGCACTGTGTGTATCTGGCGCTGTGAACACGCAAGGTTTTGTGTAGAATTTTTTATGCGCTGTATATAAATTTTCATTCATTCATTCATTGATTGGTTGATTGGTTGATTTGCAGGATGCCGACAAGCACGATCCCAAGGTTCCAGGCTTGCTGGGCGAGGGCCCAGCTCCGCCACAGCAGCAAATCCCCATCTTCCCTCCTGCCGTCGGGTGAGACATCGCACGCATTTACACACCCTTCTGCTACCACTACAATGCTCTGATAATAATAATAATAGATGTTTCTGGCACCTCATCTCAGACGAGCCCAAGGTGCTTACAAAAGGGGCTGAAGATTAAAGGGGTGGTGGTGAGAGGGGGGGGGGTTGATATACAGTTTTATGTACACATTTATACAACCACACTAGCAATCATACTAATACTATGCAATCATACTAAAAAAATACAAGTTATTCTGCACGTGTGTGTGTGTGTGTGTGTGTGTGTGTGTGTGTGTGTGTGTGTGTGTGTGTGTGTGCATATGCAGATGTATGCACAAGTGAAAGTGTCTGTGCACGTGCATGCGTGGGCATGCATGTGTGTGTGTGTGTATGTATGTGTGTGTGCCTGCATATTCAGATGTATGCACAGGTGAAAGTGTGCATATGTGTGCATGCATGTGTCCAACAGTGTATGTGTGTGAGTGAAACAGCGGGTGCGTGGTAGGTTTTATTTGGGATATTGGAGGAGCATGAACTGAAAAAGTGCTTCATAACTGGGGGCTATTTTAGTAAGGTTATACAATGTGTGTTCCCACTGCACTAATTCAGATACTTGCTACACAACCAGGAGTTTTAATCTAACAAGCATTTTCTGTTTCCTGCCAGGGATGAGTATGAAAGTGATGGAAGTGAAGCCAGCGAGGACGAGACACGACCTTTCACCCGTAACGAACTTCAGGCCAAGGTCATGAAGACAGTACAGAAGAGAGAATCGGCAGCAAGGAAAGAAGGATTCAAATACGACTTGTCAAACGCACGAGAAAAGGCCCAGAAACAGAAACAGAAAGAGGGCAAGAAATAAATGTGTCAGAATGAATGCAAGTTGTACAGTTTACATCACCTAGACATGAAAATAGCTTCAAAGCATTGACAACACTAAGCTACCATAAAACAGAGGGATGTACAAAAAGATAAAATAAAGATAGACCATTATTTTAAATATAACAGTAATGGGCTTCATTATCCATGAAATCAAGGACTGCTAAATGTGAACTCTGAAGCTTATTATTGATATCAGTTTGAATTGTTTGCGTTGACGTGTACATCCTTTTTACTTCCCCACGTCAGCAGTTGAGGATTTTTTCTCTTGCGGAACTTAAAGTGACTGTGATACTTGACGAACATGAAAGGGACATTTTTTTTTTCTCAGTTTATAGTCGAGCTGTTTTTGTCATGGCCCCTCAGCTGAAGTTCAACAGGACATATATATGCTATCAACCATCATGGATTTCAAGATTTTGGTATCAATTCTACCAGTACTCTTTACCTTAGGATAGAAGTTTGTCTCTGAAAAATTCCTGTGAACATACATGTGTAAGTACAGGGCATAGAATCATGTTAGCTGAAATAACTATTTGGAACATGTTTTTCTCAAAGTTTACTTTTTGTCCTTTAAGTCATATGCAATCGTGTCCAGGCTATTTAGAATTTTGAATGTATCGGCTTTCATTTTATACACATAACATCTGTGATAGTTTACTTTTGATATGAAATCCATGATGCCGTGAACAATTGATTTAGTTAAATGCACTGCTATTGCAGAAGTGGACATTTGTGTTGAAACACTTGTATTCAACCTTTAAATCAGGTGTTCTGGTGAATGCTGCTTGTGGCCTGGAGTGCGACATTTTATGGACAAAAGCACAACAGTTTATGTGCAAAATCTGAAATAAATAATCATGTGAATATGAAATGCATGCAATGAAATCAAAACCTTGTTTTTTGCTGTTTTGTGCAATGTAACTAACACTGTGCTGTCACTGTATTTGTTACAGTGTAACTAGTGTCTCTGTATTTCTTCAATGAAACTAATGCTATGCTGTCTCTGTATTTCTTCAGTGAAACTAATGCTATGCTGTCTCTGTATTTCTTCAGTGAAACTAATGCTATGTTGTCACTACCAAACTGGTTCTCTGAGAAGGTGGGCAGCAGTGTACACCATTTTAATGCTGTGCTAGTTTGGGATGAAGGGGGGCAGAGCTGCAAGATGCTGTGTCAAACACCAAAGCTGTGTTATTTGGGAGAAGGGGGGCAGCAGTGTACACCATTTTAATGCTGCGTTAATTTGGGATGAAGGGGGGCAGAGCTGCAAGATGCTGTGTCAAACACAAGCTGTCAGAGAGCAAATGTAAACTGAACAGGATTTCATCCTGGACTCGGTTGCTTACCACCTGAATGTCACACACACACACACACACACACACATACACACACACACACACACACACACACACACACACAAAACACACACACACACACACATACACACACACACACATTACAAACACACATACATTACAAACACACATTTACAATACACATACATATGTTTACACCCAAGACTGTTTTAAACTGCTATGGATTGTTTACTTTTCATTTTCATGTTTCAATGCATACTTTCCATTTTCATGTTTCAATGCATTGCATCGTAATGGTCTATCTACAGAATGAGACAAAAACAAACAAAAATACATATTTAAATTTACATTTTATATGTGCACAATGACACAAATAACTTGAGTTAAAACTGGTACATAACTGATTACAAATGGATGTAAAGTGAGTTTTGTTTTTAAATATACAGTTAAACATATCACAGTTTGTGTTCAGATCCCAACTGAAATGCTCAATTAAATACAAAATGGATTTACACAACAGGTAAATAAAATAAAAAAATCAATGTCAACAAGCAAAATCACATAAATTGATCATGATGACTGTTTTCAAAGACAATATGACACTACTACCATCAAAATCAATGTAAAACTGACAACCTGAAGTCAAAACAAAATCATGACATAAAATAGGATGATGATTCTAATGTGTGATATCTTTAGGCATAAGATCCCCACTGAAGCAAAAGTTCAGAACATGTTTGCTGAATAGTAAATGAATAAAGAAAAACACAAAGTTCATTAAGATAAATTCAACAAGGCAGTGACTATGTCTGAAGAAGAGCACTTGGAATATTTTTTCTCTCCAAAAATAGATTAGGTTTCAACCAATCTCACTGTGTCTCCATTTCATACACACACACACACACACACACACACACACACCAACTGCATACACACACACACACACACACAAACCATATTTACACACTTGATATAAAAGCATACCCTACCAGTTTTTTTCCGACAAAAAATGAACCTAACATTATGAATCTGGGGGTGCATATATTTATAAATACCGATATGTATACACAACAAATACATATTACAAAGCAACAGTCAAATGGACGGACAATGTAAAAGCAGCCTTGCAGCACAGCTGCAAACACATCTGACGGTAAAACAGCATGGACGGTAATCAAGGCAACATCAAAATACAATCCGTTTTGTGACCATGTCCTGAAAGGTGGCTCTTCCCTCTTTTACGAAAGGAACGACTATGATGAACAACGTGCACAGGAAATAAATACCCCCAAACAGTTCCATGCCAGGAAACAACACAAATGATGGTTCCAGGAACTGACTGCAGGGAATGGCAACATTGCCAGGAAAGCGAAAAATAAATGTAATCAGAAACAGATCAAAATAGAAAAGGTTTGGTTTTTGTCCAGACAAGGGGGGGGGAAATTGCTGTTTTTTCCTTTCTCCTTCTACTTACTTTCTTTTTGTCCAGACAGGGGAAAAATTGCTCTTTTTTTCTCCCCTTTCAACTTTCTTTTTGTCCAGACAGGGGAAAAATTGCTCCTTTTTTTTCTCTCCTTCTACTTTCTTTTTGTCCAGACTGGGGAAATATTGCTTTTTTTTCTCCCCTTTCAACTTTCTTTTTGTCCAGACAGGGGAAAAATTACTTTTTTCCTCCTGCTTCTTTCTTTCTTCTCTCATTTGCTCTCTCTCTCTTTAAAAAAAAAAAAAAATCTCTTTTTTTTTTCCTTCTTAATTTTTTTATTTTTAATCCTGTCTGAATAAAACACATTCATCCATAAATTACCATCCCTGTTCTGATCTTTGTTTCTGACTGCTAGCAGTCACCTTTACCACACCGCTTTTACTAGAAAGCACAAACAACAGCATGCAAGCTTAACAGAAGCTGAATAAATACCCAGCTAACCGAACGCTCCCCATCTTCTGGCTAACTGCTCTTACGACAGAATTCAAATTCCCACACGGCAACGTCTTTTAGCGCTACTGTCCCGCCACACAGACGAGACCAGCTAGAATTGCAGCAGTCTTGTGTGGCATCGTCCACCTCCACCTGGTCAAGTGAACAGACCAACCTTCCGAAACAATACTTGGGCACCCAGTAAAGCCAAACCTGTGTAATAATAGACGTACAAAATGCGGCAGACCCAACAAGGCATGGCCAAAAACCAATCCCATGTGATAATAACTAAAAATACAGCAGACCCAACAACGTATGGCCAAAAACCAAACCTATGTACCTGTAACTGTGAAAAATACAGCAGACCCAACAACGTATGGCCCAAAACCAAACCTATGTACCTGTAACTGAAAAATACAGCAGACCCAAGAAAGCATGGCCCTGGCATCGGTACCCCGACTCTCAAGTCTGGAGAGGGAGACGACTGCTGCATGTAACTACCATTCGCTGCCTCTGACCGTGAGCATTTATCACCTTGTTATAATATTGTCTCTTGAATTCCGTCCAAAATAGACCATACATGGTCTCTTTGGACATTAAGTCTCAACAAAAGATCTCTTGAATTAGTCACTGTCTGGCTGACTTTTTATTTTTATTCATCAGTTAGTAGCTTATTCCTTGTGTTCCTTTCGACTGAAGTCCAAATTGGCACAGATAAGTAAAACAATGCTGACAGAACAAGCATCCAAATGGTATGAGTGACCCAGAATTTATCCTGTATTTATTTCATTGGGGGTTCTGAGCTGCATCATCATGATATAACGACAGCCAAGTAAATCACTTTGACACAGCATGTCCATAATTAGGTAATGTTATAAATAATATCATAATTTTAGCTGTTCAATATTTTTTTATTTTTTTTATACATTCCTCTTCAGCCATTTACTCCACCACAAGCTTGACAAGATTAGTACCCTCCATCATGTTTGTTTGGGCTTTTTGTCAAGCTGTCCTGTTTCACCCCCTCCACCCCCCCTCCCCCCCCCCCAATTCCCCACCACCCCCTCCTTGTGTTCCACTGGAATGTTCCCCAATAACACACCAGAGTTGCTCCCTCCACCTGGAGCTCACTCCACCATGATCTTGTACTCGGAGGTGACGCGGAAGGTCTCTTCGTTCTTGTCCTCTTCATCATTGATGAAGACGAGGACCTCGGCGATGCCGGGCTGGGTGACGGGACTGAAGCGAAGGCCGATGGCCTGAGAGGCCCCGCCCTCCAGCTCCAGCACCGCCTCCTTGAACTGCAGCAGGTCCGGCCTGTCCGTCAGCACCTGGACAGGGGGCAACACACAGCCTTCAGCACAGGAAATGGTTAACACAGGAAATGGTTAACACAGGAAATGGTTAACACAGGAAATGGTTAACACAGGAAATGGTTAACACAGGCAATGGTTAACACAGGCAACGGTTAACACTCAGAGGCAGTGTTTAACACTACCAGAGGGAATGTTAAACACTAACAGCGGGAATGTTTCACACTACTAGAGTGTTTAACACTACTATAGGAAATGGTTAACACTCAGAGGCAATGTTTAACACTACCAGAGGGAATGTTAAACACTAACAGCGGGAATGTTTCACACTACTAAGTGTTTAACACTACTATAGGAAATGGTTAACACTCAGAGGCAATGTTTAACACTACCAGAGGGAATATTAAACACTAACAGCGGGAATGTTTCACACTACTAGAGTGTTTAACACTACTACAGGGAATGTTTAACACTCAGAGGCAATGTTTAACACTACTAGAGTGTTTAACGCTACTACAGGGAATGTTTAACACTCAGAGGCAATGTTTAATACTACTACAGGGAATGTTTAACACTCAGAGGCAATGTTTAACACTACCAGAGGGAATATTAAACACTAACAGCAGGAATGTTTCACACTACTAGAGTGCTTAACAGAGGAAGTGTTTAACACAACTAGTGTTTAACACTCCCAGTTAACACTACCAGAGGGAATGTTTAACACAGACAGAGGGAATGTTTATAACACCAACAAAGATCATTTTTAACACTTCCAGAGGGAATGTTTCACACAGAGGGAATAGTTATAACACTAACAAAGAGAATGTTAACAATAAGAGTGTTTGGAAAGGGAGTGTTTAACAGAGGGAGTGTTCAATACTAACACAGGGAATGTTTAACAATGGGAGCATTTAGAAAGGAAGTGTTCAACAAAGGAAATGATTAACAGACAACTAACGTCTAGCACATGACGCCCTTTACACACACACACACACACACACACACACACGCACACACACACACAAACAGACAACCAATGTCTGAGCTGTTTTATCCTTCAACTCCAAAGCCAAACTTCTTGAGCTGCAGCAAAGGGGCGCATGAGCAAACAACATTCTCATCAATTGTACCCAACCAACGTCACTTTACACACAGACTAACAGACAACCAATGTACAGCACATGGGGCACTTTACACACAGACTAACAGACAACCAATGTACAGCACCTGGTGCACTTTACACACAAACAGACAACCGATGTACAGCACATGTGCACTTTTACACACAGACGTCAAGCAGACAACACTTTACAGATTGTACAGCACATGGTGCACTTTACACACAGACTAACACAACCAATGTACAGCACATGGTGCACTTTACACACAACACAACCAATGTACAGCACTGGTGCACTTTACACACAGACAACCAATGTACAGCACATGGTGCACTTTACACACAGACTAACAGACAACCAATGTACAGCACATGGTGCACTTTACACACAGACTAACACAACCAATGTACAGCACATGGTGCACTTTACACACAGACTAACAGACAACCAATGTACAGCACATGGTGCACTTTACACACAGACTAACACAACCAATGTACAGCACATGGTGCACTTTACACACAGACCAACAGACAACCAAATGTACAACACATGGTGCACTTTACACACAGACCAACAGACAACGATGTACACCACATGGTGCACTTTACACACAGACTAACACAACCAATGTACAGCACACGGTGCACTTTACACACAGACTAACACAACCAATGTACAACACATGGTGCACTTTGGACACAGACCAACAGACAACTGACGTACAGCACATGGTGCACTTTACACACAGACCAACAGACAACCAATGTACAGCACACGGTGCACTTTACACACAGACTGTCTAACGGAACCACTCACCCTGAAGGTCTTGCGTACGGGGTAGGGGTTGGTGTAGGTGATGCGCTTGTTGCAGCCCTTGCCGCCACCCACAGGCAGCACGAGGGTGAAGGCGCGGGACACGATGGGGGCGCGGCAGCTGGTGCACACCAGCCAGGACCGCACCAGCTGGTGGTACTCCACGTCCACCACGTTGAGGAAGAAGAACTTGGACCCCGTGCCCATGGGCTTCACCGCCACGCCCAGCTCGTGCACCGCCCCGGCCGCCAGGACGAAGGCCTCCGCTGGGGCCAGCGTCATCTCGTCAGGGTGGGAGGAGAAACAGCGCACCACCCGCGTGGCCTGCGTCCCCCTAACAGACCAGCCAAACAATGACTACATGAGGGTGGGAGGAGAAACAGCGTGCTGTGTGTGTGGCCTGTGATCCCTGAGAGACCAGCCAAACACAGTGATTACATGAGGGTGGGTGGAGAAATAACACACTGTGTGTGTGGCCTGTGATCCCGGAGAGACCAGCAAAGCACAGTGACCACATGAGGATGGGAGGAGAAACTGCACACTGTGTGTGTGGCCTGTGATCCCTGAGAGACCAGCCAAGCAGTGACCACATGAGGGTGGGAGGAGAAATAACATGATACTATGGCCTGTGATCCCTGAGAGACCAGCAAAGCACAGTGACCACATGAGGGCGGGAAGAGAAATAACATGATACTGTGGCCTGCGTCCCCCTGAGAGACCAGCCAAACAGTGACTACTAGTGGGAGGAGAAACAGCGTACCATATGTATAGCCTCTGACCCATGAGAGATCAGCCAAACAATGACTACATGAGGGTGGGAGGAGAAATAGCACGCTGTGTGTGTGGCCTGCGTCCCTTGAGAGACCAGCAAAGCACAGTGACTACATGAGGGTGGGAGGAGAAATAGCATACTGTGTGTGTGGCCTGTCCCCCCGAGAGACCAGCAAAACAATGACTACATGAGGGTGGGAGGAGAAACAGCGTACCATATGTATAGCCTGCGTCCCCTGAGAGACCAGCAAAACAATGACTACATGAGGGTGGGAGGAGAAACAGCACACTGTGTGTGTGGCCTGTCCCCCGAGAGACCAGCAAATCACAGTGACTACATGAGGGTGGGAGGATGTGCTTCTGCAGCAAATCGTCAAAGATTTGGGCATGGATAGCCCACTGCTTTTATATTAAGAACCAAAACAACCAAAGATACCTTTGCCAAGTCGGCAGAGCCATACAGAATTAAACACATTAAAAAATAAAAAATAAAGTAATACCAAAAACACATCTGTCAAGTCAGCAAAGCCATATATAATGATACAAACTGTTTTTTTCTAATTCAGTAACACCAAAGATACCTTCACCAAGTCGGTAAAGCCATATACAATTATACACATTTTTTTCTTCTAATTCAGTAACACCAAAGATACCTTCACCAAGTCGGTAAAGCCATATACAATTATACACATTTTTTTTTCTAATTCAGTAACACCAAAGATACCTTCACCAAGTCGGTAAAGCCAAATCTAGTTATACACATCCCCCCACCCCCCAATTCAATAACACTTTATTAATCCCAAGATGAAGCTGCATTAAGAATGGCCTCAACTACCAGTATTTTCAGTACAGGCATCTAGAGATTGCTGCGACTTCGCTGGAGGACTGGCGGACTCACTTCAGAAGCAGGTTGATGCGGGAGGTCTGGGACTCGATGCAGTTGATGTCGACACGCTGCAGAGCGTGTGCGTAGCACTGCCACACTTGAATGGGTCGGGAGAGGAAGGGGTCGATGTAGATGGTGATGTAGAAACGCTTGATCTGCGGGGAGGGTCCCAGGGCCACCTGCCAACCATCCACCAACACAGCAGCTTTCAGCAACAATGATGAACTCGTTTACTGCTGCTTCTCCAAACTGGAGCACAAGCCCAGTGTAAAGAATCAAAGTAGAGTCAAAACAAACTAACTGGCTCAAATACACACTCACACACACACACACACACACACACACACACACATACACACACATCAAGCTCACACAACACACACACACACACACACACACACACACACACACACACACACACTCACACATCAAATTCACACACACACACACACACACACACACACACACCACTCAGAAGGAAGTCGAAATAAAAACGCACGCACACCACCACACACACACACACACACACCACACACAGCACACAGCAACAATGAAATCGTTACTGCTGCTACTCAAACGACACAACACATACACAACATCAAACTACAAAACAAACACACATACACACACACACAATCAAACTCACACACACACACACACACACACACACACACACACACAACAACACTCACACACACACACACACACACACACACACACACACACACACACACACACATCAACACACACACACACAACACACACACACACAACACACACACACCACACACACACACACACACACACACATCAAACTCACACACATCAAACACACACACACACAACAAACTCACACACACACACACACACACACACACAATCAAACTCACACACACACATACACCACACACACACACACACACACAAACTCAAACTCACACACACACACACACACATCAAATCACACACATCAAACTCACACACACACACACAAACTCACACACACACACACACACAACAAACACACACACACACACACACACACACACACACACACACATATCAAACTCACACACACACACACCTTAACAAAGATGTCATGGGGTTCTCCAGGCTGCGTGGGTTTACAGTCCAGGATGACGTTGGGGTCACTGCAGCGTGTGTACACCTGGGTCACTGTGGACCCGCCCACCGGAGCTCCTGTCACACACAAAGTTGTTTTTTTTAAAGCTTCGTCACCAAACTGCATCACAGACACCTTCCTCTGTTCACCTGTACACGGGAAGGGAGGCAGTCGCATAGACTTCATGAGGAAAATATTCTAAGGGCAGAAATGAAAAAACACAACATGATGATGCATGGCACAGTGCAGTAGGGAGGCAGTCACACAGACTTCATGAGGAAAATGTTCTAAGGGCAAAAATGAAAAAACACAACATGATGATGCATGGCACAGTGCAGTAGGGAGGCAGGCGCACAGACTTCCCGAGGAAGGAGTTCTCAGGGTGGACACTAAAAACACACACCATGACTAGAACAAAACGTGATACCCGCACAGCGTGGAAGGGAGGCAGTCGCACAGATTTCCCGAGGAAGAGTTCTCAGGGTGGACACTAAAAACACACACCATGACTAGAACAAAACATGATACCTGGCACAGCGTGGAAGGGAGGCAGTCACACGGACTTCTTGAGAAATGAGTTCTCAGGGTGGAAATTAAAAAACAAACACATGATGATACCTGGCAGCGTGTGGAAGGGAGGCAGTCGCACAGACTTCTTCAGAAAGGAGTTCTCAGGGTGGAAATTAAAAAACCAACACATGCTGATACCTGGCAGAGTGTGGAAGGGAGGCAGGCGCACAGACTTCCTGAGAAAGGAGTTTTCAGGGTGGTGGAAGCGGAAGGTCTGGTCGATGACGTGGGGCTGAGGCTCCACCCGAAGACGCAACAGGGACATGGGTTTGCCGTCCTCCGCCATGAACTTGACCTAGCCACCGCCAAGAAAAAGACTTTTGTCTGTGCTGTTGGTGTTGTGTAGGTCAGGTCTGCTACAGATTATATTACTGGTTTCACTGTCCTTTCATAGTACAATCTCAAATTGGGATTTTAAAGTTGCAGCTGGTTGCTGGCATTAAACAGCTTTTCACCCATTCCTTACTCTTATTTTTCTTAGTTCTATGTTATAAATCCTATTAAGTGTTTGCTTTCTACAGAATCCACAGAGGCAAAAGCGTATGTTGCCTGTCTCACACACTGCACATGGAAAGACATGTAGACCACCTCTCAAAAATGTGACCTGGAATGATTCCACCAACTACCTTTTCATCCCATCTAATCACTTTTCTTAGGCTCTCCTTTCAGCGATCTTTGACCACAACAACTCCAGTAGCTACCCAACTGCAGAAGCCAGTGCTGTAGCTTTCTCACCTTGACCAGTTTGCTCTGCAGTGATTCATCTTGCTGAAGTAGCGCCTTGTCAGACGTCCTCTGTTTGTCAAAGGGGTTGCTGGGGCCCTGTAACAGACAACACACATCAATGACACTGTCTGTCTGACGTCCTGTTTGTCAAAGGGGTTGCTAGGGCTCTGTAAGTTGTAACAGACAACACACATCACTATCTGACATCCTCTGTTTGTCAACGGGGCTGTTGTAGGCTGTAACAGACAAGACACATCACCAACTGTCTGACATCCTCTGTTTGTCAAAGGGGTTGCTGGGGTCCTGCAAGTTGTAAGAGACAAGACATGTATTACCAACTGTTGGAGCTCCTCTGTTTGTCAAAGGGTTACTGGGTCCCTTAAGTTGTAACACACAAGACACATCACCAACCGTCTGACATCCTCTGTTTGTCAAAAGGGTTGCTGGGTACCTGTAAGTTGTAACAGACAACACACGTCACCATCTGTCAGATCTTCTCTGTTTGTCAGAGAGGTTGCTGGGGTCCTGTACCCCATCACAATTCCCAACACCCACCCATCCACACCCTCGTCCCCGCACCAACCCAGATCCAGCTGACTCACCTGTGGCATGACCGAGTGGTCCGCCTGGAAGCTCTGGTATTTGAAGGGGATGTGCACGGTCTCCTTTGGGCGCAGCAGGATCTGCGGGGTGTCCGGCGTGGACTGGGCGCTGAACATCCCCTCCTCCATCGGGGTGCTCAGTCCGCACAGCTGTTTGTAGTGGCGCCACTCTCTCGCCTCCGTCACCACTCTGTAACACACAGACACGGTGAATTAGAGTAACACAACGGTGAATTAGCGTAACACACAGAAACGGTGAATTAGAGTAAACAATGGTGAATTAGTGTAACACACAGACATGGTGAATTAGAGTAACACAATGGTGAATTAGTGTAAAACACAGAAACGGTGAATTAGAGTAACACAATGGTGAATTAGTGTAACACACAGACACGGTGAATTAGAGTAACACAATGGTGAATTAGTGTAACACACAGACACGGTGAATTAGAGTAACACAACAGTGAATTAGTGTAGCACACAGACACGGTAAATTTGAGTAACACAACAGTGAATTAGTGTAACACACAGACACAGTGAATTACAGTAACACAACAGTGAATTAGTGTAACACACAGACACAGTGAATTAGAGTAACACAACGGTGAATAAATGTAACACACAGACACTGTGAATTGGAGTAACACAACAGTGAATTAGTGTAACACACAGACACAGTGAATTAGAGTAACACAACAGTGAATCAGTGTAACACACAGACACTGTGAATTGGAGTAACACAATGGTGAATGAGTGTAACACACAGACACAGTGAATTACAGTAACACAACGGTGAATTAGAGTAGCACAGAGACACGGTGAATTAGAGTAACACACCGACACAGTGACTTCAAGTAACAGCTGTTTGTAGTCGTGTCGTTCTCTCACCTCAGTCACCACTCTGTTACACATCGACATGGTCAATCAGACATGATAAATCACAGCTAGTATTTTTATAAGATCTATATAAATTATGTCAAAACGGACTCTGCCTCCACTTCTTTTGGAATGAAGACAGTTTTTTCTTCCTTTTCCACAGCGCATAATACATGCCTTTTTATCCACTTTCCCAGGTAAGAGTCTGTCCACGCCACTGCTAAACAGTCTTGTTTGTCTTCCTCTTCCAACAGGGATAGCCACGATCATCACTTTGACCATTCTGCCACTTTTGTGCATTACCTGAGTGCTTCCATGTCACCCACCACCAGATCTCCTACTGAAATAGTGGACATGCTCAAGAACCTGAAGCATGCACATGAAGAGAAAAAACACATCCAAAAAAAACACTGATGAGTCAGGGACTCATTCAGAGGCTTCTGACACGGCCATAACTGGCACCTCACCGTCTCAAGCCAGAACACTGGGCTCAAGCAACGCATCTGCTGTGTTCAGAGTCCAGTGTCAGGATTACTTTCACCTATAGTAACCTTCATGACACGACAAACTCCATCACTGAAATCCACAAAGGTGGAGTGCAACTGCTGGAGTTGCGGGTAGCACTGCACTTGAATATGTGACGGTCTGTACAGGGCGAAGAAACGGTTGCACACAGTACCTTCTCACCCAACACACACTACCATCTCACCCAACGTCGGGAGGATCTCAGGGTTTTACCTGAGGTATACTGATGAGTCTGCACAAGTGTTGACAGATTCAGATTCACATTCTTGATTCACCAAGTTTTACAACAAGGAAAGCATCTTGAAAAACGGTAAGCATACAAACATAAGCAAACAACAACACTGACATCCACCAGCTAACATAATTAAAGGCATACGCCCACCCGCACCAACAACGACAAGAACAACACCCACACATGCAGAAGAAGTGAAGAAGTCTCATATCCGTCTTTGACCAGGAGTGGAACCTTCGCCCCCAGCCAGCCATGAACCAGAGTTTGACTCACAACCGACACAACGGACCAAGCTGACTAGGACTACACAACTTCTACGCGCATCACCTCAGATCCTTGTCGTCCCACTGTATGGTGAGAAGCTGGTCATGGTTGTAGGGGTTGCGCAGGACAAACTCGAAGAACTCGGCAGTGGCGAAGGAGGGGAAGATGGTGTGTTCCGTGGTGATGTTCTGACTCAGCATGGTCATGATTTCGTCACGCTTCATCTGGCTGCGGTAGATCTCGATCGTCTTCAGCTCGCGCATGCGCTCGGTCTTCTCTTGTCGGTAGCCCTGGGGAACAGAGGAGGGTGAGGTCATACAGCTGGGTGAGGAAATGGAAGAGGCAGTTCTTTTCGCGATCATCTGGAAGTCATGCTTACATGACGGAGCTTGCTGTTTTTTCTAGCATAAAAACAAAACACATATAGACACCTCCCCCAAAACTTGTCTCTCTTCTAAGTTCTATGTTCAATAACTAGAGAGAAAGAGATATATTAATATGAACACAGAACTTACTTCATGAACATACAACTTAGAAGAGAGACAAGGTTTTGTTGCTGTTGTTTTCTTTGTTTTAATGTCTCCCCCCCCCCCCCCCCCCCCTATCTCAAATGAAACCCAACAACCTGCTTTCATATGCACAAGAGCAGTTTTCCATTATCTCCTGTATGCATTTCAAGCTATCTTTCCTACCAAACATTGGGTGAACTGCAGAGTTACACTATAGCCGAGGAATGCCAAGAAATCAAACAATTAAACCTCATTCTGACAGAGGCATGAAATAGCCGAGGATGCCAACAAACCAAACAATTAGACATCATTCTGACAGAGGCATGAAATAGCCGAGGAATGCCAAGAAACCAAACAATTAAACCTCATTCTGACAGAGGCATGAACTCCGTACCAAAGCACAACCTGTGAGTGCACGGACACATCAACAGACTGCATTAGCAAGACTCAGTTGCAGCTCATTTTTCTCACCTCAAGGGGAGAAATCCCTGGACCTGAAGTCCCAAGAATTAAAAAAGTAAAAGAATCCAGTTTGGGGTCATAAAATGCACACAGAACAATCCAACGCTGTTTACCAGAATGGTGGTCGTTTTCTCATCGTCCTCGTGGAGAAGTGTTTTGACGGCATTCATTCTTGCCAGTTTGCGGAGTCGCTCTGCGTCACTTTCACGCGTGGGCTCCGTCTCCTCCAGCGCTTCCTTCCGATCCTTGTTGGTCATCAGAAGGGAGGCAACCTCCCGGTTGTCAGCCAAGTGATGCGCCCTTGCCACCCGCACTTTCTTTGTGCCTGTCAGAAGTCAGTGTATAGTCCTATTACAAACCTGAAAACAGTGGTGTGTGTGTGTGTGTGGTGGTGGTTGTGTGTGTGTGTGTATGTGTGTGTGTGTGTGTGTGCACATGAACATGTACATGGGTGGGGAATGGGGGTGGAAGGGGGCACATGCGTTTATATGTGTGGGTATATTTAAATGTATATATGCACGTGATGCATGTGTTGTGTAGATGAATGCACGAGTGTGTGTGTGCGTGCGTGCATGCATGCGTGCATGCGTGCGTGCGTGCATGCCTGTGCATGAGTGTGCTGTAAAATGCATGAAGTAGTGTGTTTCACAAGTGCATGCAAATATGTTTGCATGCATCTGAGACCAACGGTGCCTATCTGCAGGCGTGCCCGTGCATGTGTGCAAGTGCAGGGTCTGCATGACCAACCTTGTGCAGGAGGAAGCGTGGTGAGTTGTCCCCCTCTGAAGGTGGAGTTGGCGGCAGTCTGAGACACGATCACTTGTGACTTCGATGGCAATGGCTGCACTTCTGCACACACGAAAACGGAGATCCTCCAACATCACCCCTCTCAAAATGAAGCATCATGCTTTTTATATGGCGAAAACCAATTTCTCCTCACCATGAAATGTTCAACTGTCAACTGTACGCTGCAGCCACCCTCTGGTTCATCTGAACCCCAAGGGTTGGCATGCTGCAGCCACCCTCTGGTTCATCTGAACCCCAAGGGACTGGTAGGCTGCAGCCACCCTCTGGTTCATCTGAACCCCAAGGGACTGGTATGCTGCAGCCACCCTCTGGTTCATCTGAACCCCAAGGGATGGTATGCTGCAGCCACCCTCTGGTTCATCTGAACCCCAAGGGATTGGCATGCTGCAGCCACCCTCTGGTTCATCTGAACCCCAAGGGATTGGTATGCTGCAGCCACCCTCTGGTTCATCTGAACCCCAAGGGATTGGTATGCTGCAGCCACCCTCTGGTTCATCTGAACCCCAAGGGATTGGCATGCTGCAGCCACCCTCTGGTTCATCTGAACCCCAAGGGATTGGTATGCTGCAGCCACCCTCTGGTTCATCTGAACCCCAAGGGACTGGTAGCTGCAGCCACCCTCTGGTTCATCTGAACCCCAAGGGACTGGTATGCTGCAGCCACCCTCTGGTTCATCTGAACCCCAAGGGACTGGTATGCTGCAGCCACCCTCTGGTTCATCTGAACCCCGGGGGATTGGTATGCTGCACCACCCTCTGGTTCATCTGAACCCCAGAGGGATGGTATGCTGCAGCCACCCTCCAAACAGTTAGATGAACTTCTGGTTCATCTGAACCCCAAGGGACTGGTACGCTGCAGCCACCCTCTGGTTCATCTGAACCCCAAGGGACTGGTACGCTGCAGCCACCCTCTGGTTCATCTGAACCCAAGCTTCCCACATCTACCCCGCTAGCATGCTATCAAACATGCAGCCATGTAGCTGTGTATGGATTTGATGAAATGATACACTGCCACACTACACAAACAGTTAAGAATGAACTTTTATTATGAAACCGACAAGACACTCAGTAAATCTTCAGCAATAATGCCTTTTCCGCCGCACGTTAATCAAGATTAAGAGAAGAAAAGAAAAAAGCAGTAGAAACAGCTTAATCTGCATTATGCATTGGAGGCATGTTCTTTTCTTCTGAACGCGGGCAGTCAACTTTGATTTTGTTTTCAGACTTTTTAACTGTCACTGTTAAGTTAACCTCATCATGTTTCTGTCAACAGTCATCACTGTTGCCATCATCACCACAGCAGGACAGGGCAGTCATTACGACATGAACCTTGGACCGGACAAGGTCTGGCTTTACAAGATGGCAATGCCCCCCCCCCCCACCCCCATCCCAGTATCACATCCACACGCTCACCAGCTATTTTCTTGCTCTCCACGGTATGCCCAATGTTGGCGATCCGGAGATGCAGCTTGCCACACGACTTGTGCTGCGTGCTGACGGCCCTCACGCTGCCGCCGCGCTGCAAGTCGCCTGTCAGGCCAGAGCCGTCCTCCGACTGGTCCACGCGGACCACGTCCAGTTCAAAGGTGGCCTGCACTGCCTCGTTGCCTCCTCGACACAGGTACTGTGGACAGCAGTGTTGAACACAATGAGCAATTTTCCTTTTAACCTTCCTGTTTGGGACTCCCGCCCCCACCCCCCCACCCCCCAGTTTTTCTTTGTTTTTTTAAGGTGTGTTTTTCTTAATTCTCCACAGCAGATTGTCTGTTGACCATTGCATTCCCAAACTTTCTGTGACCTTGGGCAAAAAGTGCCACTTTCCCCACAGTGCCAGGCCTGGAAAAAGACACCGCAGTTTCCCTCTTTTTCTTTCTCTTTTTTCTCTCCGGAGATTGTGCAGACCCTGGACTAAGCACAAACGCAGATGCTGAGGAGTCTGTGGACACCTTGCGGGGTGCTACCAACTGGTGAAGCAAACCACTGTCCCCTGACCTTCATGTCCACGGAGCAGGAGCCAATCAGCAGCAAGGAATCACCGTCCCACACGTCAATATGCAGCGTCTGGCGGGCCAAGTGTTGAAGGAAGAGAGTGATTTCCCCTGGTTTCATGTAGGTCGGGTCCAGGTGGTAGCGTATCTACACAGAGGGCAGTAAACAACTATAAAGTATAAATAAATAATTTCAGCATTATCATTCAAACAGTGCTATCAGATACCCCCCCCCCACCCCCACAACATACACACACACACACCTACACAGCCATGCACACACATACATGCATACACACACACACACACATTCAATCACACACATACACACACACACACTCACATACACACACAAACATGCAAACACACACACACACGCACACACACACACACACACATGCAAACACACACACTACATCCACACAATCAGCAGCATCCGCATCCCCACCACTGGGCCAACACCACCACCACCACCACAGAACATCCACAGCCTCATCCACGCGCAGACGGGGCCACTGCTCACCTCCATGCCCGGTGGCCCCTTGAGGATGCTGCCGTCCCTGTCCAGCTTCTGCAGGATGAAGGGCAGGTTGTCCTGGTTGCTGCTCAGCTGACCGTCCGGCTTGCACAGCAGCAGCCTGCAACAACAGGCCATCGACGTCATCGTGGAGTTCTGCGCTGGTGCTTAGCGATCCTCAGTTCAAAAGGAGACAGCCAGGGAAACCGCTTCCCCCCATCCCTAATAGGCCTGCTCGCCTCCGTGGCCGTTAAGCAGCAAAAACTCAACCGCTTCCCCACATCCGCACACCCCGTTGAACATGTTACCTGCCGCTGTCCGGCTTGCACAGCACCAACTGCAACAACAGGCCATCGACATCTTTGTTGGAGTTCTGCTAGCAATCCTCAGTTCCAAGAAGGCAGTGAGAGGAACTGTTTCCCCACATCCACACACCATTAAACATGTTACCTGCCGCTGCCCGGCTTGCACAGCACCAACTGCAACAACAGGCCATCACTGCTGGAGTTCTGCGTCACTCGTTAGCATTCCTCAGCTAAAACCCTGAAGGTCACACAATGCTGGGTGAGAAGGAGGGGTACTGAGTGAGATGGCAGCCAGTGCAACCATTTTCCCACATCCGCACTCACCGTCAAACATGTTACCTGAGCAATGTCAAAATGTTTTGGCCTTAAACAGTTGAAGTCTGGAACGTGTGGAATCCTGGAGACAGATTGCACAGGTTAAGAGATACAGATAAAAAAATCAGATCATTTTCATCCACTGTCAGTGCATCACTGGTTTTCACCAGCTCATCCTTTGAGTCTGCAGACAGTCACAGCATAATCTCTGTGCAGAGGACTGTGAAACGCACCCACCCACCTCTTTGTGGTGACCTGGGGTTATACTGTGAAACACAGACACCCACCTCTTTGTGGTGACCTGGGGTTATACTGTGAAACACAGACACCCACCTCTTTGTGGTGACCTGGGGTTATACTGTGAAACAGACACCCACCTCTTTGTGGTGACCTGGGGTTATACTGTGAAACAGACACCCACCTCTTTGTGGTGACCTGGGGTTATACTGTGAAACAGACACCCACCTCTTTGTGGTGACCTGGGGTTATACTGTGAAACAGACACCCACCTCTTTGTGGTGACCTGGGGGTATACTGTGAAACAGACACCCACCTCTTTGTGGTGACCTGGGGTTATACTGTGAAACACGACACCCACCTCTTTGTGGTGACCTGGGGGTATACTGTGAAACCAGACACCCAGCTCTTTGTGGTGACCTGGGGGTATACTGTGAAACACAGACACCCACCTCTTTGTGGTGACCTGGGGTTATACTGTGAAACACAGACACCCACCTCTTTGTGGTGACCTGGGGGTATACTGTGAAACAGACACCCACCTCTTTGTGGTGACCTGGGGGTATACGGTGAAACAGACACCCACCTCTTTGTGGTGACCTGGGGTTATACTGTGAAACACAGACACCCACCTCTTTGTGGTGACCTGGGGTTATACTGTGAAACACAGACACCCACCTCTTTGTGGTGACCTGGGGGTATACTGTGAAACAGACACCCACCTCTTTGTGGTGACCTGGGGGTATACTGTGAAACAGACACCCACCTCTTTGTGGTGACCTGGGGTTATACTGTGAAACACAGATACCCACCTCTTTGTGGTGACCTGGGGGTATACTGTGAAACAGACACCCAGCTCTTTGTGGTGACCTGGGGGTATACGGTGAAACAGACACCCACCTCTTTGTGGTGACCTGGGGTTATACTGTGAAACACAGACACCCACCTCTTTGTGGTGACCTGGGGTTATACTGTGAAACACAGACACCCACCTCTTTGTGGTGACCTGGGGGTATACGGTGAAACAGACACCCAGCTCTTTGTGGTGACCTGGGGTTATACTGTGAAACAGACACCCACCTCTTTGTGGCGACCTGGGGTTATACTGTGAAACACAGACACCCACCTCTTTGTGGTGACCTGGGGTTATACGTAAACAGACACCCACCTCTTTGTGGTGACCTGGGGTATACGGTGAAACAGACACCCACCTCTTTGTGGTGACCTGGGGGTACACGGTGAAAACAGACACCCACCTCTTTGTGGTGACCTGGGGGTACACGGTGAAACAGACACCCACCTCTTTGTGGTGACCTGGGGTTATACTGTGAAACAGACACCCACCTCTTTGTGGTGACCTGGGGGTATACGGTGAAACAGACACCCACCTCTTTGTGGTGACCTGGGGTTATACTGTGAAACACAGACACCCACCTCTTTGTGGTGACCTGGGGGTATACGGTGAAACAGACACCCTCCTCTTTGTGGTGACATGGGGGTATACTGTCAAATTCAGACACCCACCTCTCTGTGGTGACCTGGGGGTATCTGTAGAACTGGAATGTGAAGAACACACAGCCTGGGGAGGCCTGAGTACTTCTGCCTGGCAACAGTCTGAAAGAGAACAACCACATCTTTGTCATGTTGGACACACACACACACACACACACACACAAACACACACGCATACACATGCACAACACACATGCATGCACACACACACACACACACACACACACACACACGCACGCATACACACCCATACACATGCACAACACACATGCATGCACACACACACACACATACACACATGCGTGCACATGCGCACCCACACATACACAAGCACACATAAAAACACATTAACTTCCACTCAGAAAGATACACTGTTGCGTTACTGCTGTTGCGTGACCACATAAATAGTTTTCTTTTTCATTTCCGCATCTGCACACATGCACACACACAAAATTTAAACAAACAAAATCACCACACCAAGAAGCAACCAGTCTGGGTGCAAGGAAACACCTGTTACAATTTGATACTTGTGCAATCCTTTTTTCTTTCTTTCTTTTTAAAAAGTATTTTTTCAGCACTGCATTTGAGTTTGCACTTACATCTGCAGACACACTGCTTCATCCCTAAACCCAGCATCTATAGTGCATGGCAACTGAGCATCTGTAACAGAGCAGCATCCATAACTGAGCAGCGTCTGTAACTAAACAGACTGAGCCTAACAGACCAGCACTGACCTGGAAAAGGCAAGGAACTGGAAGATGATCTCGTTGCTCTGCAGGGGATCGGCACTTTCACGAGCAAGGTTGACCGAGACTGGCAGTGTAGGGTCAAGGACCTCAGGTGGATCTCCGTTACGATCCACGATTGGTGGAAAGCCAGCGGAGTACAGCCGAGCGTATGCCGCTCGTGACAGACTTTGACCGCTGAGAAAATACGGAACACCACGAATACTAGCAAGCGATGCTTATGTGTAAGGCATTTTTGGTAACAGTAAACCATTAACAATACAAGGCCTTACAAAGAGTGTAATACACTAACATGAGGCTCACTGACAAATGCCAGCCTTTTCACTGTAACCATGAATAAAAATATAAAAAATTCTGAAAGACATTCTCCAGCATTCTGAAACAAGATCAAAACTAACTGTTGAAAAGAATGCTTATTTTAATCAGGCAATACAAAATATGCAAAATAAATCAGGGTAAACCTCTTTTTCATAAACCATCGACAAGATCACATTAATCACACACACAAAAATAAGTAAAATAAATAAAAATAACTGCTTTTAAAGCATGTCTGGAACAATCATACAAAAAGTGAACGACCTTTAAGCAGTGTAAAAAAAGAAGAAGAAGGTAACATCAATTTTTCTCCAATCAGAAAATGCATCAAATATCTCCCTTGAATGTCAGGCACTGAAAAAGCTGACTTTAAAGTTCAAAGAGATGTCAAGATAGGCCCGGTCACAAAAAGAGAGGATAAGATGAAAAAAGAAAAAGAAAACCTGATCATCACCACCATCAGCATCAACATCAACAGAAATCACAAAACTTTATCATCACCACCACCGCAACCAACAACAACAAAACTTTATCATCACCACCACCGCAACCAACAACAACAAAACTTTATCATCACCACCACCACCCACCGCCACCACAACAAACAACAACAGCACCAACATCAACAGCAAAAACAAAACTTTATCATCACCACCACCGCAACCAACAACAACAAAACTTTATCATCACCACCACCACCCACCACCACCACAACAAACAACAACAGCAACAACAAAACTTTATCATCACCACCACCACCCACCACCACCACCACAACAAACAACAACAACAACAAAACTGTATCATCACCACCAGCACCCACCACCACCACAACAAACAACAACAGCAACAACAAAATTTTATCATCACCACCACCACCCACCACCACCACCACAACAAACAACAACAGCAACAACAAAACTTTATCATCACCACCACCACCCAACACCACCACAACAAACAACAACAGCAAAACCAAAACCTGATCATCACCATCCACCACCACCACCACCAACAGCAAATACAAAACCTGATCATCACCCACCACCACCACTACCACCACCACCACCACCACCACAAAGAAACGGTAAGAAGGCAGACAAGCAGAACACCAGCAGCATCAGGAAGAAGCGTAAGAAGAGCGGAGGAGCGGTTTACCTGTAAGCGGAGGGAGGGTGCAGCATGATGGGCTGGTGGACCTGTGTGAAGGGCAGGTCCCTCATCTCAGACCCTGGACCCTGCGAGAGGAAGGAAAGGGAGCTGAGCGCACAAAGAGGACTGCAGCAATGCAAACGGAAGTCCCCGCTTTTCAGACCACCCTAAAAATCAAGCCGCAGTGGTCTCAAGACGGGTGGTCCTCCACCAAGAGTGTATCTACATGTTAACCGCTGTTCCAGTGTTACACTCTTCCATCTTTCAACCCCTCTGCACTGCTGCTGAGGGTCAAACCCATTTTTTATTGGGGGGGAGGGGGGGGGGTCTGCTGCATAACCAAAAATATTTTGTTAACAGAAGATGCATGGGCTGTGGTTGTGACAGGTCAGACACATCTGGCAGTGGAGGGCTCACTGTCTAGTGTACATGCCAATGTGAAGTTGTGTTTAGACTGAAGACATAGGCTGGCCTATAAATGTACAAACTGGGCAAATATTTTCATCTCCGTGCTTCGTATGATGGTTCTATTAATATTTACAAAAAAGATTAGTACTTTTTTGGCTTCAAATTTGAACTCTTCGGTGATGCTAGTCCACCCTACCACTGAAAAGTGGAAAAAGGTTGGTGTGGGAGGTATTCGATACTTTTGCCACACAGTCTGGCCTTTTTCATGTTACGGATACAGAATGATGCACACAAAATGGTATACTACCTTGAGTCGGCAGGCTATGACATAGTATGTACACTTACTTGAGTCGGAAAGCTATGGCAATGTATGTACACTTCCTTGAGTGGGCAGGCTATGACACTGCATGTACAGCTCAAGTCAGCAAGCTATGACATAGTATGTACATTTCCTTGAGTCGGCAAGCTATGACGTAGTATGTACACTTCCTTGAGTCGGAAAGCTATGACACAGTATGTACACTTCCTTGAGTTGGCAGGCTATGACACTGCATGTACAACTCAAGTCGGCAAGCTATGACATAGTATGTACATTTCCTTGAGTCGGCAAGCTATGACGTAGTATGTACACTTCCTTGAGTCGGAAAGCTATGACACGGTATGTACACTTCCTTGAGTTGGCAGGCTATGACACTGCATGTACAACTCAAGTCGGCAAGCTATGACATAGTATGTACATTTCCTTGAGTCGGCAAGCTATGACGTAGTATGTACACTTCCTTGAGTCGGAAAGCTATGACACGGTATGTACACTTCCTTGAGTCAGCAGGCTGTGACATAGTATGCACACTCCACGCACTGGGTCACGACATCCTTCCTCCAACCACTGCCGTAATTGATTACGCCATGGGTCTTGAAAAAATGTCAGCTAATGGACCGTTCTGCGTTGGAGCTCAAATGGCAGTAAGCTTGTAACAATGAATTCAAATGATATCTGACGTTTCTTTCATAACCGCCCACATTGCTTACACCAGCACAAATAAAACAAAATTGTCTGAATCGAGACCGAACTCTCTTCTTACCCAGAGCAGATACACCTCATGTTTACGTGCATACTTGGATGCTATGTTGCTTCAACAGTTTTAGTAGCATCCAAACCTTTCAGAGGGCGCTGGCTGCGTTGGTGGACAGCTGTGCAGAGATAAAGAGTGCCCCTTCAACGACATAACCAGTTCTGGCAGAGTTCAGAGGAAAGTGCTGGAAAGCAAAGCTTGGAGTGTGCTTAGTATGTAGGTCATAGTATGGCAGGCTGTGACACAGGTCTGCAGGCTACCTTCAGTTGGCAGGCTGTGACACAGGTCTGTAGGCTACCTTCAGTTGGCAGGCTGTGACACAGGTCTGTAGGCTACCTTCAGTTGGCCAGGTTGATTTTGAAAACTAGTATGCTTACACTACCTTCAGTTGGCAGGCTATAACATAGTATGTACACTACCTTCAGTTGGCAGGCTATGACATAGTATGCACACTACCTTGAGTTGGCAGGCTATGACATAGTATGCACACTACCTTGAGTTGGCAGGCTATAACATAGTATGCACACTACCTTGAGTTGGCAGGCTATAACATAGTATGCACACTACCTTGAGTTGGCAGGCTTAACAAGTATGCACACTACCTTAGTTGGCAGGCTTACATAGTATGCACCCAATATTGAGTTGGCAGGCTATGACACAGTATGCAGGCTACCTTCAGTTGGCAGGCTATGACACAGGTCTGTAGGCTACCTTCAGTTGGCAGGCTGTGACACAGGTCTGTAGGCTACCTTCAGTTGGCAGGCTGTGACACAGTATGCACACTACCTTCAGTTGGCAGACTATAACATAGTATGTACACTACCTTCAGTTGGCAGGCTATGACATAGTATGTACACTACCTTCAGTTGGCAGGCTATGACATAGTATGCACACTACCTTGAGTTGGCAGACTGTAACATAGTATACACACTACCTTGAGTTGGCAGGCTATAACATAGTATGCACACTACCTTGAGTTGGCAGACTGTAACATAGTATGCACACTACCTTGAGTTGGCAGGCTATAACATAGTATGCACACTACCTTGAGTTGGCAGGCTATAACATAGTATGCACACTACCTTGAGTTGGCAGGCTATGACATAGTATGCACACTACCTTGAGTTGGCAGGCTATGACACAGTATGCACACTACCTTGAGTTGGCAGGCTATGACACAGTATGCACACTACCTTGAGTTGGCAGGCTATGACATAGTATGCACACTACCTTGAGTTGGCAGGCTATGACACAGTATGCACACTACCTTGAGTTGGCAGGCTATGACATAGTATGCACACTACCTTGAGTTGGCAGGCTATGACACAGTATGCAGGCTACCTTCAGTTGGCAGGCTATGACACAGGTCTGTAGGCTACCTTCAGTTGGCGGGCTATGACACAGTATGCACACTACCTTCAGTTGGCAGGTTATGAGACAGGTATCTGGCTAGCTACCTCTCTAAAGGTGTCAGCCGGGTAGGCCATGGGCATGTAGACTGGCGGCTGCCCCATGGCCGGCACAGGGACCCCGTAGGGCATGCCCGCTGGCTGTCCGTACATCATCCCTGCTGCCACCATCTGCTGCTGCTGCAGCTGTTGTTGCATCACCAGCTGCTGTTGCTGCTGCTGTTGGGCAAGGGTGCGAGGCGTTCTGCAATAACGATTCCAGACAGTCGTGAGTTTGCTGCAAATATCTTTAGACCCAGAATGAGCTCTTACGCTCTCGGAGCAGCCTCCACGCGCAATCGCATGCACCAGCATCCGCCCTCCATACCACAAAAGCATATTACAAGCATCACTAACTGACTAAATCATAAAAGAACTACTGATCCTACAAACAAGTATAACTATGAGCAGCAATGCCTCTTGTTTAAAACACAAAAGCCAGTATCAAAATGACTAAGAATAAGCAAGCATGGACTAATAAAGTGATGTAACCAAGCAATACCTCTTTTTACCTCATTCTGGTCCACACATGCAAGAGAGACTGGATTACCCCCCCTCCCCCCCCCCCCCCCCCAAACACACTCACAAATATCCTACTGCAGCAGCACAGTATAGGGAAAAGGTGGTGTTGGGGCACAGAAGACCAGTGAGCGGGTGCAAGTGGGGGTACCTCAAGGTAGTGAGCAGCTGCGTGTAACACTGCCAGAAAGTTACACAGTGAAACTCCCTATGAAAGACTGACAAAAAGTTACACTGTGAAACAACCTATGTCAACCTCCTGATAAAAGACTACCCCCCCCCCAATTTTTTTGTCTGAAACCTTCCTCTTCCTTGCAAATAAATCCTGACCAAGATCATTCCCCCCCGATCTAAAGATTTTTGTCTGAAACCTTCCTCTTCCTATTTCCTTGCAAATAAATCCTGACCAAGAACCCCCCCCCCCCCACCGAAACCTTCCTCTTCATATTTCCTTGCAAATAAATCCTGACCAAGAACACCCCCCACCCCCTTGAGGCCACTTCTGTGTGACATTCAGGGTGATCTAAAAAAATAAAAGGTGGGTGGAAGGGGGCCACTGCAGAACATACAAGACACTGACACATGCACAGAAAGCGTATCTTCACTGCATCACAGTGAGACTCAACACACCACAAATAAGCCAACAAACAACCCCCCCTCCCCCCCAGCAATCCATGCCAACCAAAGCGTGAACAGTTCTGCAGAGAAGCAACATCAGTGGAGGTGAAAAGTGCAGGTCATTTCTCCCTTCATCCCATCACACTGAATCATCATGCGCCATTCCACAGAAAAAGCAAACTACAGACTTGTTCTAGTCTAGTCTAGCAAAGTGTTGGGAGTAGGGTCAAAGTGGGACAATGAAGCAAAAGGTATTCAGAAACAATCACAGCTTCATCAGTAATGGCAACTACATCATCGCAACAATGTTCCTCTCCAGCAGTAGCAGTTAGGCTGTTGAAACAGCACTTACAAGTTGTTGATTTGTTAAAGAAGTTTAAATCTGAGAGTGCGTACATGTTACTGTATTGGGTGCGTGCGATACAAATAAATGCCCCACAACAATGTGCTTGGCCCAAAAAATGAAAAAGCACCTATCATTGTTAAAGGGGCTGAAAATGCAGAAAGTGTGTCAATATTTACATCTGCAGGCCTTATCTGATTGTTCTGTCGACATTTAGTGATCTACTCAACAGACATGATTTTTCTTTGAGTTTCAGCTCCTACAGATGAAGCCATGTTGGATCATTATTTAGCAATGGAGATAAGAAAACAGTAGGCTCGTGGTTTACAGACACCTCCGCCACACATGTGAACTATGTTCAGGATGTCACAAACGCAAATCGCCAGCACCCACAGCCATGTTTCTGCGACTTTCAAATATCAGTTTGCAACAAACCTGACTGATCTTTGAAAGTCGCAAAAACATGGCTGTGGGCTAAGAGGAGCTAAACGCCCACTGTGTGTGTGCTTTCTATCAACAGGAAATAGCTGTACACAAGAATCAAGGCAGTGGCAGCAGCAGCAGCAGTGAGTACAGAACAACTGCATGATGTCACAGTGCGCACAGCATGCATAGAGTGATTCTCGTCAAACGTTGTTTAACTGACATCCAGCAACATTCAGCAAAGACCAGGCCAGTGGTGAGCAACTGAGACACAGGACCAAAGAAAATGGGTGAAAAAAATTGAAACGAAGCGTCGGGTTGAAAAGACCACACACACACACAATATTCCTCCCTCCTCAATCTCCCATCAACTCCTCTCTCTACTCCTCTTTCTCTCCTCCTTCACATTTCCTTCTCCCCCTCCCCCCCCCCCCCCCCCACTTTCTTTGTTCCCCTCCCCCATTCAATTTATTTGCTTCTCCCTGTCTATTATTTGCATCCTCCTTTATTTCTTTTCCCCCATCTCTCCACCCCCCCACTTTCTTTGTTCCCCTCCCCCATTCAATTTATTTGCCTCTCCCTGTCTATTATTTGCATCCTCCTTTATTTCTTTTCCCCCATCTCTCCACCCCACTTCCCTCTTCTTTCTCTCCCTTCCTTGTCTCCCTCCATTACAGGGAGTTGACCCCCCCCCCCTTCCCCCTCCTCTTTCTCTCTCTGTCACCCATCCATCCACCATCCCTCCCTGCCTCCCACCCACCCTCCCTGCCTCCTGATGAATCGCTCCTTTCTGAGCAGACCGTCCTTCAGTTCCAGTAACACATCTTTTTGTGCTTTCAGTGTGGCATGCAACCAACAAAAAGAAAAAAAGAGAAGAAGAAAAGAAAGAAAGAAAAAATTCCAAAAGAAGATGCACTCTAGGGGTGAAGTGCATGCGCACACCAGTGTAAAGTGCATGCGCATCCAGGTGTAAAGTGCATGTGAACCAAGTGCTGCAGGACGGGTCCTCTTCTTACGCAACAAGATTGGGGTCACGGCCAGGCATGCTGGAGCCCGAGCCCGAGACGTCATAAGACTGGTGGCGAGAGAAACCGCCCACTCCGCCCAGAAGTCCGGTGCCTGCACTGTGCAGGTGACCTAGTCCACCGTGAAACTGGCCAGATCCCACGCTAATGCCACTGTGGAACTGGCCGTGTCCGCCGCTGAAACCATCCCCAATGTCTGTCGTGTTAACTCAGATTTCTGGCGCCAAAGCCACACTCTGCGGGATCGGGTAATTTTTATCCGCAATAAGAGTTGGTACGCTGATATATTTGGAGAGAATATAAACTATTATGAGTTGATACACGTATATATTTGGAGAGAATACATTATGAGCAGATGCTGTAAAGCAGAGTAATTGTATGTAAAACATGAAAGTTTCCAGATGCAAGCATTAAGAGCAAAGGCTCACTCAACTCACATTCTAATGACTATACACAACAAGCATCATGCACACAAGCTAAAAATAACTCACAAGCAATCATGTCATGTTAGCAGACTACCTTCCAAAGACAGGAAAATGAGTAACAAAAAAGAGAAAACAGAGTGAGTTATTCCCTTTGGTCACGCAAACAAAACCTGTATCATCCAAACAATTCAAGAGGAATTCTCTTGGATGGCCATTATGAAAGGAATACAAAAACGTAATGTCACCTGTCAGCTTTTCCACCTGATCTGGAATTATTTAATAGATTGTCAGTGAAAGAAAAAGGTCATTATTACGTTAAAACATGATTTACAACACGTTTACAAAGCATTTCCTTAGACGAACATGTGACAACATTTGAAAACAAAGCCTCATGACGAAAGGCTTTGCTCAAAACTTTCACTTCCACGACATTATTAACGTCATGTGTGGCACTGAAACTAGGTCAAGGCCACTGAAATAAGCATGATAACTCCATGCACATGGTTGTCATGCAGAGCTGGATTCAAAACTCTCATCACACTTAGAACCAAACTAGCAGGCGTTCTGGGGCCCTTGTTTCAATCCTGACTGACGTGAGCTCAATGTCATGCCATGCCTTCTACAGGTCTGGCGGAGACAATGGACTTAGTGGCTAGTCCCTCAATTGAGAACAAAAAGCAGGTCAAAGATCCCAAGGCAGTTGGAAATCAAGGAAGTGCTAGGGGAATGAACCCAGCTGCCATGGGATTAAAATAACAAAATGTGTGTGTTTGTGTGTGCATGCATGCATGTGCGTGCGTGCGTGCGTGTATCTTGCACATAGTTATGCTTGAACCCTTGCTGATGTGTAAATTATGTGCTAGCTTTTGTTAAATTGCGATACCATTCTCCACCCTGATGTGCATTATGTGTGTTATGTTAGTTCAGCGCTTTGAGCCACATGGTAGGCACTTTACAAATTTCCGTAATTACCATTATTCACACCCTACCACATAACTCAAACGCAACATGAAAACATCACAGACACACTGGTTCACACGGTAGCACTGCTCTGGTCTTATGGCTGCTGTAGCCCTGCCCAGGTAAAGTGACCAAAATTTTCACGCTGGACGAATAAAGCCTTAAACAAAATAAATAATGATGACAGTGAGTTCTGGTCTAAAATGTTCTCCCACGCAGCACTGCGACCACTACCCCTAGGTCTGCTCGATGCTAACAAGTACTTTGCACAAAAGCCACCACACAAGGCCGAATGACCGGGACCACAAGCCAACTACAGCAGCGAAGAAAAGCACTACTGAAGCAATGGCAATGTCACCACGCAGTGACAAGCTTTGTCCAGCTGCAGCGTCAACTAGCACAATCATCTTGCAAGCTAATAACAAAAATTCTCCGTTGACTTCTACAGTCTCGGTG
>JABMCL010000188.1:0-10000 GCA_018857735.1 Alviniconcha marisindica | reverse complement strand
CATGCAATAACCAACAGACCCAAACACACACTGGACACGGGCAAACAAGACACATGCAATAACCAACAGACCCAGACAAACTCACACACTGGACATGGGCAAACAAGACACATGCAATAACCAACAGACCCAGACAAACTCACACACTGGACACGGGCAAACAAGACACATGCAATAACCAACAGACCCAGACAAACTCACACACTGGACACGGGCAAACAAGACACATGCAATAACCAACAGACCCAGACAAACTCACACACTGGACACGGGCAAACAAGACACATGCATTAACCAAGAGACCCAGACAAACTCACACACTGGACATGGGCAAACAAGACGCATGCAATAACCAACAGACCCAGACAAACACACACTGGACACGGGCAAACAAGACGCATGCAATAACCAAGAGACCCAGACAAACTCACACACTGGACACGGGCAAACAAGATGCATGCAATAACCAAGAGACCCAGACAAACTCACACACTGGACACGGGCAAACAAGACACATGCAATAACCAAGAGACCCAGACAAACTCACACACTGGACATGGGCAAACAAGACACATGCAATAACCAACAGACCCAGACAAACTCACACACTGGACATGGGCAAACAAGACACATGCAATAACCAAGAGACCCAGACAAACTCACACACTGGACATGGGCAAACAAGACACATGCAATAACCAAGAGACCCAGACAAACTCACACACTGGACATGGGCAAACAAGACACATGCAATAACCAAGAGACCCAGACAAACTCACACACTGGACATGGGCAAACAAGACGCATGCAATAACCAAGAGACCCAGACAAACTCACACACTGGACACGGGCAAACAAGACACATGCAATAACCAAGAGACCCAGACAAACTCACACACTGGACATGGGCAAACAAGACGCATGCAATAACCAAGAGACCCAGACAAACTCACACACTGGACATGGGCAAACAAGACACATGCAATAACCAAGAGACCCAGACAAACTCACACACTGGACATGGGCAAACAAGACACATGCAATAACCAACAGACCCAGACAAACTCACACACTGGACATGGGCAAACAAGACACATGCAATAACCAAGAGACCCAGACAAACTCACACACTGGACGTGGGCAAACAAGACACATGCAATAACCAAGAGACCCAGACAAACTCACACACTGGACACGGGCAAACAAGACACATGCAATAACCAAGAGACCCAGACAAACTCACACACTGGACATGGGCAAACAAGACACATGCAATAACCAAGAGACCCAGACAAACTCACACACTGGACATGGGCAAACAAAACACATGCAATAACCAACAGACCCAGACAAACTCACACACTGGACATGGGCAAACAAGACACATGCAATAACCAAGAGACCCAGACAAACTCACACACTGGACATGGGCAAACAAGACGCATGCAATAACCAAGAGACCCAGACAAACTCACACACTGGACATGGGCAAACAAGACACATGCAATAACCAACAGACCCAGACAAACTCACACACTGGACACGGGCAAACAAGACACATGCAATAACCAACAGACCCAAACTCACACACTGGACATGGGCAAACAAGACACATGCAATAACCAACAGACCCAGACTCTAATCAAGAGACCCAGACAAACTCACACGCTGGACATGCTGTTCCGACGGATGTGGAAGCGACTGCTGCGTCTCATAGATGGGGAGGCGGTGGTCTTGCGCACGCTGACGTCTCCCCCAACCACTGACCCCCCACCCTGGCCAGTCAGGACGTCCAGGTTGAACACCTGCGGCTTCTCAATGTACGTCCACCCATTGTGGACCCCAACCTGGACAAGGGGCAACAAACCATTCTTAATAATAATAACAATGATAAATCTGCAGGGAAAAACGTTGTCTGTGTGGTGACTAGTGGCATTCATGGCCGCATTCAAAACAACTCTTGGACATTCTCTGCGCCTAGGTGCAACTCTGACCAGTTAAAGAACACATTCTTCATCCTGAGAGCTAGCGAATGGAATCACACGCAGGTCACAGCCACGGGGCATGCTCCGTCAGAGGAGTGCTTCAAGACCTTCATCACAGCCAAGAAGTAGGCATCAGCCCTGTGCATGCTCCGTCAGAGGAGTGCTTCAAGACCTTCATCACAGCCAAGAAGTAGGCATCAGCCCTGTGCATGCTCCGTCAGTGGAGTGCTTCAAGACCTTCATCACAGCCAAGAAGTAGGCTCTGTCAGTGGAGTGCTTCAAGTCCTTCATCACAGCCAAGAAGTAGGCTGTCAGTGGAGTACTTCAAGACCTTCATCACAGCCAAGAAGTAGGCTTTGTCAGTGGAGTGCTTCAAGACCTTCATCACAGCCAAGAAGTAGGTTCTGTCAGTGGAGTGCTTCAAGACCTTCATCACAGCCAAGAAGTAGGCTGTCAGTGGAGTGCTTCAAGACCTTCATCACAGCCAAGAAGTAGGCTGTCAGTGGAGTGCTTCAAGACCTTCATCACAGCCAAGACGTAGGTTCTGTCAGTGGAGTGCTTCAAGATCTTCATCACAGCCAAGACGTAGGCTTTGTCAGTGGAGTGCTTCAAGACCTTTATCACAGCCAAGACGTAGGCTCTGTCAGTGGAGTGCTTCAAGACCTTTATCACAGCCAAGACGTAGGCTCTGTCAGTGGAGTGCTTCAAGACCTTCATCACAGCCAAGACATAGGCTTTGTCAGTGGAGTGCTTCAAGACCTTTATCACAGCCAAGACGTAGGCTCTGTCAGTGGAGTACTTCAAGACCTTCATCACAGCCAAGACGTAGGCATCAGCCCTGTGCATGCTCCGTCAGTGGAGTGCTTCAAGACCTTTATCACAGCCAAGATGTAGGCTCTGTCAGTGGAGTGCTTCAAGACCTGCCACAACAAAGTGACCCCAGCAAGAACACCAAAGCCACATAAAAATGCTGTTATACACTGCACAGCCATGGGGGGACTATCTTCAGCCATGACATACTTCTTGCACAACGGCATCCATCACCCAGAAATGGAGATGACTCCTCTGAAGACATACTTCTTGCATAATGGCATCCATCACCCAGAAATGGAGATGACTCCTCTGAAGACATACTTCTTGCATAACAGCATCTATCACCCAGAAATGGAGATGACTCCTCTGAAGACATACTTCTTGCATAACGGCATCCATCACCCAGAAATGGAGATGAGTCTTCTGAAGACATTATTATTATTATTATTCCCAGCTTTTATATAGCGCTATTCTCTGCTCTCGAGCAGACTCACTGCGCCCAGGTCGCATGTGATTCTGAATGAGTGACTGCAACTTTTTATAGTGTATATTTTTAATATCCACAAAAGTGGTGTACTGATAGTACTCTTTGGTTGTTGCATGGCTTGTGCCACGTGAAATGCTGCCGTTTTGGCACAAGTTCTTAGTACACCATTCAACCATACACCAGTTTACAGTATCACTTCATTCAAAGCCACACAGGTAGGGTGTATGTGTGTTTAGCTGAGACCTGCCACCTGCACTTTTGGCAGATTGACCGGGATCTTTTATGTGCTACTGCGGTAACACGGGGGTGGAACAGATACCGAAATAAGAGTCAGCACAGAAAGTTGACCCTGGAGAAGAAACTTCTCCCGCCGCTCCTGCTGGGACTCAAACCCAGGACCATTTGACCACAAGTCCAATGCTCTAACCACTGAGCTATCCCTGTTCCCTCTGAAGATGTATTTCTTGCATAACAGCATCCATCACCCATCTCGTACACTACGCTCTTCTTCTGACACCCACTTGCTGGAAATCCAACAATACAAACGCAAGACTCATGGCTTCCGCACCTTCTCTTGCTCTGGACCCCACATTTGGAATTCACTCCAAGACCATAGACACTGCTCAAACCTGTCATCTTTTAAAGCCAAACTGAAAACCTTTCTCTTCTCACAGTATTCCCATCCTAACTAATATCAGTACCCAGTTTCTGCTACAATCAGTGTGTGTGTGTGTGTGTGTGTGTTTGTGTTTGTAGTGCGTTACTTTATGTAAATTGTTTTGCTAGGACTATGCTCTACATGTGTATAGAATATCATATGTAGGTTAATATGTATCATGTGAGCGCTCAGGGCGCTGATGAGCGCATGATAAATGTACATTATTATTATTAAATGGAGATAACTCCTCTGAAGACATATTTCTTGCATAACGGCATCCGTCACCCAGAAATGAAGATAACTCCTCTGAAGACATACTTCTTGCATAACAGCATCAATCACCCAGAAATGGAGATAACTCCTCAGAAGACAGTATGTGGTGGGGAAATTAAAAAGACAGTCACATATATATGCACTCCTTCCACTCTGGAAAACATCTGTCTGCACTGAGCATTGTCCATGATCATTACATACCTGGTACTCCCCCAAGAGTATCCCGCAGGGGAATGATACAACAACAACAAGAGGTAAAAAGACAAAATGATGCACATGTAGCCACACTGACCTGCAGTCTCCTCTCCACCACGCTGATGCTGAGTGACTCCTGAGCTCGGTTTTCTCGGTTGGCTCGATCCTCGCTGAGCAGCGTGCACAGGTCTTCATCAAAACGCTCAACCGTGGGCTGCAGGTTGAGGGATAGGCCCTCCAGCGCGCAAGACGCTCCGCGTAGCAGCTGGGGACTCCGGAATCGGTCCTCACCTGCCAGGGCAATGCAGAGGTCACTCACAGTCAGGACACACATTACCTGGTGACTACCACTCCTGGTGTTGTTGTTGTTGTTGTTGATCACTTTTATATAGCGCTATTCTCCACTCTCGAGCAGACTCACTGCGCTCGCATGCAATTCTACATGAGTGAATAGCATTTTTATAGTGCATTTTTGAATATCCACTGAAGTGGTGTACTTACAGTGCTGGCCTGGATGGTGCCACAAAAAACTGCTGCCCTCTCGGCGCGTTCTGTTTACACCATACAACCATGCTCCATGTCACTTCATGCAAAGCTGGGGAATGCTACCATGACAACATGGGTTAGTTTGAAACATTCTTATCGCCTTTTACAATATTTACACAATTGATACCTGTAGACTTCATCGTTCTATAACTGTAATGGTTGACTGGGTGTAAAACACCAAGTTACTTGCTTACGTCGTCATTCTACTTCTCTTTGTGATGAACTCTGACAAAGCCCCCACCAAGAAGTTATCACCCAGACATTGCAAGCCATCTTTCTGTCCGACACCAGCTTCATGAAGAAACTTCTCAACAAGTTACACAGCTGACAAGAGTTCCCTCCACCAAGAGGTTATCACTCAACAAGTTGCACAGCTGACAAAGAGTTCCCTCCACCACGAGGTTATCACCAGGACACTGCAAGCTGTTCTCAACAAGTTCCATAGCTGACAAGAGTTCCCTCCAGCAAGACCTAGACACTGCAAGCGGTTCTCAACAAGTTAGACAGCTGACAAGAGTTCCCTCCACCAAGAGGTTATCACTCAACAAGTTCCATAGCTGACAAGTTCCCTCCACCAAGACTCAGACACTGCACGTGGTTCCCAACAAGTTACACAGCTGACAAGAGTTCCCTCCACCGAGACTCAGACACTGCAAGTGGTTCCCAACAAGTTACACAGCTGACAAGAGTTCCCTCCACCAAGACTCAGACACTGCACGTGGTTCCCAACAAGTTACACAGCTGACAAGAGTTCCCTCCACCAAGACTCAGACACTGCAAGTGGTTCCCAGCAAGTTACACAGCTGACAAGAGTTCCCTCCACCAAGACTCAGACACTGCAAGTGGTTCCCAGCAAGTTACACAGCTGACAAGAGTTCCCTCCACCTGAGACTGCAAGCGGTTCCCAACAAGCTACACAGCTGACAAGAGTTCCCTCCACCTGAGACTGCAAGCGGTTCTCAACAAGCTACACAGCTGACAAGAGTTCCCCCCACCTGAGACTGCAAGCGGTTCTCAACAAGCTACACAGCTGACAAGAGTTCCCCCCACCTGAGACTGCAAGCGGTTCTCAACAAGCTACACAGCTGACAAGAGTTCCCCCCACCTGAGACTGCAAGCGGTTCTCAACAAGCTACACAGCTGACAAGAGTTCCCCCACCTGAGACTGCAAGCGGGTTTTCAACAAGCTACACAGCTGACAAGAGTTCCCCCCACCTGAGACTGCAAGCGGTTCTCAACAAGCTACACAGCTGACAAGAGTTCCCCCCACCTGAGACTGCAAGCGGTTCTCAACAAGCTACACAGCTGACAAGAGTTCCCCCCACCTGAGACTGCAAGCGGTTCTCAACAAGCTACACAGCTGACAAGAGTTCCCCCCACCTGAGACTGCAAGCGGTTCTCAACAAGCTACACAGCTGACAAGAGTTCCCCCCACCGGGGGCTGAAAGGGTTTTCCCAAAAGTTCACAGCGGACCTTGGAAAACCGCTTGCAGTTTTGGTGGGGGGAAACTCTTGTAAACCTGGAAGGTTTGGTTGAGAACCGTTTTCATTCGGGTGGGGGAACCCTTGCAGCTGTGGGGGCTTTTTGAGAACCCCGCTTCAGTTTTTGGGGGGGGAACCCCCTTGGGGGTCACGTTTTGCTTTTTTTAAACCGCTTTGGGGCTCGGTGGGGGAAAAACCCCTTTTTTCCAGCTTTGTAGCTTTTGAGCCGCTTTGAGCCGGTGGGGGGAAACTCTTGTCAGCTTGTGGGGGCTTTTTGGGGAACCGTTTGGGCGGGTCCGGGGGGTGGGGGGCTCTTGTCGGCTTTTGGTAAGGCTTGTTGAAAAACCCGGGGGTTTTTGGGGCAGCTCAGGTGGGGGGGAACCTTGTCGCTGTGGGGTTTGGGGGAACCGTTTGCAGCCCCCTCAGGTGGGGGGGAACTCGTCGGCTGTGTAGCTTTTGTTTTGAAAAAACCGCTTCATTTCTCAGGGGGGGAAAAAAAACCCTTTTGTCGTGTTTAAGCTTGTTAAGAACCGTTTTAGCCCTAAAATGGGGGGAAAAAACCTTTTGGGGCGGCTGTTACCCCGGGTTGGGAACCGCGGGGCCCAGTTTTCAAGGGGAGGGGAACCCGGGCAGCTTTTGTGGGCTTGTTTCCCGCTTGCATTTCAGGGGGGGCTTTGTCGGCGGGTTTTTGCGGGGAAAACCCGCGTGTCTGACCCCGGGGGGAGGGAACTCTTGTCGGCGTGAATTTCGGGAACCCCGCAGTGTCTAAAATTTTGGGGGAGGGCTCTTGTCAGCTTTAACTTTTTGGGGAACCCCGTGCAATGTCAGTTTTGGTGGAGGGCTCTTGTCAGCTGTGTTTTTTGTTGGGAACCACTTGCTGTCTAAAGTTTTGGTGGGGGGAACTCTTGTCAGCAATTTGTTGGGCCCCACGTGCGGGGAGCCCCGGTGGGGGGAAGACTATGGAATTGTTGGTGATAACCTTTGGTGGGGGGGGCTCTTGCCCAACTGTCAAATTTGTTGAAAACCCTTTGCATTTCTAGGTTTTGTGGGGGGAACTCTTTTCGCTTAATTGTTTTGCGGTCCGGGTTCCTTCGTGGTGGAGGGAACTCTTTGTCAGCTGTGCAACTTGTTGAGTGATAACCTCTTGGTGGAGGGAACTCTTGTCAGCTGTGTAACTTGTTGAGAAGTTTCTTCATGAAGCTGGTGTCGGACAGAAAGATGGCTTGCAATGTCTGGGTGATAACTTCTTGGTGGGGGCTTTGTCAGAGTTCATCACAAAGAGAAGTAGAATGACGACGTAAGCAAGTAACTTGGTGTTTTACACCCAGTCAACCATTACAGTTATAGAACGATGAAGTCTACAGGTATCAATTGTGTAAATATTGTAAAAGGCGATAAGAATGTTTCAAACTAACCCATGTTGTCATGGTAGCATTCCCCAGCTTTGCATGAAGTGACATGGAGCATGGTTGTATGGTGTAAACAGAACGCGCCGAGAGGGCAGCAGTTTTTTGTGGCACCATCCAGGCCAGCACTGTAAGTACACCACTTCAGTGGATATTCAAAAATGCACTATAAAAATGCTATTCACTCATGTAGAATTGCATGCGAGCGCAGTGAGTCTGCTCGAGAGTGGAGAATAGCGCTATATAAAAGTGATCAACAACAACAACAACAACACCAGGAGTGGTAGTCACCAGGTAATGTGTGTCCTGACTGTGAGTGACCTCTGCATTGCCCTGGCAGGTGAGGACCGATTCCGGAGTCCCCAGCTGCTACGCGGAGCGTCTTGCGCGCTGGAGGGCCTATCCCTCAACCTGCAGCCCACGGTTGAGCGTTTTGATGAAGACCTGTGCACGCTGCTCAGCGAGGATCGAGCCAACCGAGAAAACCGAGCTCAGGAGTCACTCAGCATCAGCGTGGTGGAGAGGAGACTGCAGGTCAGTGTGGCTACATGTGCATCATTTTGTCTTTTTACCTCTTGTTGTTGTTGTATCATTCCCCTGCGGGATACTTTTCCCTTGTAAAAAAGGCAACCCAGGGGGCCAAATTTTCCGGGGGAAAGTGCATTATAGTAAACTGTCTTTTTAAAATTTTAAAATTTTCCCCTGGAAGTGCTGTTATGCAAAAATTGTCTTCGGGAGGAGTTATCTTCATTTCTGGGTGGGATGCCGTTATGCAAAAATAGGGTCTTCAGAGGAGTTATCCCCATTTAATAATAATAAGTACTTTTTATCGCGCCCATAAACCCCCTTACCAAAAAATTTTGATCCCTTTTAAAACCACATATAATTCTATCACATGTAAGCATAGCCCTTACCAAAAAATTTAAATAAAGAAAGCACTACAAACAAAAACACACACACACACCCCCCCCTGATTGTATAGCTGGTACTGATATTGGTGGGGGGGAAATACGGAAAGAAAAAAGGTTTTCATTTTTTGGCAAAAGATGACAGGTTTGGGGTTCTAGGGGCTTGGAGTGAATTTCCCAAAATGGGGGGTCCAAGAAAGAGAAGGTGCGGAAGCCATAGTTTTGCGTTTGTATTTTTGGGATTTCCAGCAATGGGGGGTCAGAAGAAGACGTAGTTTTACGAGATGGGTGATGGATGCTGTTATCCCAAAAATACATTTTCAGAGGGAACAGGGTACTCATGGTTAGAGCATTGGACTTGTGGTCAAATGGTCCTGGGTTTGAGTCCCAGCAGGAGCGGCGGGGGGAATTTTTTTCTCCCCGGGTCAACTTTCTGTGCTGACTCTTATTTGGTTTGTTCCCCCCCGTGTTACCGCGGGAGGGACAAAAGGTGGTCAATCTGCCAAAAATGCAGGGGGCGGGGCTCAGCTAAAACACATACACCCTACCTTTTGGCTTTGAATGAAGTGATACTGTAAACTTTTGGGTTTAATGGTGTACTAAGAACTTGTGCCAAAACGGCAGCATTTCACGTGGCACAAGCCATGCAACAACCAAAGAGTACTATCAGTACACCACTTTTGTGGATATTAAAAATATACACTATAAAAAGTTGCAGTCACTCATTCAGAATCACATGCGACCTGGGCGCAGTGAGTCTGCTCGAGAGCAGAGAATAGCGCTATATAAAAGCTGGGAATAATAATAATAATAATGTCTTCAGAAGACTCATCTCCATTTCTGGGTGATGGATGCCGTTATGCAAGAAGTATGTCTTCAGAGGAGTCATCTCCATTTCTTTTGGGTGATAAAAATTTGGGCCCCTTTTTTATGCAAGAAGTATGTCTTCAGAGGAGTCATCTCCATTTCTGGGTGATGGATGCCGTTGTGCAAGAAGTATGTCATGGCTGAAGATAGTCCCCCCATGGCTGTGCAGTGTATAACAGCATTTTTATGTGGCTTTGGTGTTCTTGCTGGGGTCACTTTGTTGTGGCAGGTCTTGAAGCACTCCACTGACAGAGCCTACATCTTGGCTGTGATAAAGGTCTTGAAGCACTCCACTGACGGAGCATGCACAGGGCTGATGCCTACGTCTTGGCTGTGATGAAGGTCTTGAAGTACTCCACTGACAGAGCCTACGTCTTGGC
>JABMCL010001087.1:2565000-2579249 GCA_018857735.1 Alviniconcha marisindica | reverse complement strand
CCCAAGAACAACCCCCAAAAAAAAGAAAAAAAGAAGAAAAAAAGAAAGAACTAAGTATGAAAAGGGCCCTCCCAAATTGTTGGAACGGGGGACCCCCAAAGATGGAAAGGGGCCCAAAGAAAAACCCCGAGCTGAAAAAGTTAAAAAGGTGAACGGACCCGGGGCTTTTCCCCAAACTGCTCGGAAGACAACACCTCAAAAAAAGGCTGTGTGGAAGTCCGGGAAAAAGGGGCCGTAAAAAGCCTTTGAAGAGGAAAGGAGCCCTACATAAGAGAAAGCATTCATACTAAGTAGTAAAAGGAGCAAAACCACTAAGAAGAAAAGCTGGGTAGACAAAGACCTAACAAAAACCCAAAAAAGAAGTGTTTTGAAGAGAAGGAGCTGTGTAGAATGCTAAAAAGAACAGAACCACTAAAAACTGGGTGGAAGAAGAGTTAAGAAAATTCCCTAAAAAAAAAAAAAAACTAAAGAAACAGTCAAAATGTCCGTCTTTGTAAAGCCGGGTTCTTTTTTCTTACGGTGAATCACCGCGGACCCCCCCCCTTGGGGCTTCCTCCCCGACGAAACTTTGGTGGGAGGCCCTGGGGGATCTTGAGCCTGTTTACGCCCCGTTTACCATTATGGGTAAAATTCACCCCATCAGAGTCGCTGTCACGTGTCACCTACCAGGTATTGATGGCATGCATTCTCAGAAGACAAAGCACCCCTACATACGGAGTGCTAGAAAGAACAGAACCAGAAAGAAAAGCGCGGTAGAAGAAGAGCCAGGAAAAAGCCCTGAAAATAATAAGAAAAATGAGCCCTTTGAATAGCTGAAATCAACAGAATCACTAAATATAGAAAGGCCTTAGAACAAACCCGAAAAAAGAACTAAGTATATCAAAACAGCCCTGGAAATTGCCAAAAAGGAAACCCCTAAAGACAGGAAGGCCAAAGAACAAGCCCGAGCTCAAAAAGCTGATCTGGGTGGAAGATGGCTCAGGAAAACAGCGTGAAAAAGTCACACTCAGAAGAGAGAAAGGAGCCCTACAGTAAACGGAGCAAAGCCACTAAGAAGAATAGCTGGGAAAAGACCTAAAAAAAAGCCCTAAAAAGAAGTTTTTTAAAGAAGGACCCCTTGAAATTTGCAAAAAGAACAGAACCACTAAAAACTGGGTGGAAGAAGAGTTAAGCAAATTCCCTATAAAAAAAACAAAACAAAAAAGAGACAGCCCAAAATGTCACGTCTTTGAAAAACAGGTCTGTTTTTCTTACGGTAAACCCGGGAAACCCCCCTTGAGGGAACTTCACTCCACCGACGAAACATTAGCGTGGAGAGCCCCTGGGGGATCTTGAGCCTGATTACGACCTGTTTACCATTATGGGTGAAATCATCCCGTCAGAGTCGCTGTCACGTTTTAAAAAAATTAAAGCATGCATTCTCAGAAGACAATGCAGCCCTGCTAAAAAGAACAAAACCCAGAAAAAAGAAAAGCACGGTAGTAGCCCATAAAAAATTCCCTGAAAAAAATAAGAAAAATGACCCCTTTTAGAATAGCTGAAATAAACAGAATCACTAAAGAGAAAAAGGGCCCAAAGAACAACCCCCCCAAAAGAACTAATTATATGAAAACACCCCCCGGGAAACTTTAAGAAGGAGACACTGAAGTTTGGGAAGGCCAAAAGAACAAGCCCGAGCAAAAAAGCTAACAAATGAACGGGTCCGAGCTCTGCAAACTCTCAGGAGACAACCCCTCAAGAAAAAAACTGTGGGAAGTGGGCTAAAAAAAAAAGAGCATAAAAAAGTCGCCCCAAAGAAGAGAAAAGGAGCCCTACATAAAAAAAAGCAGTCTACTAAAGTAGAAAAGGGAGCAAAACCATGGAAGAAAAGCGGGGGGGGGAAAAAAACCTAACAAAAACCCCAAAAATAAATTGTTTTAAAAGAGAATGGGCTGTGTAAAATGTTTAAAAAGAACAAAAAAAAATTTTAAAAACTGGGCAGGAGAAGAGTTAAGCAAATTCCCTATGAAAAAATAGAAATAAAAAAAAGACACAAAAAGGACAGTAAAAATTCCCGTTTTTAAAAAACAGGTCTTTTTTTTTCTTCGGTGAACCCTCCCGGACCCCCCCCCTTGGGGGGGCCACTCCCCCGGGAAACATTGGGGGGGGGAGAGCCCCGGGGGGATCTTGACCCTGTTTTGCCCTGTTTACCATTATGGGTGAAATCACCCCAATCAATTTTTCAGGGTCACCTACACGGGAATTAATAAAAAATTTTCCTCAAAAGAAAAAAAAATTTATATACGGAGTACAAAAAAGAAAAAGAACCAGAAAAAAAGAAAACCGCGGTAGAAAAAGTCCCAAAAAAAGAAAGAAAATTAAAAAAAAATGGGCCCTTTGAAAAACTGAAATCAACAGAATCACAAAAGATAAAAAGGGCCCTTTAAAGAAAAAACCCGAAAAAATAACTAATAAATAACTAAGTATATAAAAAACAGCCCTGAAAATTGCTAAAAGGGAAACCCCCTAAAAGAAGGAAAGGGCAACCCAAAGCTAAAAAAAAGCTAAAAAAGTAAATTTGGACCCTACAACCCCCTAAACGGAAAAAGAACAGAACGACCCAAACAAGAACTGGTGACAAAGGGCCACGAAATAAAAGGGAGGTAACCTGGTTTTTTTTGACCCAACCAGTCCCGGTTTTTGGGGGCGAGGAAAAGTGAGAGATGTACTATATAAAAGGAAAAACTTTTTGTAGACAAAAAGAAGGGCGGGGTAGACGAGATCAGCTGCGGGAAGGGCTAAAAACAGGGCTTTGGGGGGTTTTAAAAAAAAGAAGAAAAAAAAGGTAAAGGGGCCGGAACAGAAAGGGGGCACTAAAAATGAAAGGGTGGAGCAGCTTTTTTTAAAAACCCGGGCCCGAAAAACCCCCCCGTGGGGGCATAAAGAAAAGGGAAAAAAGGGAAACCCTTGGGGGGCCCTAAAAAAGTGCTAAAAAGAAAAAGTCACTTAGCTGGAAAAGACCTCAGCAAAGTCCCTAAAAGAAGTCCCCATAACAGAAGGCAGTCACACTAAGTACAAAAAAGAGCAAAGCCACTAAGAAAAAATAGCTGGGTAGCAAAGCCCTAAAAAAACCCCAAAAAAAGTGTTTTAAAGAAACTGAGCTGTAGGGAAATTTAAAAAGAACAGAACCACTAAGACCTCGGTAAAAGGGAAGCCTAACCCAAATTCCTAAAAAAAGAAGACACTAAAAAAAACCGTCAGAATGTCCCGTCTTTGTGAAGCAGGTTGTTTTCTTACGGTAAATCCCCGCGGGACCCCCCCCCTTAAAGAACTTTCCCCCGGGCAAAACAGAAATTTTGGAAAACCCGGGGGGATCGGCCCTGTTTAAACCTGTTCTCCATTTGGGTAAAAATAATTCCGTCAAGTCGCTGCCCGTGTGACCTACAGAGAATTAAAAACATGCATTCTCAGAAAACAAAGCAGCCCTATATAGGGAAGTCTAAAAAAACAGAACCAGAAAGAAGAAAAGCGCGGTAAAAAAAACCCATAAAAAATCCCACAGAAGCTTTTAAAAAAGTGAGCCCTTTGAAAGCTGAAATAAACCCAAATCACTAAAGAAGGGCCCTAAACACAAGTCTGGGGAAAAAAAAATCAGTATAAAAAAATAAAAAAAGCCCTGCAAATTCAAAAGAACAGAATCTTTAAAACCCGGGAAAGGGGGCCAAAAGAAAAAGGCCCTAGCTAAAAAAGCTAAACAATAATGGATCGAAGCCCCAGCAAACTGGTGTGAAACAGAACTAGAAAGGGAAAAAGAGCTGGATGGAAACACAAAAAGGCCCACACAGAAGAAAAAAGGCCCCTAGACGCCCCAAGAAAAGAAACAAAAAAAAAGGAATTTAAAGTGAAAAAAAAGACAAAACAACAAAACCCAAAAATTTGCATCAAAGACACCCTTAGAAAAAGCCCTAAAAACAAAAAAAAAACAAAAAAAATCGTAAGAGACAGGGCAAAAAGAGAAACCAAATTTTTGACACTCTTTTCCCCAAAAATAAGTCGTTTCAAATTTCTTTTATGGGCAGTTTTTTCCCCCACACCCTATCTGGCTTTTTTTTTATGTCGGGGTTTCTCTTGAATCCAGCGCTGGCTTCTTCTTCTTCTTTTTTTTTTTTTTTTTTTTTTTTTTAAATCTGGATTTTCCCTTTTTAACACCCCATCTGGCTTAATCTTTCCAGGGGGAATTTCTCTTACTTTTGGTTCATTTTTTTTTTTACCTTTTTTTTTCTCTTTTTTTTTTTTTATCGGGGGATTTTCTCTTACACACCCCGTGCTGGCTTTTTTTTTTATCTGGGGATTTCCCTTCCCCCCTTTTCTTTTTTTCTTTTTTTTTTTTTTCATCTGGGGTTTCTTTACACCCCGTGCTGGTTCATTTTTATCGGGGAGTTTCTCATACACACCCGGTGCTTTTTTTTTTTTATCGGGGGAGTTTCTCTTACACATCCATGTGACTTCTGTTGTTTTTTAATCGGGGGAAATTCTTTTTACACCCCAAATGCTAACTTCTTTTTTTATATGGGAGTTTTTTTTAAATCCCTTACGGGCTTTATTTTTCTGGGGAGTTTCTCTTACACCCCATGTTTGTTTTTTTTTTGGGAAATTTCTCTTACACTTTCCCAAAGGCGGGCTTTTTTTGGGTTTTTTTCTTCATCTGGGGGGGTTTCTCACATCCTTGCGGGCTTTTTTTTTTATCTGGGGAGTTTTTTTTCCCCCCATACCGCCCTTTTTTCTAGGGGGTTTTTCTCTTACACATCCCGTGCTTTTTTCTTCTTTTTTTTTTTTTTTATCTGGGGAGTTTCAAAATCCCGTGCTGACTTTTTTTTTTTATTTTAAGGAGTTTCTCTTACACCCCCCTTTTTTTTTTCCGGGGGGAGTTCTCTCCCCTTTCCCATTTTAAACTTTTGGTTTTTTTTTAAATCTGGGGAGATTCTCCCCCACATCCCCCCTTTGGCTTCTTTTTTCTGTGGGGAGTTTCTTACCCCACCCCTTTTTTATTTTTTTTGGGGCGTTTCTCTTATACATCCCATGCTCCCTTTTTCTTTTTTTTTCTTCATCTGGGAGTTTCTCTTACACACCATCGGGCCTTCATTTTTATCTGGGGGTTTCTCTTACACCCCCATGCTTTTTTTTTTTTGGGGGATTTTCTCTTAAATTTCCCAGCCTTTTTTTTTTTTTTTTCTCAGTTTCTCTTACACACCCCGTTGGCTTCATTTTTATCGGGGGGAGTTTCTCTTAAAAAAACCATTTTGGAGTTTCTCTTACACATTCTGGCGGGTTTTAATGTGGGGATTTTCTCTTACTTTCCCTTTCTGGCTGTATAATGGGGGGAGTTTCTCTTACACGCCCCGTGCGGGCCCTTCTTGATGGGGGAGTTTCTTTACTTTTCCCGGGAAGGCTGGTGGCTGTTTTATGTTGGGATATTCTCTTACGATACCAACTTCTTATAAAAAACAAAAAAAAATTCCTTTCAGTGAAAAAAAAAATAAATAATAAAAAAAAAGGTTTTAAATTCTCTGACACATCCTTTTGGGCTTTTTCTGTATAAAACTTTTAAAAAAAAACCTTTTAAAAAAAAAAAAAGTGTGTGTGTGTGTGTGTGTGTTGTGTGTGTGTGTGTGTGTGTGTGTGTGTGTGTTGTGTGTGTTTGTTGTTTTAAAAAAAAACCCCGAAAAAAAAATCCTTATTATTTTGCCCCCTTTTGGGGGCCCCCCCATACCCCCCGGTCCCCAAGTCCCCCCTGGGTTTAAAATTTAAAAAAAACAGGAATTTTCCAAAAACCCTTTGAAAACAAGGGAAACCCAAGGTCCGGATAGGATTCAATACTGGGATATCAAGAACCTAACAAAGAGGACAGGGCTGAGCTGTACACTATTTACCAAGAAAGCTTCGACAAAGGCTATATTCCCAAAGACTGGACAGACAGCTTCTTGAGACCTATTCCCAAACCACGGAAAGACCACCACAAGCTGAATGGATACCGCATCCTCACAGTCTGGAGACACAAGACCTTTTTCATCCACTTCAGTTGGGCTTCTGCTGTAAACACTCTTGCAGTGCCCTACCTGCACGATTGACAGACTTGTGGTTTTCAACTATAAATAGATCAGACCTGTCCAAAGATGTTTTTTTGGGATTTTAAAAAAAAAAAAAAGGTTTGATCTTGTTGATCAAAAAATCTTACTCTCAAAGCTTTTTTTATTTTGTTTTTTTAACTCTTTGGCCTTTTTCTGTTCATACCTTAAAAATAGAGTACAACGTGTCTTTATTCTGGTTCCTACTCCCCAAAGGGAAACTGTTAAATATGGTGTACCAAAAGGGGCAGTCTTGGGGAAATGTATCTTCTGCATCTATTTTGACCCTACCTCTACATATACCATCAAACTCTGCAGAATGTCCTTTTTGCTCGCATTTTAACTTACTTTATACAACAGGGAAAAATTTAAAAAACATCAAGTAAATTTAAAAAAAAAACAACAGCTTTTTCTTGACCACATTTTTAATGTAATTTCAATGCTAATTACATGCTTTAACCAAAAAAAAGGTCCCTGCTAATTAATCCCGGGAAAAGCACCAAACTCTCACCAGACTTGTCCCCCGACTTCACCGGGTGGTCCAAAAATTTTTCAAAAAGCAACTGAACATCACCCACTGGGTCTCATTGCTGACAACAAATTTTGATGGCAAGCCCAGATCTAACACATAATTATGCAAAATCAAGTCAATTTTTTTCTTCTTCTAACTTCACTGCAACATAATTATTATTAACACCAATACCAGAAAAATCTTCTACAATGCTCACATAAAATCTCACACTGATTATGTGTCAGCAGTGTGGGATGGCTGTAGCGAAGAGCACTTCAAAAACTATTTAACTCTCTACATCGAAGGGCATGCAAATTAATCCTACCTGATCCTTCCCTATCTACACATTAGTGCATTTAGAATTTTAAACCTGTCGCAACAGTTCACTTACAACAAAGAACTATTTATGTATAAAGTTCTTAATAACAATTCCCCAAACAACTTGGACAACTATTTATTAGTCATCAGTTCTCCTTGTCTATTTCTTTTCTTTCTTTTTGCTTAATGTCCTCAGATGCTAAACAGTATATTAGGGACAATCTGTAAAGTGAGCTTGTCTACCAGTCCCACTATTGCTAACTCCAGGAATAACCTCTAATTGCCAAGACTATGGCTCGACTTGTTTAAAACTAGCATATCCTTTGCTGGAGAATCCCTCTGGAACTCCGTGCCTCAAAATGTAAAATCGTGTATTTCTTGTAATCTTGTAATCCTTGTTTTAAACGTAATCTTCACAAACAATTTTCGAGAATAACCTTTCGTCAAACTTGGATGGATTTGTTTTAATCACATGTTTGCCTAAAAAATTGATTGTTGTATACATACAGGTATGTCAATGAAACACTGAAATTTTGTTCTGATGTTTCTGCACATTTGTATGAACACTGTGTAACTGCATTAATCAATTGCTTATTCGTGCTTATAGTATAGCTGTCAGGGTTCACGTTAACCGGTAATTTCCGGTATTTTACCGGATAGGATCAGCATATACCGGAAAGAAAGTCAGCAATCGGTCAGACGTACCGGCTTTATGTTGTTTTACCGGTTCTCAAAAAACAAACAAAAAAAACAGCAACAAGATTCAGCACAGTGTGTGTGTGTGTGTGTTTTGTGTGTGTGTGTGTGTGTGTGTGTGTGTGTGTGGGGTTTTGTGGTGTGGTGTGGTGTGGTGTGGTGTGGTTGTATTATTTTGTGGTGGTGTGTGTGTGTGTGTGGGGGGGGGGGGGGGGGGAGAGAGAGAGAGGAGAGAGAGAGAGGGGTGTGTTTTGGGGGTGGGGAAAAGGGGGTGGGTGTTTGCCAAACAGTAGTAGTAGTGGTAAGACGGGCCCTTTGCGGTGATGATCGACCGGGTTTTCCCTGAAACCCCTTTTGCCACCCTAACTGTACACCGGTTTTTAAAAAAAGTCTAACCGGGGGCCCCAAAGGTTGTGCTTTTGGCATGGACTGGCTGTTAAATGATAGGTCCCGGGGGGGACCTAACGCAACTATCCTTAGTATTAAACTTTTCGGGGTTTTGGGTTCACCCCTCACCACACACACACACACACACCCACACACACACACTCACCCCCAAATCACTCACTCACACACACACACACACACCACCCCACCCCAACCCCACACACACCCCCCCACACAAAACACACACACACACACACACACCACCACCCACCCCACACACCCCCCACACACACACACACACACACACACACACACACACACACACACACACACACACACACACACACGGTGACGGTGGAAGGGGAAATGGAATTTTTTCCCGCCAACAAAAAGGATCCTTATTGGGGGGAAAAAGTTTCCCCAAAGTTCCCGGCAGGGGAAAAAAAAAAAAAGGGGAAAAAGGGGAAAAAAGCTTGTCCAGCCCAGGTGCCTCAGAGTTTTGGGCCCCTCCCCCTCTTCTCGGTTTTTCCCCTTGGGGATATTTTTATTTTTTTGATACTTTAAAAACCAAAAAGCTGGGGGTTTACAATCTTTACCATTTAGTCTGCAATTTTTTGTCAGTGAGTTGTGAACTGACTCCGTGAACTCAGTCGGTTCCCCAGTTCGCGCGCGCGGTAAAAGTATGGCCTTTGTGACACTGCACCGTTGAGTTTCACTCACCGTGCGCTTCTTCGTTTGGTCACAAAGTGCTCACATTGGAAGACAGACAGATGGGGAGCGGTGCATTTAGGATCCTTTTTTTTTCTTTTCTTTTTTGTAGTATAGTAGACAGTCCGTCACTGACCGTGGGCCGAACGTCGTCAACGGCTACAAACTGTTCATCAAAAGGGGTTTTGGGAAAAACCGTCCTGCAGTTCCTGACCCCCACAATGAAGCAACAGAGCCTTTTTGCATACCTTAGCACGTTTCCCAAAGGGAGTCAGATATAATTTTAAAACTCTTTTTTTATCTGTCCCATTTTGCATCGACCACCGAAGGTTCACTGCTGGGATCAAACTTTTCCACACAGGGAATGTTCACGCCCATCTTTCGCCACGCCTAGTAGCAGGCCTATACAAGCAGTTCCCTAAAACACACTGTGAAATGTTCTGCCAGTTTCACCAGGTTTCTCGCTCGTCGCCAATCTGGAGTGTCGTTGTCTTGTGTCACAGTGTACAACACATCCACTCATCAAACGCGCACACTTTAGCCCAACACTGTATGCAGGCTTATTCCACCCTTTGGTGGCAACTTCAGTGAGAAGCGTAGGAAGATACACAGTCCGCACAAAGCATGGCCGGTACACAGTCCGCACAAAGCATGGCCGATACACAGTCCGCACAAAGCATGGCCGATACACAGTCCGCACAAAGCATGGCCGATACACAGTCCGCACAAAGCATGGCCGATACACAGTCCGCACAAAGCATGGCCGATACACAGTCTGCACAAAGCATGGCCGATACACAGTCCGCACAAAGCATGGCCGATACACAGTCCGCACAAAGCATGGCCGATACACAGTCCGCACAAAGCATGGCCGATACACAGTCCGCACAAAGCATGGCCGATACACAGTCCGCACAAAGCATGGCCGGTACACAGTCCGCACAAAGCATGGCCGGTACACAGTCTGCACAAAACTGGCCGGGAAACTACCGTTTTTAGTTTCTTTTCGCATTTCTCAGTTACTTTTACTATTATATCTGGGGGTTATGTGACCTGTCGTCTGCTACAAAAACCGCCCCGCAGTAGCAGTAGCTGTATGGGAGTAGTCCATTCCTACCCGGGGGTAGACTCGGGCCCCCGATGCTTATATCAACTGTAGTCACAGCCGGCGAAGGAGCTCAATACATTTAAATGTAAAACGGCCCCACCCCCACGCACCCCGCACCCCACACGCACACCCCATGACAACACAATCTGGCTCCATGCAATGAGAAGTGGGGAAAAAGGGGAAAACGTGTGTGTGTGGCGGGTGTGTTTTTTTTTTTTGCAAAAATGTGTGTGTGTGCCTGTGTGTGTGTGTGTGTGTGTGTGTGTGTGTGTGTGTGTGTGTGTGTGTGTTGTGGGTGGTTCCCTTTTGTGTGTGTGTGTGTGTGTGTGTGTGTGTGTGTGTGTGTTTTGTGTGTGTGTGTGTGGTTTTTTTGTGTGAATTCTTTTTTGTGTGTGTGTTTTGGGGCACCACACACACACCCCCCAAAGACACCCAAAACTGACTCCCCCAATGAGAAGTGAGACAAAGAATCCCGTTGTGTGTTTTTTTTTTGTGTTGTTGTTTAAAGTGTGTGTGTGTCCTGTGTTGTTGTGTGTTTGTGTGTGTGTGTGTGTGTGTGTGTGTTGTGTCCTTGTTGTGTTGTTTTTTTGTTGTTGTTGTGTTTTTTTGTCAAAATTTTGTGTGTGTGTGTGTGTGTGGTGTGTTGGGTGTGTTTTGTTTGTGTGGGTTTGGTGTGCCCGGTGTGTGTGTGTGTGTGTGTGTGTGTGTGTGTGTGTGTGTGTGGGGGTTTTTGTGGGGGTGTGTTTGGGGGGTTTTGTGGGTGGGGGTGTGTGTGTGTGTGGGGGGGGGGGGTTTATTTGTTTTGGTGGGGGGACTGAGAGAGAGAGAGAGAGAGAGAGAGGGGGGGTGTGTGTGTGTGTGTGTGTGTGTGTGTGTGTGTGTGTGTGTGTGTGTGTGTGTCCGGCCTTTCGCCTTTGGGGGCGCATTTTGGGGGGGATGAAACAACGAAAAAAATCAAACTTTTGGGAGGGTTTCCCCTTTTAGCCCCCTCGGTTCGCGATCATCAGATGGTATGAAAATGCGTGCGTGCGAACGAGAGCGTGTGTACGGAATAAACTTGAAGTTAATTAGTGTCCACAAATGTAACATTGGCATGTCCACGTTCAGTTCATTCCGTACTATGCCAGTGCACACACACACCCCACACACACACACACACACACACACACACACACACGCAAACACACGCACACACACATTCTCATGCCATCTAGTGAGGACCGCGAACCAAACATGCACGTTTCCATGAGAATAAATGGCTACTTTTTTTTAAAATTTTTATTTACTGTACCTGAAAACGTTTAAGGACAGACAATAATTTTGAGTAATTCTACAAACACTGTCGCGGCGAAAACAGCGCTGCAAAGGGGCTGACATAGGCCTAGCCTAAGCGTGTTCAAATCGAGACGAATGGAGCTTTGTGTGGGACGGCGTGCGTAAAGCATTCCACATTCTAAATTTAGATTGTTTTTTCCCATTAGCTGTGTACTCACCTCCGGGCCGGCCTCTTGAAAAGAAAGGTCTGGGTCTTGTTTCAGTTTCACCTTCTGTCTCTGTCACGTTGGTTTCCACACTGGCCACAGTGTCAGTCCACTTCTGTCTGTCGCCTTGGTCTCCACACTTGCCACTGACAGTGTCAGTCCACAGCGTCCTCAAGTGTCTCAGCCACTGTCCGTGTGGTTATACCAACGGCACCACTGAATGAAAGCATAGTTTAATGGTTACCAACGGCATAGTCAAAATTCATGTTCATAATTATCTCCTTCCCAGGGGTTGAACCCGAATCCTCAGGTGAACACGTGTCACGTGTCACTACAACAACTGACTTCCTCTCGGGCTTCGCTGTCCGAATTGACTGTGACCGTGCACGTGTTGTTTTCTGCCTCAACTAGGCCTACCGGTCAACTCGAGGGGAGGGGCGGGGGGCCGGGGGGGGGGGGGGGCCCAGGCCCCCGACTCAGCGAGCCTCCGATTGGTCGACTAGTGTTGAGACTGCTTGCACGTGCTGGACCCTGATCGCCTGTCACTAGTTGCACGATGGGTCGCTGTGTTGTTTGTCTGTTCACTGTGTGTAGCACTGGCAGTATTTGTGTCTCGGACCCGAGGCGTGTACCCGAACTGACGCCGCAATGACGCTGCAGCTGTGTGTGACGGTGGTGCCATGCTCCCAGACTGGATGGATGGAGACGGCGGGGCTGAAGAAATCTCTCGGTAGTGACGGAAGAGGGGTTGGCCGCCTGGCTCGTCGTAATACCCCAGCCTCTTTTAAACAGATTCGGTGTTGCTGGGCTTGAAAGTTGGACTTCTTTTGCCTCAGTTGTTTCTCAACAGCGGTGCTCCGGACAATGTCTTTGTGACTGATCCGCACGAAACAGCAATTGCCCCATTTAGACCCCAAATTAGACCCCTTTCGTTTATTTTGTTTGTCGCACAGCGACAACCAATCAGAGACGACTACAAAGTTCTACAACTCCCCCAAAACGGAGTAGGGGGGAACTGCGGGCACTGACTTCGGCGTACTAAGATCTGCCCGGGATTGAATCATTTTGGGGTTTCCCCCACGAACTTAGTAAAATTTTCCCGGGTTTTCATTCAACCCTTTTACTGAAAAAGGGCCCCGGAAACCCGGCACGTTGTCGTTATCTTTTTACTATAAAACATTTTTTTTTTCGGGGGGGGGGGGGGTTGGGATAGGGGTGCGGGGAGGGAAAGGGGGCGGGGAACGGGTTCGGTGGGGGGGTATGGGTTATATCCGCGCAAACGACCCAAGCCCCGGGAGCCGCCTACCCTTTGTGGGGTGGGGGGTGGGGGGGTTTGCGTGCGTGCGAGCGTCCCAGGCGACTCGGGAGTCCGGGGGGTTTGTGTTTCAGTGTGTGTCGGGTTTCACTTTAATGCATTGTTGTGCTATTGATTTTTGTGTGAAATTTATGCATTCCTTTCGTTTTTTTAAATTTAAAATGACAAAGCGTTTTGAGTGGCCGACGCGCCTTTTAAAATTCCATGTTTGTGGGCGCGTGCACAGAAAACCGTGAACACTTGGTGTCAGGTTACACAATCCATCCTTATTTAAACCATACAGCCTTCGCGCGCGGCGCGCGGGGGTGTTTTTGGAAAGGGGGGAAAGGGGCCGGGGATGCGGGGTCCCAGGGCGACTCTGTGAGTGCGAGGACTGATGTTGTGTTTCAGAGTCAGTTTCACTTTCCTTTTATAACGCTTTGTTTGACTAAGGCCCTAGTAATGGTTTCTGATTATGCAATGAAATTTTTGTGTGGTATTTATTTTTGGATTTCCCTAACCAGCCTTTGGGGTTTTTGGCAATGCCTATACGCTTTTGCAGCTGATGGGTAACGGTCCTGACTACTGGCGGGGCGGACTCCCAAAAAAGGTTTGACCCTTCTTCAGCCATTCAAGGGGTGCTTTTGGGCAATGGCGCTCTGTGGTTTGGGGTTTTACCCCCAACCCCCGCCATCCCCCCCCCATAATATACAATTTTATCACTGAGTTTGTCCCTTTTACCCTCCCCCACCACTAAAGAAAAAAAGGGGGTGGGGGGGGGGGGGAAGGGAAAAATACTATTTGTCCAAAAATTATGTTTTAATTTTGCCTCCTTTTAAAAATAAAAAAAAAAATAGAATAACAAAAATAGTAAATAAATAAACTTCTCCCCCCAAAACCACCCTCACCCCCTTTAAATAAATGCCAGACGAAAATCTTTTTTTAAAAAAAAAATAAATAAGTTAAAATAGTAAACATGGGGCTTAATCCCGGGAAAATTTAAAACTTTTTAGGGACGGGGAGAGGAGGGGGGGGAAGGGGGGAAACTATACCTAAAGTTCACTTTTTACCACCAAAGGGGGGCCCAAAAAAAAGGGCCGCGTGGAAAAAAATTTTTTAAAGTTTCATTAATTTGAGGGGCAGAGTCACAAACCGTTCCACAGGGCCCCAACTTTTAAGAAAGGAGAGCCCAAGCGGTTCGAAACCCAGGGCCTTCCGCCCTTTCCAGCCTAAAACCCTTTTTGGAGGGAAAAGGCCCCCCAAAAGGGGGAGGAGAAAGTTTTCCCCCCCAAAATTTTTAAAATAATTTCTACCGTAGTTTGTACAAAGCAAATTGCAAGCGAAAAATTATTTTTAGATTTTTTTTGGGTTTTTTTTTGGGGGGAAATCCCAAAAACAACGAAAACGACAAAAAACCTATTCAGACTGAGAAACCTTCCCAAAAAGGGAAATAAAAAAATTTTTGCCTTTGGAACACTTACGATTACCTCCCCCATACCGATATAACCGTTTTCGTCAAAACCCTTTGTATTACTTATATGGGAAATTACTAACGTCTGTAAAGGTATTATGTTTGTGTGTTAGAAAAGGGAAAGATCTCTGTAATGTTCGTAATAGGTGTGTTGCTCTAAGGGCTATTTAC
>JABMCL010001087.1:2557500-2560000 GCA_018857735.1 Alviniconcha marisindica | reverse complement strand
AAAAGATGGACAAACATCGTGCAAACTGTAAAAAAAAATTAAAAAAAAATTGTGTTAATGCGCGAAGATGAACTGAGCTCCAAAAGGAGAGATTATCTAGACAAACTCCGATTGAGGACCAACAGATTAATAAAGTATAAAAATGATCTCTGAACACTGAATGTCACTAAATTAATTACACTTCAACACGTGAGGTCACGGTCCATCCTCGCTGTGACATGACTTTCGCGGTAGACTGCAATGGTAACCAAGATCAACACACACCATCATAATAATGATTACTATTTTAGGTCTGTATGATTTAATCGCATCGGATCTTTTTTCTCCAGTTTTGTAGCTTAGCATAAGTTAGCCTCGAAAAACTCAAATCAATACAGTTTGGAAAAATAAATAAAAAACAGTGATGAAAAAATCAAATATTACATAAACTGATTCATCTCTTGGTCTCTTTTTGCTCGCATGCACACACAAAGTAAATTTGTTCTGCACGACGGCCTTTGGCACACACTGACATGAACACAACCAGGCATTGTAGATTCTTGTAAATGCATCAAAGTTGTAGTAAATGCAATACAAATTAACGGTATGCGCATTATTATTCGCCCAAGACGGGCAACACTAGCAGCTGCCCAAGCCCAGCAGAATGAATACCGGCAGAAAACAGTAAAATCACTGCAACATTTACTCTTAAAATAGGCAGAGTTGAAAGCACTGATCCGTTTCTCTCTGTCTATGAAACCAGATAGAAAGAAGCATGATCTACTATGAACTGACGCGACAATACTTCACGAAGGCAGGCGTCCTGTTAGAGGTGACTGACCAGAAATGTTGCATTTCCCAGGCAGTTGAACAGCACGACTCTCTGTTTCACGGAACAGATTCAGTATCGGTCAACAAGGCAGTCAGAAAACCTCAATGTTCAAGAAACGACCGCATGTGTAATAAAATGCAGAATTTCCTGGGCATTTTAGCTCATTTTGAAAAACCAGTGACAATTTTGCCAACAGGATTTATGTACTATAGATCTAGATGTTACAGCCATTCTCTTTTCCTGCAACGGACACGCCAACAGACTAGCCTGAAGACTAGAATTCAGAGTCTTTTGTCTCGTTATACTCACAGTAGCTGTTCATAGTTATAATACCTAGGCATTCAGGCAAAAATACATCCTTGGAAAATGTGTCTGAACCGAATTAATTAGGTTGGTTAAAAATGTGTACAATTCGGAAGCAATAATCGAAGGCCATACTATGTTTTGCCAACTTAAAACGCACAAGACATGATAAATACATTAAAAAACGAAGGTTACAACCATAAAAGTAAGAGTAAAAAATAAATACAAAGAAATAATATTATACAACATTTTACTCCGTACATAACACAAAGGTTTTGAGCCAAGCGTCTGCACAGAATTGATGTTTTGAACACAAGCGGTGGTATAAATTAAATCCATTGTCCGGCTACAGCCAACAAATTACATATGCACAATATTTAGCAGTCACATACAAACCATAAATAATCATAAATATTTATAATGCTTGTTCTAAGAGTTCTAACCCCGCAGGGGCAAAAATAAAAATGCACATACACAAACCCGACAATAAAAAGCAAAAAACAGGCACGTTCAAACAACTTCTATAAACAAGCACGAAACAAAACAACAACAACAACAACAACAACAAAACATGAGGTGTCAGCGTATAATTATATACAAACTGAAAAATAAATGATTTAAAACCACAACTTAAACTGCACATCTACATCCTAATGAACACAAAAATGCTTTACAAATCAAGAACGAATTTCTTTTTAAAGCAGACTTAACGACAAAATGCAGAGAAAATATATACGTGTTGTTGAACAGAACTAAAAATATACATTGTAAAACATATTACAAATTCACAAGAAAACTAAACTATAATCAACTGGGGTTATACAGCGATTTGTCACAAATAAATTTAGTTTAAAACGTAGACACACGCATAACTTATTAAATGCAAGAATATTAAAACACAACAAAACATCCTTAGGACTCGACCCACGGCAACGCACATTTCAAAACTACTGCAGTACTTCAACGTTGAAGGCTAATCAGGTGATGGGCCAGTACAAAATACATCAATAACAAAAAAAAAGGACATTACTGTAAAGAACAATTATTACACATATACACCACTGTTCGGGTTGGCAGAGACAACACAAAGATAACGCGCAAAACAAGAAGAAAAAAAGAAAAAAAGAAACCCCCCCCCCCCCCCCCCCACAAGAACACTATGATTACCTTTTATAAAACAAGAAATACACTTCATTACAGCTGCTGCATTTTACACATAAAACAAACAGGCGAAAGGTTTTAACCCCAAACACTATTTTGCTCTAAAAATATCGTTGGCCTAGGGATGTTTTGCATAGACATTATTTTGTGGGTCCTGAAGCAATGCGCGCAACTGCTGTAAAGGCTTATTATGATCATGTCTGCATAAACGCCAACTTCTGCTCT
>JABMCL010001087.1:2542500-2552500 GCA_018857735.1 Alviniconcha marisindica | reverse complement strand
TGTCTGTCTGTCTGTCTGTCTGTCTGTCTGTCTGTCTGTCTGTCTCTCTCTCTCTCTCTTTGTGTGTGTGTGTGTGTGTGTGTGTGTGTGTGTGTGTGTGTGTGTGTGTGTGTGTGTGTGTGTGTGTGTGGCAGATCAGTGTAATGTAACTATAAATGCTTTTCATTCATTGCGTCTAGTTCATAATTTGTGTCTGCTTCAGATAATACGTTTATGTAAATTGTATCAGTAGGACTGTGCTTTACATGAACATAGAATATTGTCTTTAGGTTAATATGTATCCTGTGAGCGAACAGGACACCGATGGGCGCATAATAAACGTCCATTATTATTATTACGTTAATTTACCGTACTTATCAAACGTGACTTCACGTTTGAAGAGGATCAGAACAAAATGAAGTCGAATAAATCGAGGAGGCTGAAATCAGACAGATGGAATTCCTGGCAATAGATGCGAGCACGCATGGCTATACTGATTTTTTTAAAACTACTCCAGGCTTCTTCTTTTTTAAAGGGGTGGGGGGTGGGGGGCAAGCTGTAGCAGGCGGGCCTGAATTTCTGCGTCCGCGGTCCCCAAACACAGGTAATCAAGCTGAGAATCGCTGTCTCAGGAAGAGACGAGTGGGGCAAACGTATCGTGCATTTCAGTGTCGCATACGGCCTAACCGTCAGTCTGGAGGTAGTGTATAATCGTAATGGCCCAGCAGTTACAGAACACCGGGAATGGGATCGAAAATCTGCGGGTCGGACTTGACGCCTGGCTCTTCTTCTGCCATAGAGTGACCAGCCTCATCGGGTTGAAGGCTCTGTCACTGTGCAGGGGTGCGCAGAGAGAGAGAGAGAGAGAGAGAGAGAGAGAGAGAGAGAGAGAGAGAGAGAGAGAGACACACACACACACACACACACACACACACACACACACACACACACAGAGGGGAGAAGAAGAAAAAGAAGAAGAAGAAGAAGAAGAAGAAGAGAGAGAGAGAGAGAGAGAGAGAGAGAGAGAGAGAGAGAGAGAGAGAGAGAGAGAGAGAGAGAGAGAGAGAGAGAGAGAGAGAGAGAGAGAGAGAGAGAGAAGGGGGGAGTAAGGGAGGGAGAGTCCTAAAGTGGGCACTGCATTCAGATTCTAGGAAGCAAAGTAATGACTGTCCAATCTATATCATGTCAAAATGTGTCCCTCAGCATCGTAAGGATGAAGCGACCAATCGCAGTAATTCCTGACTAGGCTCAGAAGAAGGCTGGTTATGAAAGAGTCGAAAGCAAAACTACTCAGTTTCGTGATAACTTCTTTGAGAGACAATTAAAAGCTATGTCGACAACAAGCGCCTGTGGTGTCGTCCCTTTTGCTGCAGTGAGGAAGGAAATTAAGTGGCGGTACTTGAGAGAGGTGGACGACAATTTTCGACCCTGCTGTGCCTTGTGACAGGGGTAGGGGTGAGTTAGGGGTGCGGGTGGGGATGAGGGTGGCTTGATCGGGGTGGGTTCCTCCATTGTCGCTCTTGTCACGGACCCCGCAACAGATGGTAGCTCCCCCCCCCCCCACCCCCCACCCCCGTCCCACCCCATCACCCCCTACCCTTACCCTCTCCTTCGCACCCTCCTCTCTTTCTCTTTCTTTCTTCCTCTCTCCCTCCCTGCTCTTTTTGTTTCTTTCCGCCTCTGTTATTCTCTCTCTCTCTCTCTCTCTCTCTCTCTCTCTCTCTCTCTCTCTCTCTCTCTCTCTCTCTCTCTCCATCCATCTCTCCTTCCCCACTCTCTTTCTGTCTGTCTGTGTCTCTTTTCTTTCCTCTCCCCCTTATTGTTGTTGTTGTTGATCGCTTTTATATAGCGCTATTCTCTGCTCTCGAGCTGACTCATTGCGCTCGCATGTCATTCTACATGAGTGAACAGCTTTTTATAGCACGTTTTTCAATAGCCACCGAAGTGGTGTAAGTTCGTGTCAAGTTATAAAGTTAATCCTTTATTAAACCAGGGCCACACCGAATATTGCTTCTTCTCCTTCTCCTTCTCGATCGCCACAGTCCAGTCTGCAAGATGAATGTGGCTATTGATCTTCTTCAGTTCTTCCTTGCAGAGCTTGGTCGAATGTTGTTGAATATCGTTCACGTAATGTGCTGATTCCGTGACAAACATGTCTGAATGTTCTACAGAACCGCACATGCGACGTCGGGGCCTTGCACTGTGCCATGAAAATGGGATACAGCTCATGGTGAACACAGGATACCGTTGAAAACGATGCGATTGCCGTCAAGCGTGTTGAGCTTTGTGAAACAGAGATCCATCACCGACTCGGGGCAGCAGCCGTATTGGATATGCAGTAAACGAAATTCGAGAGGACGATGTAGTTTTATATATGGCTGCATCAGAGGAATCTTCTGACCAAAGCAAAGTCCTGAACTACAGGCACTTAGGCTACAATCTTGATGCGTCCCATTGAAACCTACCCGCAAAATGGGTATCGCCCAACATATCACTTTTTGGCGCGAGATCATAAAAGCGTTAAACACTGACAAACGCCTACTGACCTCAAATCCCCTACACAACGGAAAGCCACAAAAACGAGCCGTAGACTTAACACGTCCACGTCAAAAGCGGCGAGCAAACACGCAAACAAACAGCCTGTCGAGCTGGCTCCTACCAAAGCACCTGCACCCAAGCCGCCACATCACCTGCCTAATAGGGTCGGATTGCACGGCCCGATCATTGGCACACATTGATGCGGAGTTTGCTGAGGGGAATAAAACCAGCGGGACCGCGCCGCTGGACGTAGTCGAGGAGGGTTTAATGTTCACCTTGTACGTCGGGTGGGATGCTGAGCTAGAAACCATTAGCGTAGATGCGGAGGAGCGTCGTAAGCCGTTTTTGTTGAAGGTGGAACTGGAATATCTCGTCAGGGGACCCGTACCGCATACTGAGGTGGAAATTGTAAGCCACAGACAGACTGACGCGGATGCACGAAGAGATGCCCGTTCACCAACTGCTCTTATTTCTCGGTCGTGAGCGGTGTTGGCTTTGCATAACTATTCAGCGATGATTGCCTGTGGCAGTTACGTCGACTCATTTCTCAGGCTCCGAAGGGGTGCTGGCAAAGACCCAAATCCTTAGTCTTTGTGCTAGTTATTCAGTGATGGATGCGTTGTTATGTCGACTCACTTGTCATGCTCGGAAGGGGTATATGGTGAAGACTATTATTCTTAGTCTCTGACGCTATCCTGGCGAATGTCCGGAGATCCCAGAAGGTCAGTTGGGGGGGGGGGGGGGGGGTTATATCTTACTAGCAAAACGCGGCCAGAATGATTTCCCGTTAAAAAATGAACATGAGCAGTTTTGTTGTTTCGGAAACGTTGAAGGATATATTCACCGGTATGGTGGTGTACATCAATTGTGTTTTGAGAGAGAGAGAGAGAGAGAGAGAGAGAGAGAGAGAGAGAGAGAGAGAGAGAGAGAGAGAGTTTTGATGCCAGGCTGCATTTTTATACCCAGGAGCCGGAGTTCTCTTCCTAACCAAAAGAAGACATCTGAGACAAGGAACAAGAGTTTGATTGATTGATTGATTGACTGAGAGAGAGAGAGAGAGAGAGAGAGAGAGAGAGAGAGAGAGAGAGAGAGAGAGAGAGAGAGAGAGAGAGAGAGAGAGAGAGAGAGAGGAGAGAGAGAGAGAGAACGCAAAAACTCTAATGCTGAATTGAAGGATAGTAGCATTATATGAAGTCCATCTGGACCTAACAGCTGCCAAACGCTGAGAAACAGACATCCCTTTATGCAATGGAAAAAATAATACTCCTTTTCCCCTTTCTAACTTTATGGCGAGCAGCAAATCAAGAAGATGCTGTCTAAATTCCGTTTTCTTACTTTCACGGTGCACTGAATTTCCATGCGCGCACAAGTGTCAAAGGACATTCTATAAAGACGTCACTATGATTATTAGCTAATAACGAACTGAAAGAGTTGTGAAAGAGAGGTGGTTCCCAATGCATTAAATAGGGGTGGGAACTTGGTAGGGGGTAGGGGGCAGGGCTGGAATGGGGGTGCAGAGAAAGAGGAGGTGGAGGGTGGAGCAAGAATGTTCTTTGAGATGGAGGGTGAAGGGGGGGGGGGAGAGGGGGGGTAGTAGAATGTTCTTTGAGGTGGAGGGTGAAGTGGGGATGGGGGAACAGGGAGGGGGAACAGGGAGGGGAATAGAATGTTCTTTGAGGTGGAGGCGACTGCAGACCAGTGACGGCCATACGGCACCTCCTGCAACTTAGTCCCCGTACAACACCTGTTGCCTGTTGCCGCCTAGGCTTCGTGCTTCGGTATTTCAAGCTGACAAGGGGCCAGCATGGAAGGTGCTCGATCAGGGCCCGGCATAGACAGCAAGCCTGTGCTCCAGTCTAATCCCGGGAAACCGCGACAGCTTGCCCGCAGTGCTTCCCAACACTACACTCATTCTCGTCTTCTCGGTTGGGGCTAGGGGGTGGGGTGGGGGTGGGAGGGAGGGGTGGGGGGGGGGGGGAGAAGCGAGAGAAAAATAACCACACAAGAAAACAAACAAACAAAAAAAGAGAAGGTAAAGAAAGACATATTAAATTCGAGATTGTGAGAGATCCATTTTCGAGACGTTATGTGACAGGTTGCAAACAGACACAGCAACGTCCTCGAGTGTTGAGAGAGAGAGAGAGAGGGGACGGGGAGAAAATTAAAGCTTTTATTACCATATCTCTTAGCCGCTTCTTGACTTTTTTTAATGATATTTTTTCTCAAATGTTTAAAACAGATATTCAAAACTGTAAATTCACATGTGCTGTAAACGGACGACGTTTTCAGTAAGCTACAATGTGTGTACGTATTCTTCAGTCCCAAAGGAGCAGGTGAATAAATAAACAGGGTCAGTCACAACTACAGTTCATTTAAAGTCGGAAAAAATAAACAAAACACGGGGCCATTTAAAGCAGCACAATAACGATAGCCAGAACCACCACTGCTCCCAGGATCTGGGACCGTGGAGATGGGCAGTCTATAACTGACGCTACACACACGCTCGCAACAAGTCAGATCGTTCGTTAGACGTTTTCAACGCTGAGCTATAATTGTCTCTAGCGAGGTATTCGTGGAGACCGAAAACCCAGGCAATCCAGGGTGGGTTGGTGTTTATCTGAACTATACTTAACATTACACTGTTACCACCAGCCTGATTCTACATTGCTCATACGAGAAGCAGTGACGAGAGCCATATTAATGCTTCATTAACTGTGAGAGGCCAGTTAGGTCACAGGACAGTGTCCATAAACCACAACGCTTAAAGAGAAAGGACAGCCGAAACGGGGAATCGAACCCAAGTCGTCCGCTTATTAGCCCGACGCCTTACCGTTAGGCCAAACCGGCTCACGAGAAGTCCGGATGGCCAGAGAGTCCAAGGACAAATAGGACAGGTAAGGCGGGAGGGTGATCGGCTGACTGGAAGCAGACGGACCCAGGCTCCAGTCCGCTTCGGCTCACCTCCCTCTTCTTAGAAAGATGTGGGTTGTGGACACTGCCTGCCTGCCTGTCTTTGGACTTGACTACCGTGACTTCCGGTTGTTTGGGATTGTTTGGGGTTGATGTTCCTGTACCATGCTTATAATTATTAGGTCGCGCGGGCGTTGAAAGCAATCATAATTTATCTATCTATACATACTATACTCTCTCCTAGGATTTCGGTCACAGTTCTTTCTCTAACGATCTAGACAGGTAGCCCTCTGTTACAGGGCAGGCTATATACCATGTACAAGCCATTGCAGCCTCTTAGCTCGAACTTCTTTTCCAGTCAGCCCTTACCTCTTTTATTTTCAGCCATTTGCCTTTGTGCGTGCGTGCGTGCGTGCGTTCTGTGTGTGAGTGTGTGTGTGTGTGTGTGTGTGTGTGTGTGTGTGTGTGTGTGGTGTGTGTGTGTGTGTGTGTGTGCCTTTTTTCTTCTTTTTTTTGTGGTCTATCATTAACATTTTTCGTTTTGTTTTTAGATCAGAAGAGGTGTAACCTCTGTTCAGAACAACCTCCCCCACCCTACCTCTTCAAAATGGGCACCTCCCTCACCCTTCGTGGCGCGTAAGGATTGGAAGGCACGCACGCACACACACACACGCACGCACGCACGCACGGGAACGTGCAGTTAATGTTAATAGAATGATACAAGAGGCCCGGGAAGCTTATAAAAATTATAAACTGGTATGACCACCACACCTCGGCCGATTTGCTTTAGTGTTTTTCTTCCTCCTTTCAGATGTGCACTTTTAGAGACAGCTGAGGGAGTGGAAAGCCGCCACACGGAGCAGATGGCTGGCGACTGACGTAGGAGCTGGAGAAACACAAGATGACGAACCTGCCTGCGAGACTGAAAGAAGTCACGCTCACTTGTTCCCGGCACCACGACACACCACCGCCACGGGCGCACCGAAGGCCACGCTATGGAAGCAAAGAGGCTACAATAATAACAACACAGATTAGGAACTGCCAAAGCGGACCACACAACTTGGCTGCTGATTGCGCCACGCTTTCGAAGCAAACCAATACTCAAGCAAGCTTGTACCCAAAGCAGACAAACTGTAAGTTGTGTAGGAAAAACGTGTATGAACGAGAGAATTTCGGCATACAATTGGATGTTTGATTCTTTCACAGAACAAGCCTTTTTAGTGCATTTGTTTTGTGTGTGTGTGTAGTCTGAATGGGTTGAAGAAATCAAAATAAACGCTAAAAAATTAATTAAGGAATCTAAATGACTGAACGATTCGCCATTGAATTTAGAAAACGACTCTCGCGAGTGATGATTCGTGGGCCAGTATATATACAAAACAGACGAGCTACTCACGTAACACCTTAAGACATGCAGCCCACACATAAGCGCTTGTAACAAAAAAACTAACACAGTCAGGTTAAATTCAAAGGCATAAAAGTCATGCGCATCAGAAAATAATGTCTGAAACTGTGTTTGAGAGTTATAATAAAACCACAATACCCTCTTGACGTTGAAATTAACCGTCTACTGTACGCACTTAAAACACACCTTACCTCTGTCCCTTATCCTCAACAGGGAAAGGAATGCTTCTCCGAGAGATCAATATGCATGTCCCAATTGCCTGCAGCGGCATTGTTTGTTTGTTTGTTTGTTAGAGTTCCTCAGCTTAAACCCTGAGGTTCACCCAGTATTGGGTGAGAAAGTAGCGCGTGCAGCCGTTTCCACACACATCTATATATTGTCATGTATACAAGTGCAATATTACCCATCACTCCGACTTCGAGGATTTCAGTAATGGAGTTTGTTATGTCGTGAAGATGACTAAAACTGAAAGCAGTCCGGACATGGAACTCTTAACACAACACAAATAAAGAGAGAGAGAGAGAGGGGGGGAGGGGCGGGGGGGGGGGGGGGGGAGAGAAAGAGAGAGGCAGAGGGAGAGAGGAGAGAGGGGCAGAGACTGAAGCAGAGAGAGAGAGAGAGAGAGAGAGAGAGAGAGAGAGAGAGAGAGAGAGAGAGAGAGAGAGAGAGAGAGAACACAGGATCTCGGTACAAGGAAGCCAGTCAGCTAGGTCTTTGAGCACAGATTGTTTCAGCCACAACGTTCCGACTAGAGACAATACGACGCTAATAATGGCATCCTGGCCAGAGACAATACGGACACCAGTAATGGCATTCTGGACAGAGACTATAAGATGCCAATAATGCCAACGTCAACAGCCTCTGATCGGGACCCTGTGGCGACACTGATAATGAGCCGTATTTCAGGAGGAGGTCAAAGTGACAGGCTTCGGGCGACGAGAGGCCCTAATAATGTCAGTGCACGCACACACAGATGGGGGAGACGGTTGAGCAAACGACAAGGCGGGAGACCTCGACAGATGGCCACTGCCCTTCCCCTAAGGGGTCTACCTCCCCTGGTCCTTCTGGCATGCACACATACACACGTGTATGAATATGCCGTCGTGCAGTAGAATAAAAGCCCGCCACCGCCTCTTCTACGAGTAATAGGGCGGGCGTATGCTCAGTGCAGTTCAGGATGGTATGTACGCGCTCGGGAAATCCCATATGCGCTCCACCCCTGAATCTCAGAAGTTTCACAGGCGTTGCCTTTCAAAACAGGTTCATGTGTGCGTCCGATTGACTGTCACGCTGCTGGTCCTTTAAACGCCATAAACCGGAGGGGGAGAAAGGAAGAATGCAGAAGAAAGAAAGGCAGGTGTGTATTGTAAGCGAAGTAAGCGAAGAATCAACGAGACGGCGAGAAGGAAAGAAGATACCCGGAATGGAAAAAAGAAGAAGAAGAATGGAGGGAAGAACCCTGAAAGACACTCACTGACATTTTCAGCCATAATTATTTCCAAACTTCAAACGGAAAGCACCCTGTCACCCCTTCCCCAATGCCTTTCACTGAAAACAGGTGAAATTTTTATTCGCAGTCCTTCCATTGACTTGCAGCAGAAGATCGTCGCACTGTTGCCCATCCAGGAAACCCGCGGGTCAATGAGGTGAAAGATATGTCTCCTAGTCCCAAGGGTTACTGCCTGTCCCCCAGCCAAGAACTCGCCCCGTCCCACTTTTGAGTTACGACACGCTTGTGCTATCGGCGTCTCTCTGTCCGCTTTTGTCGTCTGCTAATGTCACCAGAAAAGATGCGGGCATTTATGTTAGAGGCGGCGGTCATCCGAGCTATAAGCTCTGTCCATCAATATGCCGTCCAATGTGCCGTGCAGTTTCCTCCACTATTTGATGTGCCGAAAGATTTTAACTGTGGAACGCGTCATGGCTCAAGTCTTTCGTGTCGAAAGACGCGGCCGGGATCAGGTGTTAGCGAAAAATAAAACGTACTCCATGAGCGCGGCTGCCTTCCGCGTAACACTACTTATTCATGCGAGTTGTTGATCCCCTTTGAAACTGAATATTAAAGCGGCCCTACACATTTTCTGTCCGGGTTCAAAGAACACAACAACAACAGAATTTACATTTGCTGGCAATGAGCACAGTTATGTCGTCGGGTTTACAATTTGACCAGAAACGGGGGAAAAAAAGCACGCTCAACCAGTGCCTGTCCACAGCGTCTGTGAACAAACAGAATTCATCTTGTTTCATTAAACTAGTGCAATAACTATCCCCGGCAAATGACGATAGCGCCTCAACGACTAACGTCCCAATGAGCAGTTCAGCAACTAACACCCCAACGGCCAACGCCTTAATGACTAATGCAACACTCAGCACAGCCAAATCACGACCACAGACCCTTTACTCAAGCGAACACTCGGTTCGGTTGTGTTGCTTAATGTCCTCGGATGTCGGCTGACATATTAGGGACAAGCAGAGACCAATGCCGAAGCATGGTTCAATATAGCTTTACGTCCACGGAAACCAGAAGGCTCGTTAGGACGGCCACCTCGACTCTCACACAGCTCCTGAACTATGAGGCGAACACTTTCAATGGTGCTCAAACTATAGTCATCAACCCATTTGTCAAACTCGTAATTCTTACGGTCCCCTAGCAAAGGCAAGCAAAGGCAATTCTGCGGTCATCGACAAACCAAACCGTCCTCTCCATAGCGGCGGCAGAAGTGAAACTTCAAAAGCATGGCAGAGGCGTCCAGCTTTTAGCCGAGAACACACACGCACACACCTTTACGAGCCTCAAGTGTAAAGCTCGTTGTATGGACAGATTTGTTGCTACGAAGTTTGCCTCTCCAGCGGCTACACTTTGCTTGCTGAAGGGATGGATGATGGAACTTTTGGATCTTTTGATCGCCATGCAGCCATCAGTCCTGTAAGACTCAGCTTCCTGGGTATAGTGTGTGTCAGCGTTTCCTCCTCGTAGACATCAGTCTGCGAGTTTCATGGTTTTAATGACTAAATACCGTATTGTTATGTTCTTAACTGGCTCGTTGTGGTTCATAATGGTCGTGTTACATTACGCATCTAAAACAGCTGTTTCTTGATGTTCGTCCAAGGGGCGGAATGGAAAGGATAAAAGCGTGGTGTAGTTCTGTGCCTATTCGATTAATTCAA
>JABMCL010001087.1:2532500-2537500 GCA_018857735.1 Alviniconcha marisindica | reverse complement strand
TAAAATGGCTGTCATCGCTACCCATCTTAATACCTACCTGCCTGATTCTCTCTCTCAGTCTCTGTCTGTCTGTTTGTCTGTCTCTGTCTGTCTGTCAGTCTGCAGTGTGTGTGTGTGTGTGTGTGTGTGTGTGTGTGTGTGTGTGTGTGTGTGTGTGTGTGTCTCTCTCTCTCTCTCTCTCTCTCTCTCTCTCTCTCTCTCTCTCTCGATGGTACAGCTCATTTCCGGAGTTTTGGATTACGTTTCGCTTGCGCTGAAATAATAAAGTTCAGCTGGAATGACAGTCTCAGACCTCCGGGTTCTGAGGTCGCGGAGTGGGGTGCGGGGAGGAAAGGGGTGGGGGGGGGGGGGGGGGGAGGGGGGGGGGGGGGGGGAGGTGGGCGGGGGGGGGGGGGGCGTGTAAATCGAGCAGCTTGGTGGTGGTGCTCGCGTTTACAAGTGTTTTATTGTCCGCGGGATAAGTTACTACATCCCGCACCAACTGCCTGACCACACACCGCAAGCCAGCCAGCAATGTATTATGCATGAGTCAGCGAACAGAGAGAGAGAGAGAGAGAGAGAGAGAGATGCTGACAAAAAGAGAGCTAACGTGACTCGAGAGCACACACTTGGTGGTGTGTGTGTGTGTGTGTGTGTGTGTGTGTGGTGTGTGTGTCAGCTGAAGAGAGAGAGAGAGAGAGAGAGAGAGGAGAGAGAGAGAGAGAGAGAGAGGAGAGAGAGAGAGAGAGATGAGTGTGTGTGTGTGTGTGTGTGTGTTCCAGAGAGAGAGAGAGAGAGAGAAGAGAGTAGGCAGACAAAAGCGCGCGAGCGCGCGCGCGCGCGCGCGGCACACACACACACACACACACACACACACACACACACACACACACACACATACACACACACACACGCAAACAGAGTGAGAACTGACATGACATGGCACACACACGACACTGATAGGGGAGCGCCAGAGCAGAACACCAGTCGCGTGCCAGCAGGTCACAAAGGTCGTGCACAAGGCGGGAGAGACGAGGGCTGTGGGCTTCGGGGTGGGGGTGGGGGATGTGTGTAAAACGGGAACACACTTTGCAACAAACTGACAGCCTAGCCGGAACTTACACGGTTACTTGACCTGTTTCCACGCGAGTTTCCACAAAGTCCTTTTCATCTTCGCAAAAAAGTCAATAACGCTTAAATTAGCAACCCTCGTCGATTGTGCAGGTAGTCTTAATTAATTTCGAATGGGAATGAATAAATGAAATATAAATGTACAACAACCTATAGAACAGAACCAAACAAAACAAAAAAAGCGAATGATAAAGAATAAAAGAAGGTAAGACAGAAAGAAAAGAAGAAAGAAAAGAGGCAGGAAGAAATTGTGATTAAATTATTAATAGGTAATGAATTCATATGCAAAGTGGCACACAGATATAGAGACAGATAGAGAAAGAAATAGAGAAATAAATAAAACACATGGACAGGGTTGAGAAAAAGAGCTTCGGCACAATCTTCCTTTTTCAATGCAATGACGAGCTACTTTTTTTTCTTATGAGAAAACAATAAAAACGCAAAAGCAATTTATTTCTTACGAAGTATCTTGCAAAGCTGTTATTAAATAACCGATTAATCAGAGAATATTGGTAACAAAAAGAAGCAATTCTATCAAATAAAATATACCACGTCATTAAACACAATAATTCATAAGAAAATGTCAAAAACAACACAACCAAGGCAAGACATAGTTTACAGTAACAGTTAACGAACGGAGTATCAGTGAGTTAGCTAGTTCTTGGAATTTAACATTGGCTTACCTCAGGAAAAACAAACACTATTTTAATTCATATACTCAGAAACCATTTCAGGGCGAACAAAGGTTATCAATCACGAACAAATACACAAAGAAAACGTATACAAAGAGAGAGAGAGAGAGAGAGAGAGAGAGAGAGAGAGAGAGAGAGAGAGAGAGAGAGAGAGAGAGAGAGAGAGAGAGAGAGAGAGAGAAGAGAAATAGGTCGAAGTTTCAGACACAAGTCAGTCTAAATATGCATACAACTAGTTGAAGAAAAGTGGACAGTGACATGTACACCGGAAACAGAAATGACTTCACATACCGTGACTATGAATGTCTTGGGCGGAGTTGCACAGTTCCGTGATCCAGTTGGAAATGTCCTGCAGATCCTCCTCCAGTGATCCCAACGACTCGTAACTCTCGTAGGAACTCTCCGACGTGTGGCTGGACGATGTGGAAAAGCTGGGCGAAGGTACTTGGTCCACTTGCAGCTGCGGCTGCATCATAGCCACGTTGCCAGGGGCAACCAAAGTCTGGTGGTGGTGGTGAGGCTGCTGGTGGTTGACGTTAAGACTGCCCGCGGCGAGAGACAGGGAACCGCCGTTCGCTGATTGGTCGAGAGATAAGACGACGCTGGCTGATTGGTCGGGGAGAGACAGGTTGGACAGCGTCGTGTACTGCTGTAGTTCGGGTTGTTGCTGGGTTTGCTGGTGTTGGTGTTGTTGCTGTTGCTGTTGCTGCTGCTGATCCATGGGAATTTGACGCGGAACAAGTGTTATAGTGCTGGAGTCGTTGCTGTTCATGAGGGTCAGTCCTGCAGTGCTTTGTCCGGGCAGCAATGTAAAACTAATGTGCTGCTGCTGCTGCTGATGCTGTTGTTGTTGCTGCTGCTGCTGTTGCTGCTGTTGCTGTTGCTGCTGTTGGTCGGTGAGCAGCAGCGTGTGGCTATGCTCAGACAACGACAGCCTCTGTTGCACCTGCTGTGCCGGACGCTCGGATTCCGGCTCCGAAAAGGACAGGTGTCTTCGACACGGCTGAGTGGTGATGGTCAAGCTTTGGCCAGACAGCGACCCCAGGCCGTGGAGAGTGGTCAGCGTTCCCACCTTCCCGGCTGTCATCGTCCCCAGGGTGGCGGTGCCAGAGGACGACGACGACGAGGAGGAGGAGGGGGCGGTCAGAAGCCTCTGCTGGGATTCAGTGAGGAAGACGTCGTCAGCGGATCCTGGCGTCTGAGGCAGGGAGTGCTGGAGAGGGAGGGTGATCAAGGTGATGGCCTGGGGGGACACCGTGCCCGTTGAGGACGTCGGCGTGGCTAGGAAGCTGGAGGAGGACGTGGTGGGCGTCAGGAAGGACGAGGCGGCAAGGAAGCTGGACGCGTTCAGAGAATTCAGGCTGTTCAGCTGCTGCGCGTTGTTCAGACTGTTAGCTTGTTGCACGTTGTTCACTTGCTGCTGTTGCTGCGCCCTGTTCGCTTCCTGCACGCTGTTCAGAGTGTTCAGCTGCTGCTGCAGCACGTTGTTCACTTCGTTGTTGTTGTCCACGTTGAAGTTGACAAACTTGCTGTTGTTGTTGTTCATGTTGTCGATGATCATTTTTTCACTCGATGCGGTTGCCAAGGCGTTATCCAAGACCGCTGCTTCCGTCGACGTCATAGCGTCAGTAGACAAAGGTGCGGCGTTTTCATTACATACACCGTCGGCCACAGATAACGCCACCATCGGGGTGACTTCATTACACATACTGTTGTTGTTGCTGTTGCTGCTGTTGCCGGTGGTGGTGGTAGTAGTATCGTTCTCATCGGCTATGTTTCCATCAGGCTCGTCAGACGAACTGTCCATATGCTCGTCATGCTCCCGGATGAGTTCCTGCATCTGTCGGATGTACTCCACGGCAGACCTCAGCGTGTCCACCTTGCTCATCTTGCGGTTCTTCTTTCCGTTAGGGACGTGCTCTCGCAGCGTTTCGAATCCTTGATTCACGAGTTTCACTCGGTTTCTTTCTCGGGCGTTCCTCCGCGACACTGACACGGGTTTGGCTTCAGGGAAGCCCAGCTTTCCCAGGTCGGCTCTCCGCTTGCATCGCAGAGGCTCCGGAGTCTGCGGCTCCGTTTTGACGGCGGTGGCGGCTGTGGCGGTGGTGGTGGTGGCGGCGGCGGCCGTCGTCGTCGCTTTCCTCTCTTGTCGGCGTAGGGCTTGCACCTGTTCCGCGACGGTGGCCGTTCGGAAGACGATGCAGGGCCCAGCCAGGATCAGTTTGTTCGTGTTGGGCACAGGGATGGCACGGACAGGGATGCTGCTGATGGTGGTGGCCTTGCCAATCGTCACCGGCATCATTGTTGTCGCAGTCGTCGTCGCGGTCGACAACAGCGGCGAAGGCGCTATCGCTGTCATGATGGTCTCCAAGACTCCTCTCCTCCTGCAGACCTTTGCAGGCAGGCAGGCAGGCAGGCAGACAGGCAGGCAGGCAGGCAGGTGGTGGTATCGGCGGGGTGACGCCTGGCAGGTGTTGAGGTTGTCGCCGGTGTGAGTAGTGCCGGGAAGAAGACGCGGGGACAGGTTCTGTGTTTTCCTCCTCGCAGTCTTTCTTTCTTCCTCCTCTCTGGTTCCTGCTGTCTGGTCTTCCGCCGAGGCTCGTGGCAGTCGTGTGCCTAATGCTGCACGCGCGCTGGCGTCCTCGCCCAGGCAGTTTCGGGCGCGTGCCCTCGCGCCCCACCCCCTCCCAGCCCCGCGCCTCCGACCAATCACAGCGCGGCACTCGCCCGGTCCTCGCGACTTGATGATTGACGCAGTCGGTGACCACGCCCGCACACGCTCGTTTCATTTCACTTCTCAACTCCCATCTCCCACCCCCACCTCCCGTATACTCCCAAGAGAGAGAGAGAGAGAGAGAGGGAGAGAGCAGGTGAGGATCGGCGGTAGTCCTTGTCGCCGTTTGACCCCCCCCCCTCCCCCCCTCCTCTTCCCTTTCCTGCCTGCCCTCCCCAACCCCCTGGCCTACCCCCCTCCACCCCCCTACCCGCTGCCACTCCATCCGACTACCCCCACCCCCAACCTTTTGGTGATAGAATTCATATTCAATGCCGCGGGCTTCCTCGGCACTGTCTGGGTCACTTGTCAGGGTCCTCGTAAGCTCACCTGATACAGGGACACGGTGTACGTAGCCTGCTCAGTGTGACAGGAAGAGCATGTAGGGAAATGTCAGACTGCTTTCATTGTTTGACTGCGTGTGC
>JABMCL010001087.1:2522500-2527500 GCA_018857735.1 Alviniconcha marisindica | reverse complement strand
GAGAGAGAGAGAGAGAGAGAGAGAGAGAGAGAGAGAGAGAGCGAAGCCCACCCGTCTAGGCCTTGTCAACTCAAAACGGAAGGAACACTTTCATAGCAGAGCACCCCCGGCCGAGCACCCATAACTTTACCCCCCTGGCCCGGTGAGGTGACAGCGCTACACCGCTCTCCCAAACACTCACAAGGAGCACACACGGGACGACGATTCGAGACACACTGAAAATTGTCTGTATACTCGTAGATGCACGCAGGGGAGAGTGTCCGTGTTATTTTATGCGGGTTCATTAGTTTTCTTCTAAAACTAATAAATTCAAGAGAGAAAAGAGGAATTAAGGAGAGAGACAAAAGACAAATCCTGTGGCCTTTGTCTGCAGTGTAACTTGTGGCTGGGTGGCTAAGACGATGCGCTCCGCGTCCTAAATAAATGTTGTGGGTTCGAATGCAGATCGAGCTTTAACCTTCTTCCCTTTTCTTCTCAGTCTCGGGATAGCGGAGTGTGCAGTCCTTCGGGTCACACACACACACACACACACACACACACACACACACACACACACACACACACACACACACACCACACTCACACACACACACACACACACACACACACACACACAACACACACACACCTCTCACACACAACACACACACACACACACACACACACACACACACACACACACACACACACACACACAGTGATCCTCTCTCTCTCTCTCCTTTAATACCCTCTCTTTCCCTTCTCTCCATTCCTTCTCCCTACTTAAGCAAAAGATTGATTTTGCATCAGTAGCCTTAGGTCACTATTGCTCCAAAAACTGAATTTAATGACTAGGAGATCCCACTAAGTGAATGAATGAGATCTTTCCTTGCCATCATGTAGTAGACCTATAATAGCCCCCTTCCCCCCAATAAATCAATTCCTCGGTGGTGAAGCCGGCATTGGGTTTTCGGGTCACTTGCAGTTAGGACCGCAAAACAAGAACAAGAAGAAGAAGAAGAAGAAGAAGAAGAACAACAACAGCAAATCAAACAATCAAGGACCAAAACAAAAACAAACAAATAAAACAACAACAAAACAGGGTGAATCAGGCGATGTATGCTAGAATTTTAAGGTACATCTGTTGTCTTTTTAAAGAAGCTAGTCCTCTTCAAACATGTTTTGTCCAAGAAGGCCGGCAGGTTTCCAGCAGGTAGCAGAGATCTAAATAAAAACTCAAAATCGAATATTTTGTTCATCTTCAAATTACAGTCTAACTTTCGTTAGTGACGGTTAGCGGGACTGGTGTGTAGAAACCACCGTCAAGTCTCACAGCTGGCCTACCGGTTACGTTATCGGCGGCCTCGTTCTTGTTCCTCGGACGATATGAACACGCAGCATACGTGCTCGATGTTAAAGATGCTATGCGTGCTGGGACACTTGCTGTTTGTGTATAGCTAGTCCTCTTATCCGTCACTACCGATGCTGTTATTAGCAACTGAATATCAAAATAAAGGTAGCATTACTTTTTGAAACAAAATCCTTTTTCTTAATTTAAAAAAAATAAATCTTCTACCTGTCAGACGACACTTATTTTGACTCGGTTATAGTTCCTTTATGTATTGATGGTTATAAACAGCAACCAAAACTAAAACAACAACAAAAACATATAAAGCGCAGTGGGTCTGGTCGAGAGCGGAGAATAGCACTATATAAAGGCGAATAAGAAGCAGAAGAAGAAGAAGAAGAAGAAGAAGACTGATGATCATGATGCTAATAATAATGACCATAATAATCATAATGAAAAAATTTCAAAAATTTCCAGCAAGATAAAAAGAAAACTGGGAAAAAGAAGAAGAAAAAGGTACATTAAAAAGAAATCGTCTATACTCCGCCGTACCAGAAGCAATAATCTGCACACTGGTCAAAACCGACGGCGTTGACGTGATACGAATACGTACTTGAATGAATTGCACCTAAACAAGCGTGGTTAGCTGAGAGCTCTGAAAAGCGTGCAGAACGACCATGTTCGTCAAGCAAGGGGTGATGCTTTCTTACACGAGGGCAAAAAGAGATTGAATGCGTGTCCTGTGTCTGCTTAACCTAACAAGTTCTTACATCAAAACGCCATTAATCTCAGTACTTACAGCGCGACAGCCACACAGGCCGCGAAATTAGATGACCGCAGGTTCAACCCCTGTCAGGTTTGTTGCGAAAATATCGTATGAACACAGTAACGGCTCATTAGCTCATTACGGGACGAAGCCGAGGGCTAGAATTGCAGAGACATCAGAGGCTAGAACCGTAAGCTCCGTGCATGTTACTTTACACTTCCAAATCCCACACTCACACTTCCGTTGCGTGATGAAAAGGGGTATTCGCTGAAGCTTGTTTGTTTGCCGGATACACTCTGTTACTGAGGTGAATAGCGTGCATGAAGTTCTCTTTGCATCCTTGAAGTTCTATTTATGTCCCCCTCCCCCCCCCCTCCCCCCCCCCCACCCCCCCCCCGCCCCCATTTCTCCAGTTACTCGACCCTTTCCAGTGATGATGAACAAATCAAGGTAGTCGGGAGATATAAACTTATCAAAAGTGAGCCGGTTTGGCCTTGCGGGGTGTGTGTGTGTGTGTGTGTGTGTGTGTGTGTGTGTGTGTGTGTGTGTGTGTGTGTGTGTGGTGTGTTTGTGTGTGTGTGTGTGTGTGTGTGTGCGTGGTGTGTGTGTGTGTGTGTGTTGTGTGTGTGTTGTGTGTGTGTGTGTGTGTGTGTGTGTGTGTGTGTGTGTGTGTGACAGTGTGTGTGTGTGTGTGTGTGTGTGTGTGTGTGTGTGTGTGTGTGTGTGTGTGTGTGTGTGTGTGTGTGTGTGTGTGTTTAAAACTGGTTTAGCGCATATCATTCAGTTACAAATTGCGCTACAGTGACACGTTGCGAGAAATGAGAGGGAGAAAGAGTCAACCACCACTGTCATTATACATCTACATTCAATACCATCCAACCACTATATGATGGCAACTAATTGCTCGACTTTTATAGTTAAGCAGCTCTTCAGTTAGGACATTTCTATGGCGCATGATCCCTAGCAAGATCTAGGGCACAATGCGCCGTACAAAACTAAGCTGCCGAAAAATGTATAAACACATACAATGGACGAAATAAGAAAGGTTTCGGGCCATACGACCGCCAACCACGCAAGAATTTACATACAGCAATTTCAGTAAATAAACCAAAGTTGTCAGTAACCAAACATGACCAAACTCTGATTTTAGCACACATGTATGATACAAGTAGATTACTGCAAATACAAAAATGTACAGGGATATGCACAACACACACACACACACACACACACACACACAAAACACACACACACACAACACACACACACACAGGTGGGGGTGGGGGGGGGTATTAATTGTATGCAGATTTGAAGAGATGAGTTTTTAAGGCTTGCTTGAACTTAGTTCATAAATGTATTAAGTTATGTGATTGATATTTATTATAACTATGCTAACTGTTTCTTTATACTTTTGTTCAGATAGTCTTCGCTTAATTTGTTTGTTTGCTTCTTCTACCGTCACCATCGGATTGTTCATGACTTTATTGATTTTTTACCCTCGCCCTGATATCATCGTCATGGTTGACTGGGCGTTAAAAACCAATTGTCCTTCTACCTTTTCCCTGTGTTTAGTCAAATATTGATATCCTGCTTCATAGGTACGGAGTTATCGAAAGAATACTGTAATTCCGAACTGTGCGGAAGATTTCACAAGACTCGAGCCGAGAGTTCAGGAATTCTCCATCACCACGACGTCAGCCTAAGAACGGTGTGTCCAAGAATGTTCTGGAGCCGGAACCAAAAATCGATCCCGCCCTTGAATCAAAGTCCACCACAGGCTAATTACCCATTGTATCCCGTTTCCATTGAGGGCGTGCCACGGCTGTATTGATCCGACAAAGCCGCAGAGTTTGAGTGAACTCGATCAGTACCGGAACCCCCTCCCCCCCCCCCCCCCCCCCCCCCCCCCCCCCCCCCCCCCCCCCCCACGCTTCCAAGCAGCCCCTCCTCACCCTAACCCCCAATCACTGCCCCTCCCAACCCCTCCATCTCCCCCCTCTCCACCTCCCGTGCCATACACTCACATCGTAACGCCCCCCCCCCCCCCCCGCCCGCCACTCCTCTCCGCCCACCCCTATATTGCCTCTGCCGTCCTCTCCGTTTTCCTCCGCCATCATCGATTGCGTTAGGCGAGGACAGACTGAGAGGCTGTGCTCTGTCAGCATTAATTACTTGAGGGAGGTCTGGAACCGCAGCGAGAGGTCTGGAACCACAGCCAGACAGCGTGTGATTGGTGTGACGCTTTAACTGTCATGGGGCGGAGTTTGTGGCTTTGTTCCACGCTCCACCAGCAGCCGAAGTCGTTCCGGAACTCCAGTCGACGAATCGGCGCCAGAAAAAAAGAAAGAAAAAAGAAAAAGAAAAAGAAAAAAGCCAAGAGGCGTGGCTTGTATTCAAATGATTGTCGAGTCCCTGGTTGGAATCAACGTTCTGGGTGTGCAGTGATTTGACAGCCATACTTTGAATTTACACACAGAACTGGTTAACATGATGCGAATCAGTGATGCTTTGCTTGATCGTGAACATAAATAAATAAAGCAACTGAGCGATTGGATTCGATTATGCTTTACGGCAACATAAATCGTATGGTTTATTAGAGATGGGCAAAGGGATGATTAGGAATGAGAGCCCACGTCCATCTCCCTATTCTCTGAGCTCTCATTATTTTAGCGAGTTAGTTCTTCGATTTCAGTGACGTCCGGTGGGCAGTACAGGGTCGCCGGTCAGGACGAAAAGACAGACAGGATAAGAAAAAAGTGTGCTATATCAATCACTGAGATGCGTGTTACATCAACCAGATGCGTGTTATATCAGTCAGATGTCTGTTATATCAATCAATCTTGCATTTTGTTGGGATCAGTTAAAAACTCAGTGAATTTTGTATTTTAAACAGGCAAGAGAGTTTCA
>JABMCL010001087.1:2515000-2517500 GCA_018857735.1 Alviniconcha marisindica | reverse complement strand
CCAAGACTGCAGAGCTTCCTCGGGAACACCTACAGGTCTCCGGCTTCAATGGGGGCGAACAAAAAATCAGCATGCCCGTGATTAATAATGCCACGGAAGATCGGGAAACCGCTGCTTGACCGCTGTGGCGAGTGCCCATTATGGTCACCGATCTTTTGTCGTGCGCTGGTAGCCGTGCCCATTGTCCCGGCCTCGCTTTTCAGGGAGTAAACACTGTTTTTCCCTGCGTCACTTTCTCTGACGAACAAGGCTTGTGTTTGCCTTTCACTTATCGCTGGATGAGAGGCGCGGGCTGGACCATCAATCTCAGTTATTGCTACATGGATTGAGGGTTGGAGAGGGCCCACGGCCCTGAGGTGTGTGTGTGTGTGTGTGTGTGTGTGTGTGTGTGGTGTGTGTGTGTGTGTGTGTGTGTGTGGCGCGCGCTGTGTGTGTGTGTGTGTGTGTGTGTGTGTGTGTGTGTGTGTGCGTGCGTGCGTGCGGTGGAGGGTGGAGGACGGGGATAAAAGCGGGGAGGGGTGGGGGGGGGGGGGTAGGAACTCGAAAAATGAAGGTTGAGATGTGAAAGCTGCTGCGACGAATGTGCTCAATATTGGGCACAGGCCCGAGAGCAGCGGGAGACGCTACAAAAGGGGCTCTGGTCACAGAAAACTGTACAGGTCGATTGTTGGAGGAAAACATCTTAATTCGAGAAAGCCAGCGCAGTCTGAATGCGGCGGGGATTATATCTGCCGTTTGACGTTTTATTTATTTTTTAACCTAAGAAGAAACTAAAAAGAAGGAAGGAAGGAAGGAAGAAAGAAAGAAAGAAAGAAAGAAAGAAAGAAAGAAAAGAAGGAAAGCAAAGAAAGAAAATACGATGCAATGACCTCCAGAGAGCAAAATCGTCTTCTCCTCATTTCGCAGAGAGAGATTGATGGATTGAAGTTTAATACTCAAAGATAAAGATTTGAGGCAGAAGCCTAGTCCTACAATCAGTTTGAGAGAGAGAGAGAGAGAGAGAGAGAGAGAGAGAGAGAGAGAGAGAGAGAGAGAGAGAGAGAGAGAGAGAGAGAGAGAGAGAGAGACAGAGAGAGAGAGAGAGAGAGAGAGACAGAGAGACAGACAGAGACAGAGACAGAGACAGAGACAGAGACAGAGAGAGAGAGATATTTTCACCCTTTCTTTCTCCTCTCACTCGAAACCCATCAAGGCAGAATTGACTGTCCGCCGACAATGTCCCCATCATCGTGAAAACGGTGTTGTCACCCGCTGTCTAACGATCAATATCGCACCTGGGCCTCCCCGGACACTCCACCCGACAATCTTGTTTCACACTCCTTCATACACAGTTCACGCTCTGCGCGAAACACACATTACGATGTGTCCATGAGTGTTTGAGCAGTGTGGTCATTAGTCAGCACTGAGCGTCACATGGGCTTGCTCCTGCCCCGTAAACATGGTGCTTAACGTCCACAGAAACCGCACGGCTTATTAGGGACGGGGAGAAGGGGGGGGGGGGGAGGGGTATGGAGGTGGGGGGAGAGGGAGATTATATACCTATCGCTACACTGTCACCCCCAGAATGACTTCTGCATTAAGATGGGCAGCGATGAGAGCCATTTTAATGTTTCGGTAGGAAGTGACGGACAAAGTCACAAGACAGTGTCCACAAACCACAACCTTTTTTGAAGAGAAAGGATAGCCGAAGCGGTATCGAACCGGGGTCCTTCCGCTTACCAGCCTAACGCCTTACCGCTAGGCCAAACCGGCTCACAGCCCTCCTGCCCCGTTCCGCACTTCTCCTTTTCAAGGCAGGGTCTGCAAAACAAAAAGCGGGGTCGCTTAATTGCTTGCTTGCCGGTGTGGAATATTCGCGGGTAGGTAGGTAGCACCCCCTGTGCCGGGGTACGTACATGGATGCAGAAGTTTTAAGGTCCCCCCGTCGGCTGAGAACCCCAAAAGCTGCCCGAAGCTCCCTTTTTGAGTTCGTAGGAGTATAATCAGTAAGTAAGTAAACATGGTGCTTAACGTCCACAGAAACCATAAGGCTTATTAGGGACGGGGAGAAGGGGGGGAAGGGGGTATGGAGGTGGGGGGATTATAATTATACCTATCGCTACATTGTCACCACCAGAATGATTGCTGCATTAAGATGGGCAGCGATGAGAGCCATTTTAATGTTTCATAATTGTGAGGGACCAAGTCACAAGACAGTGTGCACAGACCACAACTTGTGAAGAGAAAGGTGAGCCGAAGCAGATTCGAACCGAGGTCCCTCTGCTTACCAGCCAAACGCCTTACCGCTGGGCCAAACCGGCTCACAGTATAATCAGCAAACAAGCGCAGTTAACGATCGCACGAAAGACGTCACCTGTACGTAACAACAAAGACCTGAATCGCCTACGGGGAGAGAATTTTCAGTCATCCGAATATAGCGTTGCTGCTTCACCTGTTCCTGACCCATGATATTTAAATAAAGAACCACCTCGAACAATGGTGGGCTATGGGCGAGTCTTTC
>JABMCL010001087.1:2492500-2505000 GCA_018857735.1 Alviniconcha marisindica | reverse complement strand
CTTTCCCCGTTCCTGATAAGCCATCTCGTTTCCGTGGACATAAAGCAACATGTTTACTTACTAGAGAGAGAGAGAGAGAGCGCTAAAGAGAGAGAGAGAGAGAGAGAGAGAGAGAGAGAGAGAGAGAGAGAGAGAGAGAGACAGACAGACAGACAGACAGACAGAAGACAGACAGACAGACAGACAGACAGAAGACAGACAGAGACAGAGAGAGAAGAGAGAGAGAGAGAGAGAGAGAGAGAGAGAGACAGACAGAGATAGATAGATAGAGAGAGAGAGAGAGAGAGAGAGAGAGAGAGAGAGAGAGAGAGAGAGAGAGAGAGAGAGAGACAGACAGACAGACAGACAGAGACAGAAAACAGACAGACAGACAGACAGACAGACAGAGACAGAGAGAGAGAGAGAGAGAGACAGAGAGAGAGAAGAGAGAAGAGAGAGGATAGAGAGAGAGAGAGAGAGAGAGGAGAGAGAGAGAGAGAGAGAGAGAGAGAGAGAGAGAGAGAGACACAACACACACACACACACACACACACACATTCTTTCTGCTATGTGTGGTTGATGTGTGTGTATGCTGTGTGTGTGTGTGTGTGCTGGTGTGTGTGCTGTGTGTGTGTGTGTGTGTGTGTGTGTGTGTGTGTGTGTGTGTGTGTGTGTGTGTGTGTGTGTGTGAAAGGGGCTGTTCAGGCGTTGGGTGTGGAGAGAGAGTGATTAGAACTGAAACGCATTCATTAAAATGGAAACATTGAAAACAGTCGAAGATCACAAAGATCGATTTTTTGAAGTCCAAGCAGAAAGCGGCACCCACAGATGAAACTAATGAAACGGCAAATGACTGAGACACGAGCCTGTGCGCGAAAAGAAGAAGAAGAAGAAAAAGTTCTAGTTCATTCAGGGATAACTCTATAATGCCAGAAACTATGTATACCAGTCAGCGATCAGGTGATGTCTTAGATCCTTCAGTGACGGCAGGCTAGTTGTGTTGATCAGCTCATTTCTGGCGGCTGAGACCTGACGATAACAATCTCGTGTCAGTCGTCAAGAAAAAAACGGTATCAAATCTTAATCGATTTGCACCAGGAATGAAACAGAAAAGCAAAATTGCAAGAACTAGTCAATACTTCTGAACAACTGAACCACGGAAAAGCAATCTTCTTAAACGACAATTCCATCGGCCTCGCAAACCGACGATTTATTTCTCGTTCAAAAGACTAACGTCGTCTACTACATCCGATTACCATCGTCAGCCAACTAAGACGGCTGAAGCGTGCGTGTTTGCTGGGGCGTAACTGCGCGTGCGCGGCAGCATGAGGCCCCCTGGTGGCAGGAGAAGGCAACTGTGATTTGTGGTTAGTGAAGGAGGAAAGGTAACGCCGGGAACTGAAAGAACCCCTGTAGCGAGTCCCTCCCTTGAAATCTCGCACACTCCATTGCAGAGGCATCTATGTAGCTTCCCCTTTCATTGTGCCCAGCTTTCAGATAAAGTCTTTACCACCCCCACCCCTCTCCCCCTCAAAACTGCCCCCAATGAATCATTGAGAAATGCATTTGTAAAACTGAAGAATGGAGAGACTTCTTTTTCGGCGTACTTTTTCGGCCGTTTGCGAGCCAACAGAAACAGTTAAAAGTGATGTCTTCGAAGCGTCTTACTTCGTTTGTGGTGTTATTGTGCGGATGCAGAAAGAAGTTTTCGAGTTGTCTTTGAAATGTCAAAAAACCGAATGTTTTGTTACCGGGTCTGCGTAATTTATGGTGGCAATGTATAGACGTATAACACTAAACTGAGATATAATAAAGTAGAGGTGGAGAATATAAAATGGTTGGCTATATGCTTTTTAGCGTCCGGGGGTGGGGTGGGGTGCGGGCTAGAGTATGTGGTTTACGGCGGGGGAATGGGGTCGGGGGGGGGGGGGGGGAGAGGGTGATAATTGTGGTGAACACCGCATTAATAAAACCACACTCAAAAAAGCTTCAGCTTAATACTAGCACCCCTTACCCACCCTTCATCCACCCCTCACCCACCTCTCACCCACCCCTTCTGCACTCCTCACCCATCCCTTCTGCACTCTTCACCCACCCCTCCTACACCCCTCACCCACCACCCCTCACCCATCCCTCACCCACCCCTCACCCACCCCACACCCACCGCTCATTCACCCCACATCCACCCCTCCTCCACCCCTCACCCACCCCACACCCACCGCTCACCCACCCTCACCCATCCCTCACCCACCGCTCACCCCAGCTGTGATTCTAAGGTGAGTAAATCACGATTTCCTATTTGTATGCAGTTCTAGTTTCCGTTAATTCTGCTCCTCCGCTAAAGTTATGAGGCTCGGAGGTAGAGCCGAGTGAAGTTCTGAGTCTGTTTTGATGCATTTGTAGGCATGTTTACATGAATATGTTAATGAATCACCAAACAACAAAAGACTGTCAACTGTCTTGCTGGGACCAAACAAAAAGAACGAAGTATACACATTCACACACATCACACACACACACACACACACACACACACACACACACACACACACACACACACATCACTACACACACACACACACACACACCACACACAACACACACACACACACACACACACACACACACACACACACACACACACACACACACACACACACACACACACACACATACACACACACACACACACACACACACACACACACACACACACACACACACACACACCACACACACACACACACACACACACACCCAAGTATCACTTCACACTAGCCCGCGTGAGTACACGCACCTCCCCACCCACCCCACCCCACACACACTCACTCACTCACGCACGCACGCACGCACGCACGCACACACATACACACAGTGATGGCATCTTAGGGAAGTGATGTGATGGCTCGCTAAAGAAACTACATGGACACTGCCCAAAAGTCCTAATTTACGAGCCTGTCCGCAACTCAGTGAGCAGGACACCGTCGCCAACAACCTGTGCAGTAGTCTCGCTCCCCAAACAGTAGTTCATCTACCCATGCAGAAAGTAGTCTCTGTGCCCATGCTGTTATCCCTCTGTGGTCCTATACACACACCAGCTCAGCTACCCGCGGAACGGTAGCCTCGCTACCCACACGGCAGTGGTCTCTCTGTGCATGCTGTATTCCCGCTATGGACTCATACCTGTAGTAGTCCAGCTACCCGTACATTACTCTCGCTACCAATACAGTAGTCCAGCTGCCCATACATTACTCTCGCTACCAATACAGTAGTCCGGCTGCCCATACATTACTCTCGCTACCAATACAGTAGTCCAGGGTGCCCATACATTACTCTCGCTACCAATACAGTAGTCCAGCTACCATACATTACTCTCGCTACCAATACAGTAGTCCAGCTACCCATACATCACTCTCGCTACCAATACAGTAGTCCAGCTACCCATACAGTAGTTTCTTGATCCATGCAATAGTCCAGCTATAGATCCAAACATTTAACAGTCCAGCTACAAAGACTGGTCCATCTGTCCATCCTCTAATCCCGCTGTAGACCCATGGCCATACCTGTAGTAGTCCATCTACCCATACAGTGGTCCATGCTGTATTCTCTCTATGGGCCCAAAGATGTAGTAGTTGTTGTTGATCGCTTTTATATAGCGCTATGCTCCACCCTCGAGCAGACTCACTGCGCTCGCATGTGCTTCTACATGAGTGAATAGCTTTTTATAGCGTGTTTTTCGAATATCCACCGAAGTGGTGTACTTACAGCGCTGACATGACTGGTGCCACATGAAACTGCTGCCATCTCGGCGCCTTCTGTGCACACCATACAACCGTGCATCGTGTCACTTCATGCAAAGCCACATACGTAAGGTGCATGTGTGTTTAGCTGTAACTGCCACCTGCACTTTTGGCAGAATGACCGGGGTCTTTTACGTGCTACTGCGGTAACACGGGGGTGGAACGGACACCAAACGTTGACCATAGAAAGTTGACCCCGGAGAAGAAAATTCTCCCATCTCTCCTGCAGGGATTCGAACCCGCGACCTTTAGATCACGAGTCCTGCGCTCTAACCACTGAGCTGTCCCAGCTCCCCATACAGTAGTCCATCTACCCATACAGTGGTCCATGCTGTATTCTCGCTGTAGGCCCAAAGATGTAGTAGTCCATCTACCCATACAGTGGTCCATGCTGTAATCTCGCTGTAGGCCCAAAGATGTAGTAGTCCATCTACCCATACAGTGGTCCATGCTGCATTCTTGCTGTAGGCCCAAAGATGTAGTAGTCCGTCTACCCATACAGTGATCCATGCTGTATTCTCGCTGTAGGCCCAAAGATACAGTAGTCCATCTACCCATACAGTGGCCCATGCTGTATTTTCGCTGTAGTCCATCTACCCATACAGTGGTCCATGCTGTATTTTCGCTGTAGTCCATCTACCCATACAGTGGTCCATGCTGTATTCTCGCCGTAGTCCATCTACCCATACAGTGGTCCATACTGTATTCTCGCCGTAGTCCATCTACCCATACAGTGGTCCATGCTGTATTTTCGCTGTGAGCCCAAAGATGTAGTAGTCCAGTTACCCTACAGTATAGTCTCACTACTCATGCAGTAGTCCATCTATGCATGCAGTAGTCTCTCTATCCATGCTGTAATACCGCTACACTAGGTTTATTTCATACGGCAACGTTTGTTTCATATTACGTAAAATCTAACGTCTTGTTTAAATTAAAATCCAAAACAATTACGCTTCGTATCACAGCTCCAGCTCTTATTCACACAACTGAATAGAAACAAACCTGCAAGAACAGATTAGACGGCCTTACGATATAACATACACGGCAGCAGACGACAAGAGATTGACGGTTGGGCGGGACCCGTCGGTGTTGGGTGAATGCAGTAATGTAGCCGGGGGAAGGGTGGGAATGGGTGCAAGGGTTGAAGGAAGGGGGGGAGGGGGCTGGGGGATGAAAAGGAAAATTGAAAGCGGTAAGGGTCTGGGTTTGATGAAAATTAGGGTAGACGGGGCAGGGCAGTACCTGAAGATAGTAGTAGTAGGTGGGGAAGAGAGAGAAAAAAGGTAACTGGAGAAAGAAGAAGAAGCAGAAAAGAAAAAGAGAGAGAGAGAGAGAAGAAAAAAAGAGAGAAGAAATTGGGGAAGAGAGGGGGAGAGGGGAGGGAGTAGGAGGAGGGGGATGGGGGGATGGGGGGGGCAATGGCTGCAGGAGTGGTGAATAAAAAAGTCGGGAGATGGGGAAAGATGGGATCAGGGGTAAAACAGAAACAGGCCCCAGCAAAAAGGAGGGGAACAAAATAATAAAAATATCAGATTGACGAGTGAAGTGGGTGAATCGGGTGTTACTGGGGCAATCTCTCTCTCTCTCTCTCTCTCTCTCTCTCCTCTCTCTCTCTCTCTCTCTCTCTGCTCTCTCTATATATATAGATATCTGCTTCTCTATCTGTCTCTCTGTCTGTTCTCTATGATACATATATACTGAAAGAAGTATATAATTGTATATATAAGTATAGTAAGAGAGAGAGAGAGAGAGAGAGAGAGAGAGAGAGAGAGAGAGAGAGAGAGAGAGAGAGAGAGAGAGAGAGAGAGAGAGAGAGAGAGAGAGAGAGAGAGAGAGAGATACGGGAGGAACAGGAGGATGGTACAAGGATAGAAGAAGGGAGGAGACTCGGCAGGATCCGTACAGGCCACGTGCACGACACGCACCCGCAAGTCCAGATCCACTGGCACAACGACCAGCCCCCCTCTCTAGCTCTGCATTCTTGTGTCCGGGAACCTGTCAGTAGTCAGTTCGAAAATACGTACAGCAACACCTCTCCAGAGTAAATTACACCGGCTTCGACAGAGATGACATTTACTGGACATCAATCACAATTGGTGACTCTATTTATGCAATATTAGGACCGTACAAAGTATAAGCAATTTTTTTTTTTTTTTTTTGCAGAGCAGGCCCAGCTGCTCTGTCCGAATATGTATTTATAAATTATATGAAATAAATTTTTGTTTAAACCAAATCACAAGACACAGCGCGCATAATTATGTTCCTTTTTTAACATCTTTTGAGAGAATCGCTGTCACTTTTTGATTTCTTGTGTGTGTGTGTGGGTGGTGGGGTGGTGGTGGTGGTGGTAACACTCCCGGCCACATCTCTCTCTCTCTATATGTATCAGTAACAAGTTAGTAATTCATAAAGTGTACTAGAAGTCATACGCCCTCTCGCAGCGTAAGTTTTTCTGGAACAGTACACAAACAAGATACGGCTAGATGTTGCCTATTCGCTTCATACAATAACCCCCCCACCCCCTCCATAGACACACACACACACTCACACACAACCACACACGCCACACACACACACACACACACACACACACACACACACCACACACACACACACACACACACACCACACACACACACACACACACACACACACACAACACACACACACACATCACAACACACAACACACACACACACACACTCACACACACACACACACCACACACACACACACACACCCACACACCACACACACACACACACACACACACACACACCACACCACACACACACACACACACACACACACACACACACACACACACACACACACACACACACACACACACACACACCACACACACACACACACACACACACACACACACACACGCACACACACGCACACATACGCACTCACGCACGCACGCAAAAACCATAATCATCACCTCAGTACAAGCAGCGAATCGCCCGAATAACGTACCGTCACTTTTCGACGTCAGAACGTTTTCTGTTCAAACTTTCAGTCAAATGCACGTTGTATGAACGTTTACATAATTTCGGAATGGCTCAAAATTGGATCATACTGGGCCGATGTGACGTGGCACAAACCTTGAGCTCCTTTTTCTACTTCTTCATTTTTGTTGCGGGGGGGGGGGGGGGGGGGGGGAGGCGTTTTGGTATTATATATAAATATAGATATATAGATATATGAATGATAAAATAATGTCAAACGTATGGCATGGTGGCAGTGCGTATGTCTTCCCACTCATGTCACTTTATTAGCTTATCACGTTATGAGTACATTTTACCTCTGATAGAACTTTCTCAGTATGCCATTTTATTACTACGTTTTCGCCGGTCATATCACTTTATGAGTATGCTTTTTTCTACTCATATCGCTTTATAAGCATATTTTACCACTCATATAACACTTTTTATTGACATCGACCTTATTGTTTCAAGAGCATAGCAGCATGAAACGTTTGAAGCTGAAAGCATAAGTTCTTGTTCGTTCAATTCAAAACCCAGTACGTGGAAAAGATCACGAATAATTATGATTTGTTTCTTCTGTTTTCGGGCTTCTGTTTCAGGGAAATAATACACAACCCGTTTCTTAAGTTGCTGCTACTAAATCATAACTTCTGTGTTGTCTCTCACAAAATTTAAGTAAGGTATCTCAAATTCTTCAAAAGGCTATTGATATAAGACTCAGTCTTGTTTTTGAGACTTGTCGACTGTCGATTTTTGGACTATCAGAACGAGAAATCGAGTGAGAGACTGCGGTGTCAGTTTTTGTTTTTAAAGTTCGATTCCTATCGCTAGTGCCCGTGAATATTTTTCGCTTCGATTTCCCTTTAATCCCTTTAATTGTCATTCAAAGTACTAAAACGTCAGTGGCATTGTGTTCAGATGTCCCTGGACGCTTCTGTGAAGAATTCCAACCAAGAAGTAGGTTACCTCGAAATTCCCTCCCCTCCACGGAGCCCGGTTCTGACGTAATAAGAAATAATACATATATGTAAAAGTTGAACCCCTGCACTGTCCTGTCGTCGCCAGCGTTATACTCCACCCCGAAAATCCGCCCCTCTCTCACCTCATTTGCATACAGGTGCGTTTGTGTGTGGGTGCTATTGGCATAGCCTACGCTCTTTGCAAGCTATGGTGCAGTAATATTAATTATTGCTTATTCTGCCGCGCTATTTTTCGCTTCAGCCTGTACTTAGTCTCGTCCCAGTCTTCAAATCATGGTCGAGTGACGCGCTTCCGAGTTTGCGCATGCGCACTAAAGTAACGCGTGCGGGGCTCGTGCCGGGGTTTGAAGCGGCGTCTTTTATGTGGCTGTATATCAGAACGGGGTGACAAATGAATGCGGAGTATTATTTCAAGTGCTTACTCTGGACTGCCGCGTTTTGTTCACTGTCGTTGCGGCTATAATTCGCAATGCTGGCTGCGTACGATGGTCGAGATGGCACGAAGGGATATCTAAACATTAGTTTTTTGTGTGTGATACAGGTGTACTTTATTTACTTTTCTTTTCTTTTCCTCCTGTTATATTGTAGTTGTTTTCTTTCTCCCGCAGCCTTTAATTTGAATTCATTTTGATATATATTTATTTTTTTACAATTAGTTGTTTTTCCCTTCTGTCTTTATATTCATATTTGTATTTTTAATTTGTGATATTAATTTCACACACACACACACACACACACACACACACACACACACACACACACACACACTGCGCGCGCGCGCGGCGCGCAGCCACCGCACACACAACGCACGCACACACAACACACACACACCCACACACACACACCCCGAGCAAGAGGGGAAAGAAAAACAACCAGTGACAGAACTCGGACTCGAGCTTTAAAAGTTTATCGTATGGCAATTTAGGTTGTCACTCCTGTCTAACAACGCACAGACAGCGCCTGCGCGCGCGCACGCTCACGCACGCACGCACGCATGCACACACACACACACACACACACACACACACACACACACACACACACACACACACACACACACACCGAGCAAGCGGGGAAAGAAAAACAACCAGTGACAGAACTCGGACTCGAGCTTTAAAAGTTTATCGTATGGCAGTTTAGGTTCAGTCACTCCTGTCTAACAACGCACAGACAGCGCCTGCGCGCAGCACGCAACAGCACGTTCACACACAGCACAACACGACATCACACACACACACACACACACACACACACACACACACACACACACACACACACACACACACACACACACACACACACACACAAACAGCAGCGCGGAACTGAAAACATGGATGTCTGTTGTTTTGAAAAAAAGAAATACTACTACTACTGCTACTTAGCAGTTCAGCCGAAGCATGCAAGGCTTTATTCTGACCTACTCCACGTTTTGAATAGATAACCTCTATCCCATTCACTGCCAAAAGAGTTTAATCTGCAGGTTCTGATTTTTCAGAGAATTGACTCAATTTTAAAATATTATTTTAATTTAGTATAAGCCAGAAATGTTCATTCATAGACGTTTGCCACACACACGATAATGCACAAGTCTGAATCCAAGCAGGACGTCTTGTGACGTCAAATAATCAAAATTTAATGGAAGCGCTCTTTTTAGGACGTCGAATGATGTTTTTGTGGAAGACAAAGGGTTCTCTGCAGAGGAAATTTAATTCTGCATCCTCGGTTACCCCAGCTCGAGGTCTAGAAACTGAACACGACAAAGAAGCAGAAGTAACTAAAGACAGACACGCACACACACGCACACACAGACAGAGGAGAAGAAAGCAAAATGACGTTGTAGATAGCGCTAAACCTTAGACCCTTCATCTTCAGAGTTTTAAAGCACCCCACTCTTGGTGAACCTCTTTGAAATCGGACACCGTCCCCAACGATCTCTTTGCTCGGTGTTTGAAATCTCAACTTCAGTGCACAAACACGCAGGTACAGCAAAAGCTGACCACTTTTCTTTTTTTTGTCGCACATTTACGATGAAAGTCCCCATTTTGCTGACGATATCCACAACATAATGTAATTATAGCCCTTCTTCAAACGCAGGGTGTAGCATCTGATTTTCCTGCTCCGCACCAGGACAGAAGATAGACGAAAGCCCATTCCCACTCCAGTGAGATGGAGCTGTCGCTATCTCCGTCTCCTAAACTCACCCCGTTTGTCCGGCGTCATTAAATGGGTATAAAGTTTAAACCCCGTAGCAAACCCAGAGACGAGAAAGGTAAACAATCAAAACGGTCGCCTCACCCTTGCACAAATGCTCGTTCTCCTCCGCGGTTTTTCTATACAAACAAACCTTTCGGCCTGGATGACCGAGAGAGAAAGAGAGAGAGAGAGATCGAGACATCATCGCAGAACAGAATCTGATCTCGCTAGGTCTGGCGCGTGGTGGAAGTTTTCACAAAGGGGCGTAAAATTGACGGGTTATTACAGATATGAGATATGGACACGAATGGAGAAGTAATTAGGGCTCATACAGGTCTGAAGACTGACCTGCCTCTGCTCACCACAGGACAAAACCATCAAGGCAAAGGCCAACTGGTGGCAGGGAGAGGATAGTGAAGACAGTCGGGGTAGGGGGCTGGGGTGGGGATGGTGGGGGGTGGGGGCAGCAGGGGGGGATACCCGACGCGTTCTCTGCATTGGGTCATTAGTTTCACATCCGGGGCCACCGGACCGTGTCCACACGACACGCATGTGTAGGTCCGACTGTGTGACACGAAAGGCCGAGAAAAATAAACTGCCATTGCAACAACAAAAAGTGTCATTGAATTTTTCATTTTATACGTTGCATTTGCATAAACATATTGCTTTTGTGTTCCCCATACTTGTTGCTTGTTAAATTTACGTTTACGGTATGGGAATAAACTTTCTTTAAACCAAAGGCTGAACGTGTTTAGAATCCTGTGGGGGGGGCGGGGGGGGGAGGGGGGGGGGATGATCATAGTCAGTGACTGGATTTTAACGTGCTGCTTGTCGCACGGGGCTACCTCAGTATGTGGGTGCCGATAAACCTTCAAAGCACGATAATTATTAACCATTTCACTGTCAACAACTGAGAATTTTGTGGCGCAAGTTTTTTTTCTTCTAAGAGCAGTCTCAAAAAATAAGAAGGTTAAGCGGACCAAAAATGCATGATATTAACCATTTCACTGCCAACAACTGAGAATTTTTGGGGTGGAAGTCTTCTTCTAAGAACAGTCCCAAGAAAAGGTGCAGCTGACCAAAAATGCTGCTTTTGAGAACTTTGTTTTCACGTAAGATTTCGCGAGAAGCTGCACTTCAAGCAGGAAGTTGTACAGAATCCAAGCAGGAGACAAAAAGCGCTTCATTCCTGACGTCATATGACGTCCTGTAACGGCGTTGAAATAGTTAATAGCACTAGTCTTATGACGTCCTATAGCGGCGTTGAAATAGTTAATAGCACTAAACTTATGACGTCTTATAACAGCGTTGAAATAGTTAACAGCACTAGACTTATGACATCCTATAGCAGCGTTGAAATAGGTAACAGCACTAGTCTTATGACGTCCTATAGCGGCGTTGAAATAGTTAATAGCACTAGTCTTATGGCGTCCTGTAACAGCGTTGAAAGAGTTAATAGCACTAGTCTTATGACGTCTTGTAACAGCGTTGAAATAGTTAATTGCACTAGTCTTCAGAATCTGGCTGTCACAGCACAATGTCTGATCTGTTGCCTTTGTAGCTGCATGCTGGTTTTACACCGCCTGTTTTATACGTTGCGTATTGAATGCGCTGACATGTTGAAGAGGGATACTCGCCGTCTGCATAGCGTCGGAGTTAACACGTTATTTGTAATAGCGCTGTTCAGGCGTGGATAGAGAACTGTGTGCCTAACCTTTTAAATTCTTAGCGTATTTTTGTGAAGCTAGTGTTAAACCTTAAATAGCAGCGCTTGGGGAACATCTTTTAATTACAATCGTTATACAAATGTCGCAACATTTAATCATCTTTGCATTTGCGATTCCACAGCTCAGTATTTAAAATACAAGCTGTAATCGTATGTCACGCCGTTGTCATTTTCTGCGTTATTCAGTTTGACGATGCTGTTAAAATTTAAGAATAAATTTCAGCAACCCGTGAGCATCCGGTTACAACTGTGTGTCCGTGACCCTTTGTCAAATTTACTTCCTCTTCAGAGTTAAATATCAGTGCTGAAGACACACGGGTGTAATCGTATGCCACAGCCTTCACATTGTCTGGGTATCTGGGTGTGACGTTGCTGTTCAGGCTACAGTTTCAGTTCTTTTAGAGAACAGGTTACAATCCGTGAGTTTCAACTGTATGAGCTCATCGCCTATAAGCAGAAAGCTTGTTGATGAGCACATAACGATTCATTGTATCCTTATCTTGTGTTGGACAAATTCTTGTTTAAACCAGTCGTGTGTTAGAACTTTGGGGGAGGGGGGGGGGGGGGGGATTTTGTTAGGATACAGCGACAGGAGCGTCCCCTACCCCACTCTCCTACCCCCTCCACCCCCCTCCCACTTTTTGTTTTGATTTTTATGCATACATTTCTAATTGTGAACTATAAAGATTTATCTGATAATTTCAGTATCCATGAATTCTTTTTCATGTAGCTGCTGCTACTTCTGTTCTTGGTGATGTTGCTTTTGCTTTGTAGTTTTGCGACATAGGTAGTACATTTCTCATAGCGTCAGACGTTTTGCTACTTC
>JABMCL010001087.1:2455000-2480000 GCA_018857735.1 Alviniconcha marisindica | reverse complement strand
AATACTTTAGACACTCGCACAATATTACAAAACAGTAACAACTTCAACAGTAATGCAAATGACACAAGAACTGCTAAATTCACCTGTCCGGCGCAACATCTAACCGGTGAAAAAATCAGTCTAGTGGTAACATCTAAGCTGTGAAAGCACGTGTGAAGCGGTAACAGCTAACCAGTGAGCATATCAGGTCCGACGGTAACATGTATCCAGTGAAAACACCTGTCCACTGTAACACCTAACCAGTGAAAACACCTGTCCTGTGGCAACACCTATCCAATGAAAACACCTATCCGACTGTAACACCTAACCAGTGAAAATACCTGTCCTGTGGCAACACCTATCCAATGAAAACACCTGTCCGACTGTAACACCTAACCAGTGAAAACACCTGTTCTGTGGCGACACCTATCCAGCAAAAACGCATGCCTAACGGTCAGACTAAAACATAACCAATGAAAACACCTGTCTGGCGCAAACACCTACCAATGAAAACACCTGTCCAGCGAACATACCTAACTAGTGAACACACGATTCAAACATGAAAGGTTCAAAAGAACGCTGTTTATTAGGATATGCCTTGTTAAGTGTTCATATGCCTCATGCACCCTAATAAATAGCGCTCTTTTGAACCTTTTATCTGTCTGGGACTTGTTTTAGAACGCTAGCAGTCATTCTTGTTTCAGATTTTTTTCTTCCAGCAAAATCACGGCATCAATGGAAACTCGATCCCATTCAGTCTAAATACATATCGAAAAGCGAAAACAATCAGACCCAGCCACCAAGGGCGTTAGCTATTCAGTTTCACTCGAACACTTCAGCAGAAGAGGAGACATCAAATTTAACTACTCCACCACCCCGGGTACCTACGCCTCCCCTTCTGTGTCCATCGTCATCTAGGCCATCGGGGACCCATAGGTGTCCCAGACTTTATCTCTGCCCAGCGGTGACTAGTGGTCATCGGAGAGCCCATTAAAGTGACCCCTCTGGCTTTGAAACTTCCTCCCAGCGGCCTTTGAGGCCTGTGAATAACGGTGGGTGAAGAGTGGGCGGACGTTGTCGAAAGGTGAGAAGTCTGCTCATTATGGGCTGCCCGTCTCACACCTTCCTACAAAGCGGTCGCTGCTCACTGCATAGTGTCCTTGCCTACGTTTAGGTTTTTCTGACCAGCCGTGGATTATGCTTTCGGAGGGCGTGGGTTCAGCCAAAAAAGAAGTGATCACTGGCTGAATTTACAAGCGTCTGAATGCAGTTTTACAACCTGGTTCATGGCCTGCAAAATATTAAATGAGGTATTATAGCTGTGGTTGTACAGAATAGCGGGTTGTTTCTTCAAATCTCTTTGGTGAACATTTCTTTTAGACATCAGTCTGCCTTCGATGAAACAGACTTTATAGAAATGTAAAAATTAGAGCTAAACAAGAACGATCAATGAACTGCAAAAACAAAAAACAAAACAACAACAACAACAAAATGGGGGGGGGATGTCTGTGTTATATTAAAGTACTATTCCATTTTGTTGCTTCATCTTTCGCTGTGAAATATTGTTGACGTGTTACTCTTTCAAATCCCACCCCCCAGCCCCCACCCCCGCCCCTCCGACAGCCCCCCTCCCTCCAAAGAGATTGTTTTCGAATTGCTTCAATGCTTTAATTAATTCTGTTCTACCGACTGATTCACCACAAATATTGAATATTTAGGTGACTACTGTTGTAAACATGTCAGCTGTCTCCCAGCCCTACTTTTTACACTTACCTTCCTTGCGAAATACATCACCATTTTTCGTTCACTTCTTTTTGATGTGACAGTGGCGTAACCGATCAAAAGATCCATGTACAAGAGGCAGTGCAGTGCAGTTTTTTTAGTTTTCAATTATGTATCGAAAACGTATTAACGGCGAACTCCAATCGATCAACGTCAACCAAAGTATTCTACCTGACGCTCAGTGGTCGTTTTCTGCGTCAAAACAACACCCTCCCCTCTACCACCACAACCCCTACACACACACACACACACACACACACACACACTCTCCTCTCTCTCTCTCTCTCTCCTGCCGTGTTACATCTCCCTCCCTTCCTCCCTCTCCCTTCCTCTTCCTCACCTATACCATATTTGCACACAGTGTGTGATGGATGAGGGGGAGAAAACTCGTGTCTCTTCGCTGGAAGGCAAAGGACGATAAATGTGTCTGGCTTTTTATATCGCTCGTACCAACACCGCTATTTACAGGATCCCTTCAACTCACCCCAGTCATTTTTCATCACTTTTAATGTATACATACAGCGCTGACATCGGCGCGTGCGGCAAAGAGAAGTGCGCTTGCGCAAACGAAATGCTAATTGCGCGTGGCTGCTCCTCAGCTATGATGGCGTGACCGGCACGCCGCTTCCGGTTTTAATGCCTTTTGTTATGTCCCCTTACCCCCCCCCCCCCCCCGCCCCCACCCCCCGCCCCCCTCCCTCCCCCACACACTCCTCTTCCCTAAGCTTTAAAAAGCTGGGGTGTGGTAGAGGGTAATAAAAGTGAGTCGGTCTTTTTCTTTCATCCTTACATGTTTGCCATCGGCGTCTGTCTAGGTGTTGTCATGAGCGTCATTATTTATTTATTTATTTTTAAAACAAAAACAAGAAATCATTCACTTATCATTTCCATCCGGTTGTATTCAACGAAGTGGGCACAGAAGGTGTGACTTTAAAGCTAGATTAGTCGTCCCACTCTCTTTTCTCGCTCACTCTGTTTGGAATGCATGTTATTATTTAACACACCTTTTACCCGCCTAAAGTCATCATTGATGTCATATGGGATGATGAGTAACCTGGGGTCATTCGCCGAAGGCTTAAATAGAACGCCAGTATAATTATAAAAAAGCAAACGTTTCTCCTCTTCTCCTTGCCTCATCCTCTTCTTCATATGTCGTCGTCTTTTTCTTAATAATAATAATAATAATAATAATAATAATAATAATAATAATAATAATGTATATCGAGTTAGAGAATGCTATCCACAACTTCACAAACAGCTAACACGTAATATTCACAACAACAAGGGTTCAAACATAACTATATGCAAGATGTACACACACACACACACACACACACACACACACACACACACACACACACACACACACACACACACAAACACACAGACACATACACACACACAAACACACACACACACACACACACACAACACACACAACATACACACATACAAACACAAAACACACACACACACGCACACACACACACACACACACACACACACACACACACACACACACACACACACATTCTTATTATTTTTTTCGTTTGAATTTTGTTTGTTTGTCTTTCCCTGCTTGGAATTTTTTTCTTGTGCCACTCCTTTTGTGTGAGTGTCTCTGTCTGTCTGTCTGTCTCCCCCTCTCTTTGACAGACTAGTTGTCAGGTCTGCATAAAGCTAAACTACAATCCGTGTAGATCCCAACACATAAAAGGTTAAAAAGAACTCTGATTTTAATGGGACAACACACACGCGCGCGCGCGCTCATACACACACACACACACACACACAACACACACACACACACACACACACACACACACACACACACACACAATGCTCACACATTTTCGGGGCAACCCGCTTTTTTTCTTCAAAGCAACGGACTGACAGGTAAACGATGATAAATGAAGAACGAAGACTGTCTACTTATTCTGTTTCGGTTGTGGGCGCTGGTGTGTCTGGGATCCTTGTAACATTTTTTTTTTAGTTCGAGTCCCGCCTGTTTACCCACCCTCTGTGTGTGTTCTTCTTTTTCCTTTTAATCTCTTTCGTTGTTTCTCTCGATGGATACAATAAACATCCCCGTTCTAGACTGTCGCTTTTTATTTTCATATTTCAGTAATTCAGCACAGTATTGTCCTCTTTTGTGTGCTTGGATCTCCTTAGGGCTGCCAGCAAAACTCAGAGGTAAAACCCGGGGTGACAAGACCTGCTCAACGGCACGATCAGCGGATTGTCCAGGTTGGGACCCCTTGCTGAACACCCATCAGATCCCACAAAGACGGTATGTGTGTAACTGGCTGAGGACAGCAGGAAGACCTCTTCGGAGAAGAGCGAAACGTTACGCAATAAACCCAGTATGGTCATACAGCTACTATGGCTCGGGAACACAGAAGAAGAAGAAGAAGAAGGAGGGGGAGGAGGAACAGGAGGAGCAGGAAGAGAAGGAAGGAAAGAAGGAAGGAAGGAAAGACGAAGAAGAAGAAGAAGAAGAAGAAAGAAAGAGGAGGAGCAGGAAGAGGACAAGGAAGGAAGGAAGGAAGGAAGAAAGAAGAAGAAGAAGAAGAAGGAGGAGGAGGGAGAAGAAGAAGAAGAAGAAAGAAGAAGAAGAAGAAGAAGAAGAAAACTGAAAGAAGAAGAATTCCGGGTTTTCCTGCCTCCTTTTATGGAGCAAAGTTCTCAAAAGTAACATTTCAGGTTAGCTTAACCTATGTTTCCCAGACCATTTTTCTGTCGAAAGTTGCACCAGCACTACACAATCTTTGGCAGAGATGAGGTTAGTGTTCTATAGGTCATTGCTTTGCACCAAAAGTGGGACAAGCGCATGTTCCGTGCCACTTTAAAAGGTTGCGCCGGCCGAGTGAAGACAAGTAGGAGCGACGGTTAGTAGCGACGTTACAGGTGCTTTACGACACGTGTACTACATTGTACAGTCATGTTTGCCGTTGACAGTAACTCCTAAAGGTCCAGCCGTGCACTGAAGCCTCAACCTCCCATGCGAGGTCTGTTACTGGCATTTTGTAGTGTGTAGAACTGTGAGGCAGCTTTTTACTCGTTTCGGTGACTTCCGCTTCGACGTGCTGTAGAGTAGCTGTGAATGTGTGACTCTTCCCACAAGAGAGAGAAAGAGAGTTGCTATCCTGAAGTATTAAAGTACACGCACCCACACATGCATGCACACCTACAATAATACATGTATGCACACACACACACACACACACACACACACACACACACACACACACACACACTGTCTCTCTCTCTCTCTCTCTCTCTAGTTCCCCCCCCCCACCCCCCACCCCCCCACACACATATTCTTGCCAATCAAACTTCAAATTGGATATTATTTGTTCTATAAGCACATATAATTATACAGTTAATAATTATGTGAAGAATTTGATTCTGCTCAGCTTCAGTTGTCAGATAACAAATGCCTTGTAAAAACTGTAATGATGTAAAGGAGCGTGAAAGAGAGTGAAAAGTATATTGTAATGGATTGTTGCATGTTTCTGAATAAATGTCCCACAAAGATGTTCAGTAATTACATCATGATGATGATGATGATGATGATGTATGTAAGAACAACAAACAAACAAAAACAAACAAAAACATGCAAAAACAAAACAGTCTTTCCCCCAGACTCCTTTTTTTCTGAGTGTGTGTATAATTATTGTTATGCATGAAAAGTATAATGAAATGTGAATGAGAATTGTTTTTGTTTTTTAATTTTATGATTATTCTTGCCCTGAATTGACCAAAATGGTTGACTGGACGTGAAAAAGTCTACCTCTCTCTCGGAAGAAACCTAAACCTGTTAGGAACAGAAATCAGTTAATAAAAACGACGGCTCAGGGATATTCACCTCAAACTGATCTAAAAAACACACCCTGAAACTATTATAACCTGGACCTTGATCAAACTCCGACCATCGTCTCCTGAATGAATCCAGGCCAAGATGACTATGATTCTTATTGCAAAAGCACGTACAAATATGTTCGGATAACTTCACAAAGAGCCTTCCCGGAAGCTCATAACGACCATCGGTAGGTGGTATATTCTTACAGGAAGCTTGCAGACCACGTTGCCATGATTGAGAGATTAAAGAACAGGGGGAGTTAGAGAACCCCTTGGCGAACACAGAACACCCAGGCTCTATTTCACCTTATCAGAGCTTAAGCCAGGCACCAGGGCGAAGACTTATGTTCCTTTTGTGATCGCTTCTGGCCAACAGTCGAGGGATTTGCTGTAGTCGCCGGGTCGATGATAAAGCAGCGGGCGAGAAGTATGTCACTGTGAGGAGGTTGGATTGTTTCCGAGGATGGCTATGCACAGTGTCTGTCCACTCAGTGGTCGGTCCCTGCGTTCTAAGTGCCCTGTCGTTTTTGATGAGCGGCGGGGCGAGGGTTGCATCAAGCCCCTGCAGTTTCTGATCACAGAGGATGAGTAACGTACAGTCGGGATGTTCTCATTTCCCTCGTTTGGTCCTTGTTCCGTCTTCAATACCCAGATTATCAGGTGTCCGTCAGCAATAGAGAGAGAGAGAGAGAGAGAGAGGGGGTGTGTGTGTGTGTGTGTGTGTGTGTGTGTGTGTGTGTGTGTATGCATCGCTTAATTTCTGCCAATTAATTCTGTAATTTTATGTCTGTTTGCATGGCAATCCTTTAAGACAAAATAAGTGAGTATAGCACAACTTTTTATTTTTTGAAATAAAATCTTTCCACAACCAGAGCACTCTTTCGTATATCGCAAAGAGAGAGAGAGAGAGAGAGAGAGAGAAGAGAGAGAGAGAGAGAGAGAGAGAGAGAGAGAGAGAGAGAGAGAGAAACAAATAAACAGAAAACAAAACAAACAGAAAACCAAAAGAAGCAACAAAAAACAAACAAACAGACAAACAAAAACAAAGACAACAGGGGAACCAAACAACCTAACAACCAAAAACAAACAAAAAAGCAAAACAACATCAACAACAACCCCCCCCCCCCCACACACACACACACACACACAACGCGCGCCCCCAAAACACAACAATTGCTTTGAATCTTTTATGTGTTTGGATCACACAACAACAACGACAACAAAAAGACAACAACAACATCAACAACAACAAAAATAAACAACACACACACACACACACACACACACACACACACACACACACACACACACGCACACGCACACACACACACACACGAACCCCCATAATTATATTGCATTAACACCCAATAACACGTTTGAGTAAATATCCCCTATAACACCGCCAATGGAGTACAGAGAACACAGCAACCTTCATAATATAACAGCACCGCTGGTTCAGGACTACTGCGACATGTTCAAAGAACAGTTGAGAGGCCATTAGGGCGCGCCGGATGATAGCACTGGGGAGAACAGAGACACCGTTATCGCAACAAGAAGAGCAAAGGAGGCAAAGAGTCGCCTTGGCAATCGCCAAGCATCCTCCGAGAGGGAATTGAATTATCACAGCGATACACTACAGAGCCGCTAACACAACTGACCTACAGCAAAGGGTGTCTTTGCCTACTAGCCGAAGCTGATAAATAGTTCACAGCAGATTGTCGCAAGGGTCAGCTTCCGTGTCTCTGTGCCGCGCTACTGTAGGCCCTATTGCAATCAGTTACAATTCAGTGACTTTTTTTGGATATTTTTTTGTAGTTCTTTGCTGTCAGTAAAATGGCTAGTATAATGTTAAGACGCATTTATTAAGGCGTGATTACAACTAAATATTTCTTTAATTTCTGAGAGTGTCATTAAAAAAATAAAAGAAAAAAGAACTCATCCGTTACCTATTATCACCTATAGTAGACAACACACTTCCACGGGGAATGAACATTATATGCGCTAGAACTTAGCATCAAGCAAACATTTAACACACACACACACACACACACACACACACACACACACACACACACACACACACACACACACACACACACATCTGCAATCTTTTACAAACACGCTATTTTTTAAGTTCACAAATTAAAGAAAGCACTGCCAAGACTAAAATATCAAGAAAAGAGCGACAAGTGAGATGTTCAACGGAGATTTCTCCTATCTCTAGATGTTGACATGAAAAGCCTGAGCGCCTCTCCAACTCATTGAGCTATCATGGTTCAAGTTCTTTTATCATGATATTTTCAAACTTTTCTGATGACACTGCAATTTTCCCGCAGAGAAATAATATCTGAAACTATCAAGACAGTGCAGTGCTTGTTAAAAATTAATAACACTGATGTCACTCAGTTTACTGGGAGTTGAACACAAACCTACTGAATGAATGATTGACTTATTTACTGCTTATTAAAAATCAGAGCTATCCTGACGAGTGTGGTCAGATGTACGGAATTATCGTAGTTTGGAACACAAAATTCAGTTTTGTCCAGTCAACCCATTCAGTATACCAGTTTTGATATCAGAATTACTGAAGTCGTCTAGGTATGAAAAGCTTTTTTCACACTGTGTCCGCTCATCTGAGTGGAAGCTTGCAGTCTTTAGTGCACAGGTGTTGCTGTTGCCAAACTTCTTTAACGCCGAGTTGTCTCCGGAGAGATCAGAATCAGAATATTTACTGTCCCAGTACAAGTTTACAAGGAAATTTGTCTTACGGTGCACAGTAGGAAAAAATAAACAACGGACTAATATTTTAACACGGCAACAAAGGCTAAAAATACTCCAAACACACACAACGTATAAGTATTTACACAAGCATCTGTAATTAAATTAAATCTGATACTGCCGGGAGCCGAGATCCTAGAAGGTGGGGGATGGGGAACGATACACATCGCTACACTTTCGCCACCAGGATTGGGCACGAAGTTGGGCAGCCGAATGAGCCACTTAAAAATCGTTGATGGTCTCATTTGAGCAAAGGCATGCAGACTATTTTTTTTTCTTTTCTTTCTTTCTTTCCTGGTTCAAACATTTTTTAACTGTTCATGAAAGCTCACGTTTCTTTGGGACCAACTTCACCTATCGCATTACATTTTGTACTACTACAAAATTTAATTTATTCATTAAACCACGAGTGGAAAGGTGTCTGATGTAATACATGAGTTGGCCAGAAGTCATTTGCTTGATAAGGGAGTGTAACCTTTTTGACTTGCTGTGGGACCTTCCTCGCTGCAGTTGCGCTTAGATTGAGCTTGTAGGTTTTGCTTGTGTGTTGCTTGGCTTTGAGACGTGGGAAGAGTTTTAAATGTACACTGATTCAAGACGGTGATGTTTCGTCCTGAAATAATCCTCTGCTGTTAACAGGACATTAAAATCTAATTACTGAGTGACTAACCAGCGTCACCTTACGCAAAGGGAAGCACTATCCATTCACTTTCATAATCGGATGCTAGAATGCTCACAATGCATAACGGTAGCTGATCCGTCGACACACAGTTTTGAAATGCCCTGTCGTTAAATCCTGATGGGGTATAAACTGTAATAGTATATTCAGAAGAAAAGCACACCTCCTTCAAAAAATCGACTTCAAAGGCCTCGTAGGCGTAGATAATGTTGCTCCGGGACCCGGGCACCGTAAGCAAACAACTGGTGACCAGCACTGGCAACCCAAGTCACACGGAGAAATGTCATGAATGGAGCCAGTCTCCTGCAAGGTGTTGTTGTGCGACTCTTAACCAGAGAAAAGATGTGGTGTCAACAAATCCGCAGTCATATTCAGCTTCCAACGAGTGTGGGCATAGAATCATTTTAGATTAACTGCCAGCTATTTAAGTAGACGTTGACATAATTCTTATCTGCGTTAGAAATAAATATGACCAACAATTCTTAACGTTAATTCCCCTCCCCACCCCCCTCACCCCCCCCCCACCACCAAAAAAAGAGCCTCCCTCTGAAAAGGTGGGGGGGGGGGGGGGGGGAAGAACCCTTCAAAATAGTTGCACCGAAAGCCAAACACCATGTACTTATTAGCGATGCTTTTTAAAATGATACAGTATAACATATAATTATTGAAAGATGATGCAATAGTCTGCTTACATTGAGTAAAGTGATATGCACTAAATAAATTATTGTGAAGTAGAAAAAAAAGTATGAAAAAGAGAAAGAAAGAAAATAGGTCTGTTAAAGGCAACGCTTTAGATAGGTTTTTATTTTTGCGTTGTCCAGTGAATATCTCTGTAAACCTTTCCCTTGTGTGATTAATAAAGTTGTGTCTAATCACACACACACACACACACACACTGTGTCTACACACACACACACACACACACACACACACACACTCACACACACACACACACACACACAACACACACACACTGACACACACACACACACGCACACACCACACACACACACACACACACACACACACACACACACACACACATGTGAAGAAAGACATAAAGCACACAGACAGGCAGACGGATAGGCAGAGGAAGAGATCGGCAATAATTATTGTCCTTTTCGAACAAGAAGTGGCCGGACAGAATGCTAGCTGTCTGTTCCTACAATGCTGTTAGTCACATCCTTTTTCCTTAGTCTGACTTGAGAGTGATGGCCTACTATCACCAAATCTACATCTCAGGACTGCAAGTAGAACGGACGCAGCCATAAATCAAACTGTCCGTAACAGCTAGGCATTGCTTCACGCTCGTGCCTACCGACACCAGACGAGGACAGAAACTTACCTCGCGGTCCATAGAAACTTCTAATGACAACACCAAATGCCTGAACTTCTCGAGCATCAACTTCAGGTACGACGGTACAGTAGGATGATAGCTCGCCACTTGGGTTTGTATTTGACAAGCACTTCGGGGGGCACTTGCCGAGCGGAAAAGTCTGTGACACAGACAGTTCAGAAGAGAGTTTCTGTGTCAATGACACTCCGCCGGTCTCTGGCCGATAGCAGGCTAGGGTGGCTTATATTACCATGTTTACCTGTATAAATACTGATGAATCTTCCTTTTTGAAAGGATATAATAGTGTGTTTTTTATTTAACATTTAGCTGTATGGATCCCTCCATTGAAACTGCAATATGTGCAGGAGCGAGAGAGAGAGAGAGAGAGAGAGAGGAAAACCAGCTATACAGGGAAAGCAGAGTCAGTGGTTGGGGGCAAAGTCCTCAAAACCACAGACTTAAATTAAAGGTCTCTCCTTCCGAGCACCGAAATCTCTCTCTCTCTCTCTCTCTCTCTCTCTCTCTCTCTCTCTCTCTCTCTCTCTTGTGTGTGTGTGTGTGTGTGTGTGTGTGTGTGTGTGTGTGTGTGTGTGTTTTGTGTGTGTGTGTGTGTGTGTGTGTATGTGTGTGTGTGTGTTGTGTTCGCTCTTCTTAAGTTCTTCCGGATCCAGATATAATGCCTCCACAATTAATTACGTACTTTTTATGTTCTTTTTTCCACACTTCGACCGAGAAGACAGTGTCCACAGACTACACATTTTGAAGAGAGGGGAGAGCCGAAGCGGGATCGAACCGAAGTCCTTCTGCTTACTAGCCTCACACCTTACCTGCAACTTAAGTTCACTGGCACAACTCTTATAACACGACACATAATTTTATATGATCACTTGTCTCATAAACCTACTCACTTTTTTATAGTGAATTTGCTTGAGGTCTTTCGTCAGCAGTTCTCCCGGTGGCAATAGCTGTGCTAGCGGTAGCAGTTGATGTGGCTGTGGCAGTGGTCAGTGTAACAGCATCAGTACTAGTAACAGTATTGGGAAGGCGGTCCTCCTTTTACCCGCATTAAAATGCATGCCTGATAACCACAGATCTTTTACCAGTAAGCCTAGTAGGCGCCTGGATGCTGTCCGAACATGGTGACACGTACTGAAGCTGAAGTGCCCCCCCCCCCCCTTCCCCCCACTCTTTCCCCCTAATTTTAAGAGATTCTTCTTACAGTTTGTTTCTAATATGATTATTTCAGCGTGACATCTGAGGACATTAAGTCTCACAGCATCATCGTCAATAGAACAACAGTAGTACTTAAAATGAAGTTGAGAAAAAAGCAGAGGACTGCGAAACGTGATATCAACGTATGTATGTAGCGTCCATGTTTACCTACGCACGCAACAGCAAAGAAGAAGGAAAAAAAGAGTATATTTTTAAAACTTTTTTTTTAGCATAATTTTCGCTTGAAAAGAGAGAGGGTGTCACTGTGAAATAAATCCAGATGTATCTGGATCGTGCTGAGACGCAGATGGGAAAGCATTCCGGGCACAGGGTGAAGGAAGGAATAAATATGAAGTCACAGGTGTCGTACAGAAGCGTCACGTGAGGCGGATTGGCCTAGCGGTAAGGCGCTAAATATGCTAGACGGACGGGCGTCAGGTCGAATCAGCTTCTGCTCTCTCTCTCTCTCTCTCTCTCTCTCTCTCTCTCTCTCTCTCTCTCTCTCTCTCTCTCTCTCTCTCTCTTCAAGAGCTGTGGTTTATGGGGACTGCCTCAATTGTGACTTTAATTGCCCCTCACAATTAATGAAAGTTTAAATTCGTTCACACCGTTGCTCACCTTAATGCTAAATGATCCTGTTAGTGACTGTTGCCTTAGGTATAGTCCCCCCACCCCCACCCCCCATTCATGCGTCCTGGGATCACGCTCCTTGCCAGTACCCCTCCGCAGACAACTCGGTGCTAACCATGAGCACTGTCTTAACTGTGACTCTCTGCCACCTCACAATTAATGAAACCTTACATTTGCCCATCTTAATGCAGTCATTGTGTTGGTGATTGTAGCGTTAGGTATACAACCTCCCCCCCCCCCCCCCCTCGCCCCCATCCCCTTCCGTCCCCCTCCCCCACCACCGCCTCAAGCGTCCAAATTGTAGGATCTCGCTACCTTTTAGGATCTCTCTGGAGACAACTCGGCCGCAGAGCTCAGGAGCTGTGTGAAAGTCGAGGTGGCCGTCCTGGGCTCCCGTCCCTAATAAGCCTACGGTGTGATGAAGTGATGCTTAATGTCCTCAGATGTCAGCTGACATTTTAGGGACAATTTGTGACCAATGCCGAAGCACGGTTCAATAATTCTTTACGTCCACGGAAACCAGAAGGCTCGTTAGGACGGACAGCTCAGGACGGCCACCTCGACTCTCACACAGCTCCTGAACTATGAGGCCTACGGTTTCAAAACTGTGGAGGTAAAGCCAACCAATCTACTCGGCGTTAAACAAATCCAACAACAACATAGGCGTCAGATCATTTTCCTGCTATGGCTGTATAGTTTCCTTGCCTGAGCGCCCCCGCAGTTAGCTCCCTTTCCGTTTGGCCGCCTTTCCTTTCTCCTTGCGTGTCGATGTCCGATGCGGTCTGTTGACCAAAGTCTCTTAATTGACCGTGACCGTGCGCCTCTGCCTTAATTTCCACCAACACTGTTAGCTCTTGTACTTTTAACGTCCCGTCAGTTGCACAGGGTCACCTCAGGACGAACAAACACTAGTTTAAATTACAGATTCAAAAATCGTCTGTAAGTAAAGCCTAGCTACGAGGGCGAGCTAAAGAGTCATCAAAATTAATCACTCTCTTGTTCGCCCGATCTCCAGCGCTGGGCAACTTCGATCCTCTCAAAGAAACGATGTTTCACTACCTTTTTCGTTTGGCGGCCATTGTTTTTGTACCGTAACTGTTTGGTTGTTGCTTCGTGGAAGGAAGCTGTTTGAAAATGATTGTCACTGTTTAATATTGTCCTATTAAAATGCATTTTTCAACATTTCACAAGATATTAGGCAAATTTATTATTTCCTTGCGGGAGTTGAATGATTTGATATAAAACATACTATAACAAGACACAGGACGAACGACTCATCATAGTGTTGTCACTCTTTCATACATTACTGTCCACTCGCACGGCAAGCCTCACATTCATTGCCAAACATTCCTCCGTTTTATCCCCGCCTCATCGTCCCCACACCCACAATCTCCAGCCGTTTCATTTACCTGCCTGCTTGCTGATCGATGTTGTTGTTGTTGATCTCCCCGGGGGAAACCCTTCGATCCCCCAAAAGAACGTTTTCATTTTTTTTTTGGGGGCCCTTTTTTTGATCGAATTTTTGGTTGTTTTTTTGGGGGGAAATGTCCGCACTGTTAAATTGTCCTATAAAATGCATTTTAAAATTTACAAGATCTGGCTTTTGTTTTCCGGGAGTTGAATGTTTGTTGAAACGTCCCCGGCAACCCACAATGTTGCACCTTTCATTTCCCTGCCCTGCTGGGCAAGCCTCGCATTCTTGTTGTTGTTGTATCCCCGCCTCATCGTCCCCGCACCCACAATCTCCAGCCGTTTCATTTATCTGCCTGCTTGCTGATCGATGTTGTTGTTGTTGATCGTCCCCGCACCCACAATCTCCAGCCGTTTCATTTATCTGCCTGCTTGCTGATCGATGTTGTTGCTGTTGATCGCATTTATAGGCGCTATTCTCAGCTCTCGAGCAGACTCATTGCACTCTTGTTGCATGTGATTCTGAATGAGTGACTGCAGCCTTTCATAGCGCGTTTTGAATATCCACCGAAGTGACGTACTTATGGTGCTGGTGCCACGTGAAACTGCTGCCGTCTCGGCGCATTCTGTGGGGATAGCTCAGTGGTTAGAGCGCCGGACTCGTGACTGAAAGGTCGCGGGTTTAAATCCCTGCAGGAGCGGCGGGAGAATTTTCTTCTCCAGGGTCGACTTTCTGTGCTGACTCTAATTTCGGTATCCGTTCCACCCCCGCGTTACCGCAGTAGCACGTAAAAGACCCGGTTATTCTGCCAAAGGTGAATGAATAAAATTTTGTTTAAACCAAAGGTGCAGGTGGCAGGTTACAGCTAAACACGCATACACCTTACGTATGTGGCTTTGCATGAAGTGACATGGTGCATGGTTGTATGGTGTACACAGAACTTGCGCCGAGATGGCTGCAGTTTCATGTGGCACCGGCCATGCCAGCGCTGTAAGTACACTTCGGTGGATATTCAAAAAACGCGCTATAAAAAGCTTGTCACTCATGTAGAACCACATGCGAGCGCAGAGAGTCTGCTCAAGAGAGCGGAGAATAGCGCTATATAAGTGATCATCAATCAATCAATCAATACAACCATGCACCATGTCACGTCATTTTATGCATACGTGGGGTTCATACGTGTTTAGGTGTAACCTGCCACCTGCATTTCTTTGCAGAATGACCGGGGTCTTTTACGTGCTACTTCAGAAACAGGGGGGGGGGGGGGGTGGGGGGGGGGGGGGGGGGAACGGATACTGAAATAAGAGTCAGCACAAAAAGTTGACCATGCCCCTCCTGCCGGGACTCGAACCCGCGATCTTTCGATTAGGAGTCCGGCGCTCAAACAACTTAGCTATCCCCGCTCCCGTGTGTTCGAAAGGTCACAGTTCCGAACCCAACAAAGAGACAGATAGCGAAAGGCACAACAAGGCAGGGATTAGTGTTAAGGGTGGAGGAGAAAACTGAGATTTGTTGGAAGCAAAATATAGTTGAAGGGACCTCAGTAAGTAACTTGGTGTTTTACGGCCAGTCAACCATTACGGTTATATCAGGGCGAAAGGGACCTCAGAGACAGAAACAGACACCAAGAGCAGAATACAAAGGGGTGGGCAAGCTCGGGTGATTTGTGTTACAAGATGTAAATCGTAACGTCCCCAACGTGAAGGTGATCCCACGGCGACTTAATCGCCACCGGAACAGGTATTAGTTTGACTACAAACCTGAAGGTTAGAATTACCTACTTTTCGAACTACATCAGAGCAAATGCCATCAACAAGTTTTTGATGTTACTGTTGTCGTTTTACCGGTATTTCGTTTTAAAATTGCTTTGTTTACTCTAAATAATCCCGCGACCTTTGTTATGTTAATGGAGTACAAAAATCAGCCAGATTAGGCCAGTTTCTATAGAGATGTACTGCATTCATCACGCCAAAAACTTTAAACTTTAAATTAAGAATATGCGGACTATAATTATTTATTTTTTATACTGAACTTACGAGAAAGTGACTGAAGGGTTGAGAACACTGAAAAGTACTCAGAAGGTATGGCCTTAAGTAGGAAAAGAAAATGAGAATATTTGGGTAAACAGCCTTCGTCAACAGAGAACATTGTCATAAGAAAACGAACAGACCTTATCAGAGAGAGCCTTCTTTGAGAAGAGAAGCAAAAATGAGCATTTGAGCATGCAGAAATGGATTTTTAGAATTTCAGCATAAATTTGCAGAAATCAGCATTTCAGCATGAAGAAGTGGAAATCGGGGTTTTAGCATGAAGAAGTGGAAATCGGTGTTTTAGCATGAAGAAGTGGAAATCAACGTTTCAACATGTACCTCCTGCCTATCGCATGAATGGGATATCAGCATTACATAATGCAGAAGGGGAAATTACATTTGATGGAATAAATAAAATCTTTTGTCTTTCGTCGGCTGTTGGTTATACAGATTTCATATAGTGGTTAATTTTGTTAGATTCGTTTCTTGTTTTTGTTTCGTTGTTTACCCAAAGAGTGAAGATGGATCGACTGACAGTTGTCTTTGTCCATTGCTGTTTGAATGTAAGAGAAGGGTTCTTTACTCAAAATTACGGCAACCACCAATTTGTCAAACTTCAGAATTTCTGAAGGAAAAAAGAAAAAGAAGGCATAGCCCTCCCGTTCTGTACTACCATTGTGCATCAGAACCATTATTATGACAGCATTCAGAGAATTGGCGATTTCAATTCAAAAGATACTTTTACATTACGTTTTGGTTGTTAAAAGACCCAAACAGATAACAGGTATGAAACACACACACACACACACACACACACACACACACACACACACACACACACACACACACACACACACACACACACCAGCAGCAGCAACAACAAAACAAATCAGAGCAACGCTTTTTTTACTCTAGTTATAAAAAAGTGAGTCTATGTAGTGAGAGGCAAGATTACAACAGGTCGTTCTTGAAGATGTTGAACAGCTTTTAGCCTAGTTTGATATCATTGTGTGGGGGTTGAACCGGCCTGTTGGATACATTCAGTGCGCATTATTTGACGGATATCACGACTTAATGGGAAAAAACTGAATGTTGGGGGTTTCTCGGACGCTGTTTGAGCTAGTTTTCAAGCCTCGATGTTGATAACCACACTGAGCTTGTTTACCTGTTCGTACCAATTCTGTGATGACCTCGGTTGACCCAATTCCATGTCTGAAGGGCGGGGGTGGGGGGGGGGGGGGGGGGGGGGGGGAAAGGAAGAAAAAAGAAAAGAAAGACGTCATCATTTTCCTATTCTGAAAGTGAATTAACTGAAGATTTTGCTCTTCCCTTTTGGTCATTGGCATAACAGAAGTTGTATTGAAGACAACTATTTCTTTATTCCATTCAAAGAAAAATGTGGATGTCACGCGTGAATTACAAACAAACAAAGAAACAATATCGACACGTATAAATCATTCACAGTTTAAAAGTGCGCAGTAGCGTACCGACAAGGTAAAATCACACATGTTATTTAAATAGAGTAACTTATGGAAATGCACTCTAAAAATAAAGTCAAACACATAATATGATTGACACATAACACTTTAATAGGCACAAGTACAATTATCACTATTTTCATCCTGTCCCATGACACCCACATCCATACACCCTTCCCCCCACCCCCTCCATAGACACATATCCACACAGCCCCCCTCTATGTCTCTCATCCTGCTCTCCAGCACACACACTCACCCCCCTCCCACCCCCCACCCCCACACAGGCATGTGTGTACTGCATTAAGAACAAGAAGAAGAGTAGCAACGACATCGTAAAGAAAGAAAGAAAGAATAAAGGAAAGGGAAAGAAAGAAAGAAAGAAAGAAAGAAAGAAAGAAAGAAAGAAGAAGAAGAAAAAGAAGAAGAAGAAGAAGAAGAAGAAAAAGAAAAGAAAAAAACACTTAAGAAAAATGTCTTCTTCTTTCAAGTTCGCCTCTCCTGTATGTCCGCTCCAGGCTGCCAGTCTAAGGCAACCATAGCTCACAGATCATCCAGGAAACCCAGAGTTTCTCCTTTCTTCCTGTTGGTGTTGGTCAAATTCCGGTTTGAACCACGACGCGCTCAGGACAACTTTGGCAGATGTAGTTGGCTGTCTTTGGCGGATTTGGTCTGCTGTCTTTGGCGGATGCGGTCTGCTGTCTTTGGCGGGTGCAGTCTGTTGTCTCTGGCGGATGTGATCTGCTGTCTTCGGCGGATGTGGTCTGTCGTCTTTGGCGGATGCGGTCTGTTGTCTTTGGCGGATGCGGTCTGCTATCTTTGGCGGACGTAGTCTGTTGTCTTTGGCGGATGTAGTCTGTTGTCTCTGGCGGATGTGATCTGCTGTCTTTGGCGGATGTGGTTTGTTGTCATTGGTGGATGTGGTCTGTTGTCTTTGGCGGATGTAGTCTGTTGTCTTTGGTGGATGTAGTCTGTTGTCTTTGGTGGATGTAGTCTGTTGTCTCTGGCGGATGTGGTCTGTTGTCTTTGGCGGATGTGGTCTGTTGTCTCTGGCGGATGTGCTCTGCTGTCTTTGGTGGATGTGGTCTGTTGTCTTTGGCGGATGTGCTCTGCTGTCGTTGGTGGATGTGGTCTGTTGTCTTTGGTGGATGTGGTCTGCTGTCTTTGGTAGATGTGGTCTGCTGTCTTTGGTAGATGTGGCCAAGCTGCCGTCTTATGCCATATTTTATGTGTGGATGGTGGCGTAGGTGAGTATGGTCATTAGTCAAACAGGCGGAAGAGCTTTGTATGTCTCCCTCGTCCCAGCAGATGGTAACTGTCGTTTGGGTTATAGCGGCGGGGATGCTGGAGCTGCCATTTCTGGCCCTGGTGTGTCTTAATGATGGTTTTCACTTCCTCAAAGGACACCAGACTTTTTTTGTTTTGTTTGTTGTTGTTGTTGCTTTTGTTTTTGTTTTTGTTTTGAAGAAAAAGAAGAGGCATAGAAATACCTCGAGAGAAAAAGAACGAGAGAAAAAAAGAGAGAGAGAGAGAGAGAGAGAGAGAGAGAGAGGGGGGGGGGGGGGGGGGGGGGGGACAGAAATACCTCGATAAGAAAAAAAGAAGAGGCCTTGAAATACCTCTAGAGGAAAAGGAAGACACCTAGAAATACCTCGAGAAGGAAAAGAAGATGCACAGTAATGCCTCTAGAAGAGAAAAAGAAGAGGCCTAGAAATACCTCTAGAAGAAAATGAATAGGCACAGAAATGCCTCTAGAAGAGAAAAAGAAGAGGCCTAGAAATACCTCTGAAAGAAAAAGAAGAGGCCTAGAAATACCAGTAGAACAAGAAGTAGAAGCCTAGAAATACCTCCAGAAGAAAAACGAAGAGGCCTCTAAAGAAAAGGAATAAGACAATTGTTTCTTAGCGCCCGGCCAACCTCGCTTGAGGGATAGCTCAGCTGGTTGAACGTCGGGCTGTTCAGCCAGGCGCAGTGCTGACGTTGGTTGAAATGCCCGGTGCGGCAAGGTATGCTAGCTCCCAGAGTCTGTTTTCAGTGCAGACTCTCTTTCGGTATTCGTACAACCACAGTCAGTGTGGAATCACATCCACGTCCTTGACCGGTGGCAGCAGGCTGTGGTCATGAGACTACACACGGGCCACCACCGACTCAATGCCTTCATGTTCAAGAAAATAAAGCTTGCACCATCACCAACCTGCAACTGCGGTCTTAAAGACCAGACGGCCGAACATATACTGCAGAGATGCCCACTTCTGCAGACAGCAAGAACAAATGTGTGGCCGACGGCAGTCCAGTTACACACCAAACTCTACGGCAGCAGGGAGGAACTGGAGAAGACAGCTACAGTCATCTTGCAGACTGGACTCTCAGTGTAGCGGCGATCGACTGGGAAGAAGAAGAAAATCATCACATGCGCTCACGTTAAAGACTCCCAAACACTGCTGTTTGGACACACGAAAATACTGCACACATTAGTAGGGATAGGCAGCGCTGCGCGTGCGGCGGCTGCAGCCTGACACGGGTTATGCCGCCCGACTTCCCACAAAGGAGTAATGATCTATCTATCTATCTATCTATCTATCTATCTATCTATCTATATACGGACAAACAGGAGGCGGAGGAGGAGGAAGAGAAGAAGGAACGCTGCTGGTAGAAAAAATTACTTCATTATCTCACTAGAGAAATTAGATTTGTGGCTAAACATATACCACATCACAGTGGACAATAACGCACACTGCATTTTTTTAACTCAAGGAACTCAAGGAAACAAATTGTTGCGAACACAAGTAACATACTGAAAAAGGTACACGTTAAACTCGTAATTTACACGGTGCAGTAATACGTTTACACACACACACACACACACACACACACACACACACACACACACACACACACACACACACCTGATTATTCATATGACCTCCCCTAAATGCCGTAAACCAAATCTTCGTTCTATAGTAAGTAAGTAAACATGGTGCTTAACGTCCACAGAAACCATAAGGCTTATTAGGGACGGGGAGAAGGGGGGAAGGGGGTATGGAGGTGGGGGGAGAGGGAGATTATACACCTATCGCTACACTGTCACCACCAGAATGACTCCTGCATTAAGATGGGCAGCGATGAGAGCCATTTTAATGTTTCAGTAGGAAGTGATGGACAAAGTCACAGGACAGTGTCCACAAACCACAACCTTCTATAATTCGGATACGCTAAGATCAGGTGGACGCCACTTTTGACCGACAGTGTAATCTGCCAGCCTGCCCCCCTCCACTAAGTCAGAAAACCTGCCACCTTGCATGAAAAATCGCATCAACTTGTGAGGGCAAAATATTTATTCCGTGCCCACTGAAGCGAGACGGCTCGCGTGTGGCAGTCGACAAACCACCTGCCCTATCTCTGGCGTCACCCGAGCGTGACCGAGGTTGGAAGAAAAAGGGAGGTACCTAGACCTATAAAATAAAATGCAAATGTTTACCATGTAAGGGTACACGAGCCACGACTTTGTTGTGCCTGTCTGTCTGAATGTCTCTCTGATTGTCTGTCTGTCTCTCTCTCTCTCTTTGTCTCTCGTGTGTGTCTCTCTCTCCTCTCTTCTCTTCCCCTCTCCCCCATCTCTTCACTTTCCCGTTTTCTGTCTATGACTCTCTCTGTCTTTGTCTCTGTCTGTCTGTCTGTCTCCCTCTCTCTCTCTCACACACACACACACGCACACACACACACACACACACACACACACACCACACACACACACACCACACACACACACACACCTACGGCGGTGCACGCGGATGCAGAAATGTGATCCCTTCTCCTGAGAACCAGTGGCTATCAAAGATTTAATTTCTCCTTTGAAGCCCGAAAAAGGTCAGAATATAGCCTTACATGCTTCTCCATTTGCAAGGAACTCTGCCTGTCTGATTTCTGCCTTCACAACCAATCGTCATTTTTAGTATTAGAAAGTTCCACCGTGAACAAAAAACAACAACAACAAACCAAAACAAAACAAAAAACGATAATCTCAAGAAAATTTCCATAGGTATAATTTGGTTAAAAGACCCAACGACCAACATCTAGTATTAGGATATAAACACAGTTATCGCCCAACACTAAGACCGAATACTAATTATGAGATGCAACTGACCTAATTACTGTTTCATATTGATCGGAAAAATATCAGAAATCAGAGGAAGACACCTGTGCAAACTTCACCTGTCCAGGATTTATTTCACAGATTGTCAGCGATCAGGTCAAAATGTACAACCACTGGGTATCTCCAAACAACTGGCAGTAGAGCAGAAAATAATATCGAGAGGGATGACAACAAATTTCGCCATTCACGGTTTGTTATGATATAAATACGTTAAGGATTGAGTGGTGATTCTGGACATTGTAAGCCCAGTCAACCAAGACGATCATATCAGGGAGAATAAAAGTCATAGTAAAAGACATAAAACCGGAAACATAAGCTACAAAGTTTTATTCTTGGCCAAGTAAAAAGCACAAGGAATGTGTTTTGGTGTTGGTTTATTCCTTCATCGTCTCTATCACACCCCATACAACAAGACAACTGTTACTACAAAAGAGTCACAGTGCCAAGCGCTACTATGGAGTGCTGTAAACCATTCAAACATACACGCCTGTCATAAAATAAGCATTAGAACAACAAAACAAGAGAGATGAAAGAAGAAGAAGAAGAAAGGCAGGATTACATTTAGACATTTAAGAACAGCCTCTGCGTAGAACATTATTTTAAGAACAGCTTTTATCATCATATAAATTTAATATGTCATAAAATACAGCTACTACTGCCATAACAAAAGTATTTTCATCGGGATAAAGATGCCAAGTCATCAAAGAACAGAGAAAGTCCAACCAAGACACAATCCATTATATATATATAATGTGTCTTGGTTGGACTTTATATATATATATATCACGAGCGAAAATCGGATTCATTGTTATGGCCCACGTCGGTTTTTGGTCGAAGACAGTATGCAGAGAGACAAAAGTTGAATGAGCTTATGGCAACATGTGAAGCATGCGTGGCTATATTCTGACCTACACCAGGCCTTAAAGAGAGAAAGTTTGATATCTGTAAGATCTCTGCAGAGGATACTTTATTTTCTGCGCACGCAATGCCCCAGTGCCAGGATGAGAACGACTACAGCTCTGAACAATCTATCTTCATAAGACAAACGGAGAATTTAGAGAAGAAATGTCCCGACGGGAATAAAGTTCAAATTTTACCTAAATCAAATGTAATAGTGTATTTTCCCCACCTCAGATACCTAAAGAGAATAATTACAGCCGTCTTTTTTGCCCCCTATGTTTGTACGCTAAGGTGTGTGTGTGTGTGTTGTGTGTGTGTGTGTGTGTGTGTGTGTGTGTGTGTGCGTGTGTGTGTGCGTGTGTGTGTGTGCGTGCGTGCATGCGCGAGTGTGTCTGTGTGTGTGTGCGCGCGCGCGCGCGTGTGTGTGTGCGTGCGCGCGTGTGTGTTTGGGGATGGGGTGGTGGTGGTGGAGTGCGTGCGTGTGTGTGTGGTGGGTGGGTGTTTGCACGCGCTGCATGTATGTCCGTGTGAAATCAATACCCTACAACCTGATCCCCTTTCAGTTCATTTTTATCCCTACGTAAAAAGAAAAAAAGACAACAACAAAAAAAGACTTACCCACAGGCACTCGCCCTCAGCTCCAACGCTATAACCATAACATAACACTGCACCACACATATAAAACACACACATTCCTACATTCCACGACTATACCGCCCCCCCCCCCCCCCCCCCCCCCCGCCCACACACCCTCCGAGCCCCCCCCCGCTCCCCATCCCTCCCTCCCCAGCCTTTTTGCCTTTCTTACCTTACGGCTGAAAGTCCTATTGAGGCTCCCTGCTGGCTATGGCCAGGAGGCTTTGTGTCAGTCGCGTGCCGCCTGCATAAAATTAAATCTACATACCATCTCCCATCTCTAGGTAGGGGAGCATCGCATAAAGAACTGGAGGGTGAAGGGAAAGGAGGGGGGGGGGGGGGGGGGGGTAGGTAGGGATGGGGTGGGGGGGGGGAGGAGGAGAGGAGGAGGTTGTGGGAGGGGATGGATGGAGGGTAGGGTTTTGGAGTGGGAGCTCTTTTTGCAGCTGAGACCGAAAAGGGGCAGTCTGCAAGAAAGTTTGCGTTTTGACTTCGGTATAATTATTATATATATATATATATATATACAAGACGACATTAATGTTGTTAAAGTCGGTGATCGCGAGCGTGTTTGGGTCTCTGCTCGTGCGTGTGTGTGTGTGTGTGTGTGTGTGTGTGTGTGTGTGTGTGTGTGCGTGCGTGCGTGCGTGCGTGCGTGCGTGCGTGCGTGCGTGCGTGCGTGCAGCGTGCGTGCGTGCGTGCATGTGTGTGTGTGTTTGGGGGTGGGGGGTGTGTGTGTGTGTGTGTGTGTGTGTGTGTGTGTGTGTGTGTGTGTGTGTGTGTGTGTGTGTGTGTGTATGTGTGCATGCGCGGGCGCGCGCGCTCTGTAAACCTGTCTGTCTGGAAATCCTGTCTCTTTTCCAGAGTCTGCAAAGCAAGTCACACCAGAGTCGCTCTTACCAGCCAAGTTAATTCTCAATCTGCTCATGACGTCCACACCGCTTCCGCTGACAGGTTTCTAGAGGTTCGTCACGTCTGATTAACGATGCTGACGCTTGTGGTCGGTCATACAGCCAGGATTCTCGACGGCCGGATCATGTGCCTCCCTTCCCCTTCCCGCCACATCCTGGTCCCCTGACCCGCCACCACCCTCCCCTCCCCTCATCTACCTCTCCGACCCCCCCCCCCCAAAAAAAAAAAATCCATTCGCGTTGACCCCACTGTGGAAAGGTGAAATTTATCAGATCGTCTGGTCAGTAGAATTGATGGATGGTGACGTTTATCCTGTCATAAACGTTAGGCATTAACTGACAGTAGAAAGCGACAATTCGCACAACATGACACTGATTTTGCCTTGTCCACAACAGTGCTACTTCGTGCAGCGTTACCTTAATCCTCTGTGAATATCGTTTAGCGGTTGGTTTAAATAACGATCCTTGGCATTAAAGATATATTGCTTTTCCTTGGTATTTATAGCGCCGTGCATTAACTTTAGGGTATCGCAATCTACACGTATAATCTGACGAGAAGTAGCACTGGCAGTAGAGGCGAGAAACGGTATGCTCAGAGTATTTAGTTAGTTAGTTTCTTTTGCAGGGAGACGCCTGATTAAGAAACCTGAATTCTACGTAGATAAAACAGGTACAAACACTTCGACAAGAAGGGGAAAGAAGAAGAAGAAAAAATCAGAGAAGGGGAAAAGGAAAAAAATCCAAAAAATCAGAAGAGACAAAAACAAAAACAAAAAACAACAACAACAACAAACAAACAGAAGAAACAAAGAAAAACAGAAGAACAAAAAAGTCTAATGTATGCGCGGAAATTTAGCAAAGGTGGAGTATAATCTTCAGAAAGTTTAAGCTCAGCTGTCTCAGCCACCGAAGAAAAATATTTAAGGTCACCTTTAATTTATGGACTTTGAGGCAGCATTCAAATCAGCCATCAAATGCAGCTCCTTTTCTTTCAAACTCAGCCGAATGCTGAAGATGGCTCGGTTGAAATATCTTGCGGTTTATAGAATTACATTCATTGTCCAGCCTCCTATAACGAGCCACAACATGAATATTCTAACTACGCTTCCATCATCATCATCAACAACACCAACAACAGCAAACACCACCACCAACAACAAAACATCTGAAGCAAAGATGGCTGCCAACGTTCTGAAACAAGATCAACACACACACACACACACACAC
>JABMCL010001087.1:2437500-2450000 GCA_018857735.1 Alviniconcha marisindica | reverse complement strand
GAGAGAGAGAGAGAGAGAGAGAGATTCTTTACTTACGAGGTTAATAGATAAGCATGTATTCTTCTCTGCATCTAGCCCTCGCCTAAACAAGGGGCTGGCACACATTTTCTAAGCTACGACAAGCCGGTATACACATAAGGAATAAATTAAGTTTAGACATCAAGCATGATATAAGACAGGCGGAAAAAGGGATTGATATCATCAGTTGCAAACATTATTTGGCGGGTAAAAAAAAAAAGGGAAGCATAGTAATGCAGAAGGTTGCAGACGGGTTACAATCACCAAATTTAACATGCAAGGACAACCATTTAGCGCACAATGTATGACATGTAATTTGATTTAAACGTTTCAGTGCCGGATGGCAATATACGAGCGTCAGGGGTGAGTTCCAAAGAACACTACAAGAATATACTATACTAGGCTAGACTTCGTAATGTCATTCCTAGGGATTATGACACTAAGCTTTCCCGAATGTCATGATTGGTTCAAGGAAAATTTATCCGTAAGAGAAGGTAGCATTTTTACTGATTAAATTTTTGTGTATCAGAATTCTCTTGCTTCCTTTGAAGGGAAGAATGGACATGAAGTTATAGTCTGAAATCGCTAGTCGCTGGGTGGGGGGAGGGGGCGCGGGGGGGGGAGAGGGAATACATGCTGGCTTCGGTTGTGATATAATGATATAGTGTAGAGAGAACTAGGCCATCTGCCCGTGTCAAACTGGGAGCAATCGGGGAAGTAATGCAATACATGGATACACAAAATCAATATCTATCCATATACATATTGACAACAACCAAGACAACACTCACACGCATCCACACTGGCACCCCTCCACACACACACACACACACGTGCGCGCGCGCGCGCGCGCATGCACACGCCCATGTACGCATGTACGCACGCACGCACGCACGCACGCAATTTGGAAACACGCACGCACACACAAAAACACATAGTTCATATGCATAATCAAATATGAAACAACTTAAGGAGTGGCATCCAAGGTATTAAGTGATCAAGGGCCCAGACGATCTCAATTCGATGCCTTAGAGATAAAGATAGCAAGTGGTAAGGTCTGCCTTGTATCTGCTAGTAAAATTCCCTTTTTTAAAACGCAGATGGACGGAGATAGAACTTTTCAAGCAAGAGGTTTCCCTGAGCGTTTTTATTTTGGACATACAAAGAGGAAATGAATTTCTGTTTCGTCAGAGTCTTTACAAAATGGCATGTATAATTTCCTTGTGATCTGTCTGTGTATCGTAGACGGGGGCCCTTAAAGAAACACTTTCTAAATTAACAAATTTTCGAAGGAATGACTTTGTTTGAACGGGGAGTAAAAGCAAGGCGACCCCTTTGAAACCCATACCACTATCCATTCTTGAAGAAAACAATCAAAACCTCTGTCTAAATTCATATAAAGTTATTCACAACCACACCTTTTTTCCCCAAATCCAAACCCGTATCGGTACAAGTAAAGCACACGTGTGAACCCAGTTATTCTTATTCTTAGAATGCAAAGCATAAAGCTTTTTATATCCCTTTATAGGAAGGCGGTTCTCTGGCATTCTCACAAGGTTTAACCAATATTTAATGCATTTCACAAAGTTATTACATAAAGAGGGTATCTCCCAGTTTCTCCATAGACTAGTGCACTAGGTGTTCTTGTACTAACATTAAGCAATCGTTTAATGCAAATAAATGCACTCTTTCGATTGTGCAGTGGTCACCATAATACCCCAAACTTCAGCACCATATGTTAACATGGGCTGAATTTGACAACAAAAAGTCTAAAGAATATGTAGGTGACTGCTCGGCTAAGTCCACAAAAGCTTCAGAATACCTATGCCCCCCTTTTTGGCTCTGCTGGCCATATCTTCGAGGCAGTAGGAAAATGTTAGTCCCGTGAAAATATCACGCCCAAGTATTTATATTGATTAAAAACTCTAGTCTTGTTCCATTGTAGAACCACTTTCTCTTAAACGAGATGTCCACCATTTCTAAAAAAAAAAAACGTTCGACTTGCTAAGATTTACAACAAAAGGTTTTTTGCAGTGTCATTCAAAATTTAAATTGATCTGAAGGCCAGTTATGGTAAATGACAAAAGATCACTCATCTGCAAAAAGCATGATCAAATCTGAATTAGATCAGGGGATAGGGATATACCATGTTTACCTTTTTGTATGATCTCATTTGCAAGTTCATTAATAAAAAGCGAAAACAAAATCGGGCTGCATATTTCCCCCCTTTTTATCCTCGGGACACATAAACGGTTCTGTGAGGTCGCCACCGACGGAACCCTTGCTTTTACGACACTATACATATTTTTATAGCTCTATACATTCTTCCCTTCACACCATTTTTCGAAGTACATCCCAGAGACATTCCCATCAACGAAATCAAAGGCTTTTTTGAAGTCTATAAAGGCAGCATAAGCTTGCCAGAGTTAGCAATTGCTTCTGTATCAAAGCCAAAAGAGTAAAAACATGATCGATTTTACTATAACCCTTTCTGAACCCAGCCTGTGTTTCATTTATCAATCTTTATCCTCAAGCCATGTTGTTAAACGCTTATTAAAATATAGCTGTACAGTTTTCCATTTAAAATTAAGGAGAGAATTTCCCTGTAGTTGTCGGGAGAATTGATGTCCCCTTCCCTTATGTATTGGTTGAATTACAGCTTCAGACCAGCCCAATGGGAACGTTCCTGTATCAAAAAGCTTATTAAAGTACTGTGTGAGAAACTCAACAACACAAGGAGCTGCATACTTATAGAATTCACCGCTAAGGCCATCCGGACCTGGGGCTTTATTGTTCTTTAAGGCTCTAATGGCATCAAGCACCTCTAGCTGCGTTATGTCAACCTCTAATATATCGGAAACACCGTGCAGTTCTATATCAACCTCGTTTCTGATGCTGTCATCAAAACTAGTTTCTACAGCAGTATAGTCCAAATTAAAAACTTCGTAAAAGTGACGAAACCATTCATCCGAAGTAATCGCACTAGGCACTGAACCTTTGCTGATAACAGATTTAATTGTACTCCAGAACTTTCTGGGGTCTTTTCCACTATCCTCAAGAATTTTAATAATCTGGTTTTTATGCTCTGCTTTCTTTTCTTTCAAAAAGCGTTTGTACTCTTGCCTTTGTTTTGTGTAAGCAATCCTCTGGTCCCTAGCATCAGTTCCGTTTGATTTGTGATATATGCCAGTGTAAGAGAGAGAGAGAGAGAGAGAGAGAGAGAGAGAGAGAGAGAGAGAGAGAGAGAGAGAGAGAGAGAGAGAGAATGGAGAGAGAGAGAGAGAGAGAGAGAGGAGAGAGAGAGGAGGGGGGGAGAGAGAACAGGATGACCAAGGTCTGAAAGAGAGAGAGAGAGAGAGAGAGAGAGAGAGAGAGAGGAAGAGAGAGAGGAGAGAGGAGATGAGAGAGAGAGAGAGAGAGAGAGAAGAGAGAGAGAGAGAGAGAGAGAGAGAGAATATTCTATGCATATATGGGGCCCTTGTCTAAACTACGTCGAAAAACAATTAACGTATTTATGCAAACATCGTTTTGAACCGGTGAATAAATCACGTAAACTAACTAAAGTTTTGAGAATAAATTATATGCACTTACCGTGCAGTGTCGATCCGTAATCGATGATGGATTGAATATGGGCCTGAAAGAATAATTTTGTGGTATGGAGTTTCACAAAGTGTTTAAGTTTAGGTAGTTGGTAAAAAAAAATGGAAGTACTTTTACATAAGAGAGAGAGAGAGAGAGAACGAACGAACGAACGAATTTTTTATTTACGAGGGTAAAGGAATAAGTACAATATACTTTTTTTCATCCAGCCCTCGGGCAAAAACAAAAAACAACAACAACAAAACAAAATAATTATAAACTCCAAAATTCATATTAACATTGAGAGAGAGAGAGAGAGAGAGAGAGAGAGAGAGAGAGAGAGAGAAGAGAGAGAGAGAGAGAGAGAGATGAGAGAGAGAGAGAGAGACAGAGACAGAGACAGAGACAGAGAGACAGAGAGACAGAGAGAGACAGAGACAGACAGAGACAGACAGACAGACAGAAAAACAGACAGACAGACAGAGAGTAAAATGAAGAGCATGCATGTATGCATAATATACATATCTAACATCACAAATACTGACAATATAAATGTTCAAATCATGTTCAAAATCAAAGAAATAGTGCACATATCCTTAATCAACGTTTGTTGTGATTTTTTCCATTAAGTACTGTTTAAATGTTTTTTTAAATGCTTTGTGATCTGACAAAATTTTAATTGATAATGGTAAATTGTTCCATAGGTTTCCCCCGGAATACATCAAGCTACATTTAAATAAATCTAATCTAGGACGGGGTACTACAAGTTTGTGTGAATGTCTGTTCTGATTTGAATGAAAGTTTAATTTTAGATTTGATGGTGCATAACCAGATACTATTTTATGCATAATAATGCCTTTATTAAATTCTAATTTTAATTTTAGCGGAAGAACATCTAAAAGTTTATAGTCGTGAGCTGTCAAAGATGTGGATTTTAGAAGGGTTAATTTAAGGGCTCGCTTGTGAATACTAACAAGAGGTTTTAATGTGTTTGCACTAGCAGAGTCCCAGAGTGTTGAAGCATAGTCAATGATTGGTTGGATATGTGCATGAAAAAATATTTTTCGAGCATGAGCATTTAGAAAGTGTTTAATTTTTGCGAGTTGATATAGCTTTTGAGAAACACGTTTGGTTAGTTCATTTACATGATTTGTCCAAGACAAATTATTATCAATAGTTACTCCTAAAACTTTATGTGTTGCTACTTCGACAATTTTCTCATTTCCAATATAAAGTGGCATGCGAGAAAATATGTTCTGGCGTTTTTGTCTTGTTGTTATGGTCATGTATTTGGTTTTGTACGAGTTTAGCGACATATGATTTAGTTCAGTCCATTGAAGAAGATTATTTATACTTTCTTGTAAGCTAAGCAAAAGATTATTTAGGTTTGAGTGACTAGAATGGATAGTGGTGTCATCAGCAAATAGTTCACATAAAGCTTTTATGAATAAGGGTAAGTCGTTTATGTAGAGAGAAAAGAGAAGTGGGCCTAACACTGAACCTTGTGGAATACCGTATTTTACGGGAAGAAAATCGGATTTAATTGTGTTTATACAAACAAGCTGTTCTCGATTTGACAGAAATGAAGAAATTAAGTGCAAGGTGTCATTGGATAATCCATAAAGAGCTAATTTCCTCAAAAGTAGATCATGATCAATGACATCAAATGCCTTTGCAAAATCCACAAAAAGTACTCCTGTAAATTCATTGTTGTTTATGTTCTTATAAAAAGTATCTACTAATGTTGTAAGTGCGGTATGGCATGAGTGGTGTTCCCTAAATCCAGATTGGTTGGGGTGTATAAGTTCATTTGTTTTAAGATAGGATAAAAGGTGTTTGTTAATATGTTTTTCTAGAGGTTTTGAAAGAACAGACAGAATTGAGATAGGTCTATAGTTTGAAGGGTCTTTGTTATCTCCTGATTTGTAAATGGGTATAACCTTAGCTTGTTTGAATGCTTTTGGAAAATAGTTTTTGTCTATGCAAAGATTATATATGTAGGTAACAGTCTCAGTTATGACGTGTGCAGACATTTTAATAATTTTGCCGTCTAGGTCATCCAGGCCTCGGGTTCCTGTCTGTTTCAGTTGTAATAGGGCATTGAACACTTCATATATTGCAATTGGTGGAATCGTTAAAGTAGAATTTGATATTTTTGATTCGCAAAAGCGTTTTAAAAAACTTAAATCATTCAGTTTTGATTGATCGTTGGTAATGACTGTGTCAGATACATTTGCAAAATGACTGTTTAGCTTATCGGGGGGTAATTCTTTGACTGTGACTTGAGGTTTTGATGCATCTTTATTTGTTAGAGTGTTAATGGCCTTCCAAATAGAGCGAGAATCATTTTTTGAGGCGACTAAATTTTGAAAGTATGTTTTTTTGGAAGCACGTATTAAAGATGTCACTTTGTTCCTCTGCTTTTTGAATTCTTCGTGTTTCCTTGCTTTCAGTAGCCTATCTCTTTGATGCATGGCCTCTTCTATCTCCTTTGACAACCATGGAGGTTTCCTTGTGTACTTAACACGCTTGGTCATAAAAGGCGCATGCTTATTATAAACAGAACTAAATGTTTTGTACCAAAACTCAAGAGCTTCATCGGGGTCTGTATACTGGTATACTTGTGAGAGTTGAGAGTGAACCAAGTCAAGCAAAAAAGCATCTTTGTCAAAATGAGTAAAACATCGGTACTGTATTTCTTTATGTGCAGCTTTAGGAATTTTTACACCTTTTTTAAACCATGTAATGCAAATAGGTAAATGGTCACTACAACCACACACAGGGGAACATACTTCGGCAATATTTTGTTTGGTAGTAACATAAATATGATCTATCAAAGTTTCAGAATTCGTAGTAATTCGAGTTGGTTTATCTATTAGCTGATGTAAGTTAAAGTTTTCATACAGTTGTTTCCATTTAATATGTGGCTTTAAAAGATTGATGTTAAAGTCTCCTAGTAATATTATTTCTTTTGCTTCTAGACAAACGGCATCCATCATTAAAGTGAATCTATCAAACCAGTCAGTACGTTCGGAAGGGTTCCTGTATGTGAATCCCACGAGAATTGGTTTACTTCGCTTTAGACATACTTCTATCCAGATAGATTCAGTATTGTGTTGTTCTAGATGCGAGGCACGCTTTAGGTTAACTGAGTGGGAAAAGTATAACAACAGACCTGTGTCTTTATGGGTTTTGGGGTCTAGGCGCATAACGTTGTAACCAGGCATTGATACGTCAGAATCAGATACATGATTTGATAATCGGGATTCTGCAAAACAAAATACATGAAAGTTTCTTCCAGAATTGAACAGAATTGAGGAGATATCAGTAAGTTTGTTAATGGCATGATTAATGTTTAAGTACCCTATTCTTAGTCCATCCTTAGATGGCCAGGTGTTTATAGATATAGGCATAGTAACAAAGAAAAAGAAATAGTGAAACCTAAATTATGTACACTGTGGAGTAAATTTTAAAAAATAAAAATAAAAATAACAAAACAACACTTAATTACCGAAGTTAAGAAATGAACAATATGACACGCTAAGCAATCAATAATTATACAAAACGTTTTACACGATATTCAGCCTTACTAGAAGAGCAATGAACGGCAGCAAAACACAATGACAGTCAAAATATAAACTTTTTGCAAACAATCAGTCTTAATTATCCGCTTCAGTGACTACACAAGTATTAGCTGTTACAGATAAGCAATACCCCCCAGCCATCTGAAACTACATGCGCGCGTACACACACACACCACACACACACACACCTCTCCCCTTTTCTCTCTCCTCCTCTCTCTCTCTCCCACACACACACACCCCACCAAAAAACAAGGAGGGGAGAGAGAGAGAAGGAAAAGGAGAGAGAGAGAGAAAAGAGAGAGGAGGGGGAGAGAGAGGGGGAGAAAGGAATAGGGAAAAAGAAGAAAGATTAAAAATTTTAAAAGTTTTTTGAAAAAAAAAAAATTTTTGTAGGCTATTCAAGCAAATAAATCGTGTTCTTTTTTCACTAACAAAGTTGTATCCTGAGAGATGCAAACACACAAAACATTAAGAAGAACGCTGGTTTTAACAGGACAGCACAAAACATGCAAATTTTTCTGGGTAACCCCTTTTTGAAAGCAATGGACTGACAGTTAAACGATGATAAAAAGAGAGAGGGAGAGAGAGAGAGAGAGAAGAGAGAGAGAGAGAGAAAGAGGGGGGAGAGGAGGAGAGAGAGAGAGAGAAGAGGAGAGTCTTATAGTGAGGACAACTTACCGACTTTAAACATACCTGCAACCACAAGCGAAACAGGATAAGTAGACAATTTTCATTTATCATCGTTTACTTGTCAGTCTGTTGCTTTGAAAAAAGCATTACCCCGAAATTTTGCGCGTGTTTTGTGCTTTGCCCATTAAAACCTTTTGAACCTTTTGTGGTTAGATCTTTTTTTCAGAACGCTAGCAGTAAATTTTGTTTCACTTTTTGTTGTTGTTTTGCTGTTGTTGTTGTCTCCGGGGAGTTGCTGGCGGTGACCGAGATCCCAGGAGGTGGAGGAAAACGGGAACGATATACGTTAACGTTACCCTGTCACAGCCATATGAATCCTGCATTAAGATGGGCAGTGATGAGGGCTATTTTAAAGTTTCATTAATTGTGAGGGGCAAAGTCGAAAGACAGCGTCCATATAAAAAATATACAATATGTGTTATTGTGTGGGATTAATGTTCAGCCACGTTTTAATTTCTCCGATGAGATAATAAAGTAATCTTGAATCTTGAATATCACACTTTTCAAAGAGAAAGGAGAGCCGAAGCGGGAAATCGAACCAAAGTCGTCCGCTTACCAGCCTAACGCCTTACCGCTAGGCCAAGCCGGTTCACATGAATATTTGTGAGTCAACTGTGGCTCCCTTTATATTATGATGGTCGGCTACCATGGACAGTTTACACTGTTTGCAACTATGCAGGGCAAGTATCATTTGTTCGTTCTTTCGTAACACTCTCTTCCCGTTAAAAAAGAAAGCAACAACAACAACAAAAACATCAAAAACACAACAAAGAAATTCAGCAACAGAATACAACGACAACAGTAACAAAAGAACAACAAAATACAGAACAGCAGCAACAAAACAACAACACGAAAATACTACAAAGAGAAAACACAATAACAACAAAGTACAACAACAACAGCAGCAACAAAACAACAACAACAATCACAACACAACAAAACAACCACGACAAAACACAACAACAACAACAATAACGACAACAACAACAAAACACAACAACAACAACAGCAGAAAATCAACGGATATATACAGTGATTCGCTCTACGTAGGAGGCTGCCGGCTGAAGATGTGGCTTCTGGTACGTTTACAAGTGAGAGCAAGCACCACCTGAAACAACAAATTCACAACGAAATTCAATCAATAAACACAACCATTTTTCATTTTTCACTGGGTGTGTCACTAGAGAGAAGGAAAAAGAACAGGGGGGGGGGGGGGGAGATGGGTAAATATTGCTGGCTTCGGTTATGATATAATGATATAGTGTAAGCAGAGATGAGAGAGAGAGGGATGAGCAGGAGAGCGAGACGAGAGAGAGAGAGAGAAGACTGATGAGAGAGAGAGAGAGAGAGGGAGAGAGAGCAAACAAAACATTGCGTGTAAGCGTCTGAGAGAGAGAGAGAGAGAGGAGAAGAGAAGAAGACGGACGAGAGAGAGAGAGAAGAGAGAGAGAGAGGATGAGAGAGAGAGAGAGTATTTTATGTATATAGGGACCCTTGTCTAAACTACGTCGAAAAACAATTAACGTCTCTCTTACGTCAGGCCTCCTGAGATGTTGCGGCCCTTTGATGTCGACTTGCAGGTGACGGTGGTGGTGGCTGTTGTCGAGTCCTGTCACTCACACCGTCATACTCGGACATGGTATCCGCAAGTCAAACACGTGTTTCAGGGCTATTTTTTTGGCTTGGGCTCCGAACCCCGCTACACGTGGTGACAGCGATCGTGACAACAGCAAAGCTTGTGTAAACACTTGTTTAGTCGATCTGGTGAACGCCTTTGATACTTTGCCGACCCGTCCAAAATTGTCCTGACTACACGAGGTTGCACAAGACCTTTGGGGATATTGCATTATTATTATGGTTTGGTGCTTATGTTGTTTTTGCCCTTCTTCTTCTTCTGTCACCCAAAGAGTACTTATGCGGTTGACAAGGTGTTAATTTAAAAATCCAAACACAAAAAGGTTCAAAAGAACGCTTATTTATTATGACACGGACACACAATTTCTGTTAATTTAAAGCCCAGTTATTTATTTTCTGCCTCTTTCATTTTGTTAGTACCAACTTCATCTTCCTGTAGACTATGCCACTGTGCAGTTTAGCTGCATGTTTACTATATTTTCGTGTTTCCAAACAATGGTATAGCTGGCAATACTTGGGATTTTTAACTTGAGCACAAATGTTATTTTGAGATTGCACACAGGGGCTGTACGAACATAGTTAAGAGAGTCTGCGCTAAAAGGTGACACTGAGAGAGAGAGAGAGAGAGAGAGAGAGAGAGAGAGAGAGAGAGAGAGAGAGAGAGAGAGAGAAGGAGAATATGTGTGTGTGTGTGTGTGTGTGTGTATAGATAGATGCACTGTAGAGTCGAACGTGCGCCAGGAAATATCCGGACCCGGCGCTCAGCTAACAGAGTTACATCTCTGCCCTATCCTTTTTCTCTTCTTCCTAATGTATCTACTACTACTGCTCTTCTTCCTACCCCTCTTCCTCTTCTCCCCCCCCCCCCCCCCCCCCCCTCTCTCTCTCTCTCTCTCTCTCTCTCTCTTTCTCTTCTTTTTGGGACACTGGCTTGATGTTGCTGTTGCATGTTGTATTTATGCAAACATCGTTTTGATCTGGTGAATAAATCACGTAAACTGCAATGCTGTCAGTGCAGTTCCACCCAAATCATCCATACCTTTATCACATATCTCCGAGAACAGGAGACGGGGGTGGTGGTGGGAGTGGGAGCTCTCTCAAATGCAAAGAAACTCACTTTTGAGTTCTATGGACCATTCGGAGTTCTCACTGCTCAAAGAGTCGCCGCTTCACGGTATGCTATGCTTGCATACACACTTCATCACGTGCGACCAATAATATTTTGCCAAAAGATAACCGTCTGTAACAATGATCGGCCCCGAGCTCCGCTGGCCAGACATTGGAGAGCACTCGAAAGTCAAACCACTCGAAAATTCGTTTGATATTTTCCCGAACGCTGTTAAGAAAGCCTGACGAACTGTGTCGAGTTTTGATTGGCTTGTAATTGTAGCATGAAAGGAGATTTGCATTCAAGCGTGGATAGGCACGCGACACTCTGGGACACAATAGAAAACGGCCGGGTCTGGAACCAATGTTTTGGGCATGGATTACAGAGGTCGGATTAGGGTGCTGGCTGTTTTTGGACACAGAGGCTTTGATTCGGGGGTAGGTGTCGTCGGAACTATACTCACGTGACTGCAGATCCGACCAACAACAACAAAGGAGAAGAAGGTTGTATTGGTTTTATAGCTGGATACAAAACAATTTATGCAAATCTCTCTCTCTCTCTCTCTCTCTCTCTCTCTCTCTCTCCTCTTTTTAAATTAGTTCAAGATGCATACTTGAAGCCGGTGTGACGCTAGAGAGAGAGAGAGAAGAGAGAGAGAGAGAGAGAGAGAGAGAGAGAGAGAGAGAGGCGGACAGACAACATTGACTACCACAATAATGATGAAGAAGATGATAATTTTAAAATCAGAGCCAAAACCAGACGACAGAGAAAATATTGATGATGATGATAATAAATATGGTTCATATACATGATAAACAACGAAGTATTCAGAGAGAGAGAGAGAGAGAGTCTTAATCTGAATGGTATATTGGAAAAGGCCATGGGCCCATGTCAGTTGTTGTGGTGAACACAGTCAAGCAGCTTTAGATTCACATAAAGCCTCACAGGTACAACATCTGTCCAGACAAAACAGTACTGCGTACATCAAAAGCTCTTTATAGGAAGGTAGCAGAGTGGGAGTTGGAAATATTTTGTTTTCAGAAACAAGCAACGTTTAGAACGTGATGGACATCCGACATGTCGGTGTGGTATGTATTCATCTATTAGGTCATTGTGCAAAGAACATCATAGCATGAAGTGAAGTGAATTTCGGAATCAGTTTCGTTGTTGCAAAATGAACCTGCTAGGTCTGCCTCAATAGCATCCCAGGCAAAGCGAAGCCTGTGGGATCTCAATTATGAAACACCTAATCTTATTTTCAGCAAACAATTTCTTGCTTTAATGTGCTTTAAATTGTAAACAAAATGGTGACATGGTCAAACTTGACTCAAACGTGCTGTACACAAGATATCTTTGATTAGTAGCTATGGAATCAAACAACTCTTGTTTGTATTCGGTAAAAAGTATGTTCATAAATTCTTAAAGGAATATTTTCTCGTCTCCAACACCCTGGTTTTCCCATACATGTTTAAAACTATATTGAATACAATAAAAAGCATACTGATGGTGCTCAAATGTTTTGATCTTGCTCGTGTTAATAATGTAGCGTTCTGTATGACTTGCATGGGAAACGCTGGTCGGGCAGCTTAAATATACGTAGCCAGTACTTTACGCATTTCACAAAACGTTGACAAACAGATGGTACCGCCCAGTTTCACCACACCATAACATTTAGTGTTCAGCTGCTACTATTTAATGCAAAAAGGTGTATTATTTCAATAACGTCAGCCTCTAAACTACAGACTTCAGCGCCATAATTCAAAATTGGTAGGGAATTTTACAGCGAACAATTTGAACAAATCGAAGGTGAAAGTTCCCCAAGAAACCAAAACAGTTCCAGGATATTAACAACACCTGTTTTGGCACGAGCTGTGGTGTCCTTCAGA
>JABMCL010001087.1:2407500-2432500 GCA_018857735.1 Alviniconcha marisindica | reverse complement strand
CCTCTCTCTTTCCATCTCTTCCCCTCTGTCTATCTCTCTTCCTCTCCCCCCTTCACCATTCCGCCTCTCTCTTTTTATCCATCCCTGTCTCTCCCTCTCCCCCATCTCTCTCCCCCTCCCCCCCTCTCCGCCCTTCCTCTTTCTCTCTCTGTCTCTGCGTCTCTGTCTGTCTGTCTGTCTGTCCCTCTCTCTCTCCCTCTCTAGGCTAGTAACAATCCGTAACATAAACGCTTTGCCATTGACATTTTTGTGGACTTTGTGGATTTTTTCGATGGTAGGTAGGTAGTGTTGCTTAATGTCCTCAGATGTCAGTTGACATATTAGGGACAAGTTGTGACCAATGCCGAAGCACGGTTCAATAATTCTTTACGTCCACGGAAACCAGAAGGCTCGTTAGGACGGACAGCTCAGGACGGCCACCTCGACTCTCACACAGCTCCTGAACTATGAATTTTTTTTATTTTTTTTTTCGATGGTAGTGATTATAAAGCCTTATACGCATTCACGCCAGTTCCTTTACCTTGAAACCAACATATGTCTTTCTGAGGATTTTCTGGTTCAGTCATATATGAACTGTATTGCACACAAACAAGGTGAAACATACGATAGTTCATCTTGTGGCTCTAGCGTGCGTGAATATGTGTCCGTTTCCTTCGAAACGTTGATCCTGTCAACGTTACTACTTTGATCCTGCCGACGTTACTACGTTGATACTAGTGACGTTACTGTGTTGGTACTAATGTTACTACGTTGATGCTGATAACGTTGCTACGTTGATGCTGATGATGTCACTGCATTGGTACTGGTGACGTTGCTACGTTGGTGCTGGTGATGTGAATACGTTGGTATTGCTGATATATGTGACGTTGCCACGCTACTGTGTTGGTACTGATATTACTACGTTGATACTGATGACATTGCTACGTTGGTGCTGGTGATGTTACTACGCTGGTATTGCTGATATTACTACGTTGTTACTGGTGACCTTGCTACGTTGATATTGGTAACACTACTACGTTGACACTGGCGATGCTAATATACTGCGTTGATACTGCTGATGTTATCAAGACTTGTACAATTGTTGACCCAGCTTGATAGTGGTGATGTTGCTACTTTGATACTACTGATGTTACCATGCCTTGTACAATTGTTGACCCAGCTTGATACTGGTGATGTTGCTACGTTGATACTGCTGATGTTACCATGACTTGTACACCTGTTGACCCAGCTTGATACTGGTGATGTTGCTACGTTGATACTACTGATGTTACATGACTTGTACAATTGTTGACCCGAATACCCTTGCCTGAATCTCTTCAACTTGGTTTGAGTTTACCAGTCTAAACCGGATCTTGTTACAAGTTCATAGATTTAATTCGGATTCAGTTATCCTTTATCACAGAACGCTTGACCTTGTGGTATTGTGCTTGCTGTTGTCATTGCGTCGTTCTTACTTTTCGTCTGAACACCGTGATCGCGAAGGATCGGCCATCGGTGACTGCCCTTTAAAATCTTTTCACTGTCTTCAGTTTCTGTTTGCTCGATTCCTTGAGTCTACACCGACTGTCTTTGTCGCTCCGACTGTCCGAAATTGGGTCTTATTTTCTTGTCAGTTGAAAGTCCCTCGTCGACGAAATAAGTTTTCCGCCCTAACAACGAACGATATGGTCGACTACATACCCTGCGTTCAGTTTTGGGGGATAAAGCTTTTATCCGCGCTTGTTTGAGAGAAGAACGCGAGCTGTTTTAAAATGTAAATTTAATAATACTCTTGAAGGCCGCGGAAAGTGTGTGTGCTTTATAACAGACCTTTGTGTCTGGGTTTCCCTCTGCAATCATCGCGAAACCTCAAAGTAAGCGGGTTATTGTAGCTGGGCACATAAGCGATCGCTTAAACGCTTCTCTCGCGTGAACAGATTTGACAACCAAATTTACATGACACCCATGCCTCTTCTATCCCTCTCTTGTACCCAGAATCCTTTAGAGGGTGGGGTGGAGAGGGGGAGGGGGGGGGGAGCTGGCGGGAGGGGTAGAGAGACCGCGACTTCGCAGGTTCTCGAACAAAACGTACGTTAAAAGGAAACTGTCACTTCCCTCAGTCCCTCTGAGCCGAAATTAATACTTGGAGAGGTGTTCGAGGGCGTTGCCGGTATAGTACTAAAATGTCCCCATCTCATCACTTTCTACGTTGAAAATCCACACTGGGACGTTGTGTCGCGTCTTCTCTCTCCCTCTCTCTCCCTCTCTCCTTTTTCTTTTTTGTAACCTCCATGTCATGAATATGTAATGAGTGCGGCGATTGCACGTGCAGCATTGCTCCTAGTGATGAGCGGACGCTGTTGCTGCCCTCTGGCGGTCTCGAAGGATGCATTTATGTGATCGTCGCTCTTGCCGCGCGTGCTTCCTTGCCTCGATATGGCTCCTGCGGGGATACGTCACACGCATGCACGTGCACGTCACGAGCCGATGACGTTTGACGCGTGCGGTTATGGTGGTTTGTTGGCGTGACACTGATATAGCGCTGATGCAGGTAATAGTGTAGGCCTTGCCTTAATGAAGAGACAGCTAGAGACCATGTATCAGTGGAAAAGAACAGCTTTTGAAAATTAAAACGGGATCTTTGCCTGCCTTTGACTCAATCATTTTGGTCACTACAAAAATTAGCGTCCGTTTCGTTGCTGTTATCATTCCTAAGTGATTTCCCCGACTGGAACACTACCTAAATGTTGTGCCATCCCCAAACAGCAGCAGTCACATGCTTCGATTTTATTTCATTGTATGCAGTGCACATCTGAGTGAATTCTTGAATGCCCTGCTCCATTTAAGCCGGTGGGGGGGAGGGGGTGGGGGGGGGGGAGGGGGGGTGTGGGGGGGGGGGGGGGGGGGGGGGACGCAACATTTTATCAAATCATTGACGACTTCTTGATACTACTCACGACAGTATAGTAATTAAATGTTTCAGTAGCCTAATTTGCAATTATTTTCGTTACTTTAGGCTCTTCAAACAAAAATACAGCACTTCTACCTTTGCTAAAGATACCGATGTAGGCTTCTGTATGCAATTTAAGCTGTATTTTTTATATATATATATTTTTTATAGTTTGCCATTTGTGCTTCGTTTCGACTTCCACTGCTAAACACAAAGCTGGCTGATTGATGATTCATGGTGCATTACGTCCACGGAGGCGAGATGGCCTATTAGGGACGGGGGCAGAGTGGGAAGGGGCCGATAGAGTGAAGGCTCGACCGCGGAAACCGCCCGAAAAGAACAGGAGAGACCGTGGACCGCCGCCAGAACAATGGAAGTGTTAGGGCGGTGTCCCCTCGCCATTGCCCAGCGACTTGTGCACTGCGCAATTGCTGTTTCAACTGCTGTCACAAAAACAATGTCCGTCGCACTGCTGTTGACGAACAACTTGGACAACTCAAGCAAAGGAAGTCCAATCTTCTTAGCCCAGCTCCACCTCCCTACTCATGGTCTCTTCTGGGCCAAGTTGAGGGTCCAGCTCCACCTCCCTCCTCTAAGATCCCTTGATCTTTTGATCTCGCCTGGTACCCCGAAAGCTGGCTGAAATGACTACCTTGAATTTATTATATTCATAGCGCCAGATCGACATTTTACTGGACCTTCTTTAAAAAATTTTTATTACACTCCATAACTGCACAATAGGCACATTTTAGTGGACCTTTCTTGCCTTCTTCGGCGCTCTTTATCTCCGCGCAGCTGTCCACCGACGCGGTCAGCGCCCTCCGAAAGGTACGGATACTAATATGACTGTAAAAGCAACCTAGCGCCCAAGCACGCACGTAAACATGAGGCGCATCCACCCCGGGTGAAAAAAAGAGTTCCGTCTCTATTCAAACGATTTTGGTTTTATCTGAGCTGGCGTAAGCAACATGGTCAGTTATACGACAAACGTCTCATAAAATCTGAGTTGTTTGTAACAAACTTACCACTGTTTGAGCACCAACAAGAAACTGCTCGTTAGCTGACAGTTTTCTGGACCCTATGGCGTAACTAAATACGGCAGTGGTTGAAGGAAGGATGTCGTAAACCAGTGCTTGGAGTTTGGTTGTGGACCTGTCTCACCCATATGCCGCAAAAAGTGCAAGTTTACGTTATACGCGTGCCAACTCCGGAGGCCAACATGTCATCTCTGCTCATTGGTAGCCTTCCCACAACGGATTGTCGAAACTGTTTCCGCCAACAGCGCAAATTAGCACCACGCGTCCGCATGTCATGTGACTTAATTTATTCGTCACGTGATTTGATTTCGTTTTGCGGTGTGGTTCGCACGTGCGACCAATCAAAACCCTCGAGGCAGCGTGGACTCCTACAGCAGTGCATGATGATTACAATCAATCGGATAGCTTCTTACGGGGTTCGCCCGATTAACTGGGCATTACGAATGGTTATGATTGTGTGTGGGTGCGGTGGTAATAGTGATGAGGTGTCACTGGCCTCATTATCACGCTAAGCATGATTATAAAATGATTTCTATCAGTTGATTACTAACTCCGTGGGTTTTCAGCCAACAACAACAAAAATCCTCTTTTCGTCTTTTCACCAGCACCCCATCCCCTAAAAAAAGAGGTGTGTGCGTGCGTGCGTGCGTGCGTGCGTGTGCGTGTGTGTGTGTGTATGTGTGTGTGTGTGCGCGTGCGTGCGTGCGTGCGTGCGTGCGTGTGTGCATGCGTGTGTGCATGCGTGTGTGTGTGTGTGTGTGTGTGTGTGTGTGTGTGTGTTCCAAACTGCACATTACACTTTTGAAGCCAGCTCGAAGCAGCTATGTATACTTTAAGCTTTGCTGGACCGACTGACTGGCTGGTTGGTTGGCTGGTTGTCTGGTTGACTGGTTGGTTGGCTGGTTGGCTGGTTGGCTGGCTGGTTGGCTGGTTGACTGCCTGCACGAATTATTGGTCAGAAGCCGAATGATGAGTCGGTACATCAGTTCCAGATGTTCGGATGGGATTATTTGTTTTCAACTGTTCGTTTGAGGGACTGCTTCTATGAACAGAAAAATTGAAATTTCTTAAAACGCAATACAACTTTACACGAGGTTTGCGGACGACAAGAGCTGAAATACTGAAAGGAAAAAGGGCATATATTAATATCATATCTAAATCTGTACACGATTTTTTGTTTGTTTTGTTTTTTTGAAAACGGGATCGCCATCTCTAGAACAGCTTTGATGTAGCCGCAGCAGCTGCTGCAACTGCACGTGAAAGGCAGTGGCGGTTGTACCGTTAGAAATGATGCATTATGAGCGTCGTGCTCTCCGCGCTTCCACCTGTCCGGACCCGGCTGGGTACTGCGCTGCTAAGCTTAACTCAAGCGTCCCTCCCTCGTCCTCCCTCTCGTGACTTTCAGCTCCCCGACTTCAAAGGGATCGTGGCGTCATCTCTCTCTCCCCCCCCCCCCCCCCCCCCCAACTCCACTCCCCGCCACTATCGTCCATCGCACGCTAGACGCTGTGTTAAACGGTAAGCGCCGACTGAATGGCTCTGGCCCTGTCAGTCTCTTCCCCAGGAAAAGAAAACAACAACAAAACAAAACTGAGAAAGGCAAGAAGAAAGGAAAATGCAAAAAAAAGAAAGAAACAAAGTTGGTCTTCATTCAGACGCGGAGGCGGTGGCCTCGGCTTTAGCGTAAGTAGCGTGCACCCTCTGTCCTGCAGTATGCGACAATTAACGTGTTTGACAATCACTCGGTGCGATTCTGCGCATTGCAAAGGCGCAAGAGCACGAGCGGGTCGCGTGCCGTGTTTGACCAATAAGCTTCGAGGATAGCGGGACATGCGCTTTGTCGTCCCAGAACAGAGATCGTTCGATTGCAAAAACCTGCATTCATCACTCTGCTCAGGTTGAGATTGTGTGGGGCATTATGTCAATACCTCTATGGTCGTCTCCAAAATAAAGCTCTTGAAGGTTTTTCGTGCTGCCCTCTGTACTCTCCCCCCCCCCTCTCCACACACACACACACACACACGCACACATTTAGCCCGAGTTTTAATCTCTCTCTCTCTCTCTCTCTCTCTCTCTCTCTCTCTCTCTCTCTCTCTCTCTCTCTCTCTCTCTCTCTCTTATCAACTTTTTTTCTTCTTCTTTCTTTAACTTCAAATTTTACAAATGTACTCACCCCAAAAGCCTACTCTTGACCCCCACCCCCCTCCCACACGATCCGATTTGCATACAGGTGGAAGTAAAGCGACGGAACGACCCGGCTCTCGCTGAACTTATAGTGTAAACATTCACAGAAAAGATATCGAAGGCGATCTAACGTGCTAAAGAGAGTTTGAAACAACTGTCGTGATAGGTTGGTGCTTAGTGGTCTGATTGTTCAGCAGTGCTTTATGTTGTGTTGTTTGCATGGAGAGAGAGCTAGGGTAAACCCGTGTGCCGAGAGAGAGAGAGAGTGAGAGAGAGAGAGAGAGAGAGAGAGAGAGAGAGAGAGAGAGAGAGAGAGAGAGAGAGAGAGAGTATATGTATGTGCGTGCGTGCGTGCGTGCGTGCGCGCGCATTGTGTGTGTGTGTGTGTGTGTGTGTGTGTGTGTGTGTGTGTGTGTGTGTGATTGGGAGCATACGCGCATGTGTATACGCACACGGGCGTTCGTTTGTTTACTTACCATGTATTGTGCTCTAACCTGATAAAGGAGTGGGGTCGGGCTGCGAGGCTTCATAAACTTAAAATGAGTAACCAACAGCTCCTAGGCCAACTACTCTCCGTGAGTATTAACGGCAACCGTTTCTCTCACTCACATACCGGACTGTTTGATCGATGTTTTGGTAGCTACAAGACGGCCTGCCTGTACTCTAGTGGCCTAGAACATTATAGAATCACTGGACTGACGCAAAACGCTCGATTTCACGAGCAGCACGAAAGGGCGTGCAAGCAAAGGAGACGATGTGCGCTCCATTTGTTGCAATGCATTTAAGCGCGCGCGGGCGCGCGCGTGTTTGATAGCAGTTTGGTGTGTGTGTGTGTGTGTGTTTGTGTGTGTTGGGGGGGGGGGGGGGGGGGGGGGGGGGGTTGAAAATGTTATGGAGAGAGAGAGAGACAGAGAGACAGAGACAGAGAGACAGAGACAGAGACAGAGAGATAGAGACAGAAAGACAGACAGACAGACAGAGACAGAGACAGAACTCGAAACATTAGTTTTTATTTTACAAAGATTGTAGTTTAGGTACAGTCAAAAACAGTTAACAACTAGTCCTTGCTAAGCTACTGATGAATTACCCCCCCCCCTCCACCCCCACCCCCCAAAAAAAAAAGAAAAAAAGAAAAGAAAAAAGGTATCGTCTATACTCATGAAGTATGTATGAAGCATAAAACAGCCACACAAAACGTGCGTGTTCACAGCGCCAGATGAACATGCATACAGTGCATACATCGAAAGAGAGAGAGAGAGAGAGAGAGAGAGAGAGAGAGAGAGAGAGAGAGAGAGAGAGAGAGAGAGAGAGAGAGAGGAAGAAGAAGAAGAAGAAGAAGAGGAATCACGTTAAATAATAAGGCTACTATGAGTGACGTCTAGTATGGTTAGACATTTTGCCCCCAAGAGGAGAATATGACCCCAGTATTCAACACCCCTCCAACCAGTTCTGTACTCCCCACAGTCCCTCAGCCATCTTTTGTGCGGATGTACCTCCAAGGGTAGGGAGGGGCTGAGACGAGGCAGAGAGTCAAGCCATTCTACTCATATACAACTTCTGTAATCAGTTCGCCCCGAGAGTTGAAAGGTCTTCTTAAAACTGAGCTAATAACACGACGCTCTCCACTACAGTTCCAAACACTGGGACGGCGTCCCCACCTCTCCCCATTCTCCGTCTTGAAACAGCGAGAAAAATGATCTCCAGAAAGCGCGATGATAGTGTTAAAGAGACGAGCACTCGCAGTTCGACGTTAGCTTGTTGGTACTGGGATTATAACGTCCTTTTCAACGGCACAGGACAAGAAATTCAACGGAAAGGAATCAGCCAGGGAGGGAAAATCAATTCTGCATCTTGATAAGACGTCGGTTTATTATATGACAGAAAACAGTCCTCTGGCTAGCATTTTAGAAGAAGAAGAAGAAGAAGAAGAAGAAGGATCGTTTGTTCTCACCAAAAACAAAGCTACTGTCCTATGCGACATCAGGCATTGGGCTGGAAATTTATGTCTGATCCTGAAGTCTCGTGCAGCCGATAAATTTAGATTGGTGTTGATCGGCGGTGGTTCGATGGTTCATGACGGACGAACGTGGTCTCTGTCAGTCGCTGGTTGGACAGGCTAGTTCGAAAATACCGAAAGACATGGAAGAGGGGGTAGTGAGTGTTTCTTTAAACGCCTCCAACTTACATTAGCTCTAGGAAAAGAAGCGCTGTGGTTTCCAAATATCCTCGCATGCTCATTACACTTTTTTTTCTTCTCCTTCTTCTTGGTCTTTTTGAACCTCGTTGCCACCCCGGAGATCAGAATAACTCCCCTTGAAACAGGGTTATCCCGCCTTCCCAACCCCTATAGCAGAACAACGCCCCCTGACTTATTGTAAAGGTCGGCCGCCAAGCTTTGTATTTCGGGGTAATATTTTTTCCTCCGGGTTGAAATCTCAAGAAGACAACACGTCACATAACAATCACTCTGTTCAGTCGCTTTCTCTGGGAACCCATCTCTTCAATCTTTTTTACCACAGGCTGTAAATTGGATGTAATATCGCTGCTTCCCGTTTTCAGAGAATGCCTGGCAGCAGTTCTCAAGAGTTTCCCTCTAGTTCAGCGCCATCTTTCTGTTTCATTTTGACCTCCGCGTTAGTTATTGTCGGTAGAAAATGAAGGTTATTGCCAAGACACTTGGGTCACAGAAATCCTACCCCCTTCCTCCTCCTCTTCCTCCTCCCCCCCGCTCCTCCAGCACTAAAAACACAAAAGTCCCCCTTTTTGACATAGCAAGAGTAGAGTATTCAAGGTTTAACGACTATATTCTCCAGCGTGCATTTTAGCTTCCAAAAGTGAGTTACCGCTTAGTTTGCACAATAGCCAGACAATGCGAGTGTCGTGTACGGTTGCCATGGAGATTAAGATGTTTACAGAAAGCATCGCCAGCGACGATTTGAAAGAAAGACATGAACCCATCACCCGTTCACCCTGTGATTTTAAAAAGAAAACTGGTTGATGATTCAGCGAGGAAAAGACGGAAGCAGAGAGAGAGAGAGAGAGAGAGAGAGAGAGAGAGAGAGAGAGAGAGAGAGAGAGCTTGTGACCTGGACAATCAATCAGTTGTTAATTTGCATATAGCGTCTCAAGGTCAAGCAAACCGACATAATTTATATGTGCACTCGTGGCATTTTCTGAACACGAGCAGGATTATGAAAAGATTGAAAAGAGGCAAGCTTTCATGTTCCTGCGAAAGGATCCTGCAGACTGCTGTCTTTCTGATGTGTTTCTGGCAACTACCTCTCCGGAGGCGACGCAGCGTTCTTGAAAGTGTCAGACGCTTTCTTGCCTGTCGTCGTATTTGTAGCTTGATATGCAATAATACGTCTGAGAGGACTGATCTCAGAAACAATTGCAGCTGTTTGATTTTCCTCGCTCAAACTAGAATGGAAACCTTACTTTTATTGTTCCACTCTGGTTTAAGAGAAGGCACAACATACTTTCGTACCGACACTTGTGCACACTCGTGTGCGTGCATGCGTGTGTCTGTTGCTCTGTGTGTGTGTGTGTGTGTGTGTGTGTGTGTGTGTGTGTGCACGCGTTGGTGTGTGGTGTAGTGCGTGTGTGTAAATGTGGGTTGATTTCTGTTGCATGTGGTTTGATTTTATATTGCTTCCAAGGGAAAAGGGAGGCTAGGGGGAAGGGAGAGGGGACTTTTGTGGTATGAGAGTCAGACTTGGAGTGCAGGAATTTCTTACTAATTCAGCTTTTCCATGTTCATATCACATAAAAGGTTCAAAAGAACGCTTATTTATTAGAACACAGACACACAATCTGCAAATTTTCGGGATCATCCCCTTTGTCAAGCTACAAAACGACACTTAAAGTTTTGTAGCTTGACAAAGGGGATTACCCCGAAAATTTGCAGAATGTGTGTCTGTGTCATAATAAATAAGCGTTCTTTCAAACCTTTTATGTGTTTGGATCTTGTTTTAGAACGCTAGCAGTCATTCTTCTTTCAGATTTTGTTTTTTTATGTTCATATCAGTTAAAATGACGCGTTTAAATGGAAGTTCAAGGTCATGACAAAAGCTGAAAACTTTGGCTCATGAATTTTTGTGCTTGTGTGTGTGATTTCTTTCTTGTGGGTGGGTCGGGGATGGGGGATGGCGGGTATTGCAATAATTAATCCAATTTTTATCCGTTCCTTACCTGTACGGATAGGATCATGATTACCACACTTTAAGCAGCTTCAGGGACATAACTGATGCGGTTTTTGTGTCAGCAAACCTTGGCCCTTAATGGTTGAGGTTTTCAGGTTCAGGTGATATTTAGACTATATCATTAAAACTCCGCATCATTATAACCTCTGTTACGTTCTATACATTCATACCAGTTCTGGTGACTTTCGAATCATTTTTCGAAGTCGCAGGAGTGTTTGCAAAAATTCAGACAAATCTGTATTTGTTTGAAGACAAATATATAGTTGTCAATGCTGGCTCTTTTTGTTTGTTTAATGTCGTCTGTGCGTCAGTTGCTCCTTTTGTGTTTCTAAAACTGAACCCCAGCAACAATAGGGAAAAAAGCCATTTTTTTAGTGCCGATATTGTATCCCGTTTTTATGGACTCCATAAGAGAGCATCCGAAGAGCGTGATTGTAATACACGTCTTCATGCGCGTCGTGCTTAGCAGTACCACGCTCATGCGAAACTGATATCCGAAGACGCTTTACTTTGACATGGCTTTCTTTTGTGCCCCGGACTCTCACTGAAGATGCGAAACGAAACCGAACGGGGTTTCGATCAAAATGCCGGCTTTGCAGAGAGCGACTGAGAACTATAGCGAACGACTGAGAACCAGAGGGGCACAACAATGGGGCTAAAGGCATGGACGCCATGACTGTGTGATCTAGAGCCGGTGACAGCGGAGCTCTGTAACGCTGTAGCATTGCTTGTAAATTGCCACTTGAGTAAAAATGATTATACCTCCTCCTCCTCCTCTACCCCAGCCCTCAACCACCACCTACTCCCGATCGCCTTCTGTCCCTTTTTTTTCTTCTCAGAACTAGTATTCAGGAAGTGGGGTGTAAGGTCTGTCCTTGCTGGGGTTTATGGGCAAAGAAGGAATTAAATTTTGTTGTGTAACTAAAAGACATGCGCTTGTCTCGGCTGAAGAAAACCCAACAGGGTGGCTGGCAAAGACGAAACAATATCCGAGGCCGAGTGACGCCGAAGGGGGCACAAAAAGCTCGTGATTGCTCGTCGAAACTCGTGCGGCAGGTCACGTGCACTGATAATGTTCTCGTGTGCCGACTCGTGTGCACGCGCACACACGAACAAAGACAGTAAGGGAAAGGAAGGCTTGGTGGTTTTCCTATGATAGGGATTATTAGATCTAAGGGGGGGGGGGGGGGGGGGGAGGTGAAGAGCAAAAATGCGATGTGCTTCTGTGGTTTTCCTTCAATTTCTTTGTGTTGTTGCGCATTGACACGGCGCGCGCGCTCGTATGTGTTTTCGTGTGTCTGTGTGTCTGTCTGTTCCACTGTGTTGTGTGTACGTGTGTGTGTGTGTGTGTGTGTGTGTGTGTGTGTGTGTGTGTGTGTGTGTGTGTGTGTGTGTGTGTGTGTGTGTTATTGTGTGTGTTTGTTTGTGTGTGTTTGTGTGTGTTTGTTTGTTTGTTTGTGTGTGTGTTGTGTGTGTGTGTGTGTGTGTGTTGTGGTGTTGTGTGTGTGTGTGTGTGTTGTGTGTGTGTGTGTGTGTGTGTGTGTGTGTGTGTGTTGGTATGAGTCTTCTCATCTTACTGGGGTGGGAGAGTCGGGGGGGGGGGGGGGCTGAACATGCTTTAGCAGACAAGACATGCTGAACTCATACCCCACCCCCACCCCCAAACATAGAAGAAGATTGATTGATGATTGATGATTGATGATCGCTTATATAGCGCTATTCTCCGCTCTCTTGAGCAGACTCACTGCGCTCGCAAGTAATTCTACATGAGTGACTAGCTTTTTATAGCGCGTTTTTTAAAATATCCACCGAAGTGGTGTACTTACAGCGCTGGCATGGCTGGTGCCACATGAAACTGCTGCCGTCTCGGCGCAAGGTCTGTGTACACCATACAACCATGCTCCATGTCACTTCATGCAAAGCCACATACGTAAGGTGTATGCGTGTTTAGCTGTAACTTGCCACCTGCACTTTTGGCAGAATGAACGGGATCTTTTACGTGCTACTGCGGTAACACGGGGGTGGAACGGATACCGAACGGATACCGAACGGATACCGAAAGATGAAGAAATAAAACAAACAATAACCACAAATCAACAAAGCCGGGGGGGGGGGGGGGGAGAAAGGAGAGAAAAAGAAAGAAAACAACAACGAAAAACAACAACAGCAACAACAATAAACCGGCAGAGTAGATGATGGACTACCTTCGTCTCGATTGATCGCAACTGATCAACCACTCAACGACAGAAAAGCAACACCAACACCAACAACAAATCAAGCCACAAACAGCCGGAGATCATGATGTTGATGGACTAACACACTGCACTGTAACTCACCGCGGCTTGGACTCCAGGTCGAGACAGGGCGAGGGACGTTTTTTCAGCACTTTCTAACAAACGTTTGTGCGTGTCACGTCTTCGATCATACACACAGCAAGCACTACTAATACAGCTGCGCACGTTTATTATGGACTATCTACTTGATACCTAACGCCTATTCACCCTGTTCACCCCATTTACCCTGTTCACCCGAGAGGGGCAAAAACGTCACAAATGGTCCCTTTCGCTGTTCAAGCCACACACGTCTGTTTTAATCATATTCGAAGAAGACTGAATGAAAAGTGAACTTGAATGAACACGGAAACCAGAAATGAGCAATACAGAATTCAAAACAGCAGGGAAATCACGAAAAGCGATATTCTGGCCTGCTTAGGGCTCAGAAAGAGAGAAAATATTTTATTTCAGCAGATGAGACCTTATAAAGTGCATCCAAGGTATCTTATCAGGAACGTATAATAATATATGGCCTTTCTGGGTAGAGATCAGATGTAGCCCATATTAGAGGTCGCCTGCCAGAATTTCTGTTCTTTCGTGTTTAGAGTTAAAGATCTTGGCAGTGTACTGACCGCCCGTGCCGTTGTTGCGTCTGTCGTGGCCATCAGTGGCATAATTAGTTTCTTGGATTTTAATGTCACCTCAACCGCATAATTATGCTCACTTCAGGACGAATTACACTTTCAGATTTCTTTCGCACCAGTTCAAAATACAAGGCATTAAATCACAATTAAAAAGCTCAATCAGCAACCGCAATCAGTTAAAAAATGATATCTCTTTTTCTATGTGTCTCTGTTTTTCTGCCTCTCTTTCTCTGTCTCTGTCCCTCTTTCTCTGTCACTGTCTGTCTGTCTATCTGTCTGTCTGTCTGTCTGTCTGTCTGTCTGTCTCTGTCTCTCTGTCCCCGTCTGTCTGTATGTCTCTGTCTCTCTCTGTCTCTGTCTTTGTCTCTGTCTCTCTGTCTCTGTCTCTCTCTGTCTGTTTGTGTCTCTATCTGTCTGTCTATCTGTCTGTCTGTCTCTCTCTCGGGCACAATCCAATATTCACAATTGACATTATATTGATTTGTTGTTGGTGATGTTGTTTATCGTGACTAGGATGAACTGAAACATGCCGACCGGCAAGAGAACCGGGCCTTCGAGGCATAGTATTTAGCGCTTTGGAATTCGAGTCGGATTGTCCTGGGTTCAAGTTGAATCAGAGTAACATGGGAATTTTCAGCCTTGACCAGCTCCTATTCCGAAATGGCAGTGGCATCCGCCCAGTAGGAAGGCTGAGACCACAAATCAAATTTTGGAGAAGCGAAAAGACAGAAGAAAAAAAGAAAAGAAAAAGAAAGGGAAACACAGGGGGGTCAAAGTTTCATTTGTAGAGAGAGAGAGAGAGAGAGAGAGAGAGAGAGAGAGAGAGAGAGAGAGAGAGAGAGAGAGAGAGAGAACAAATTTTCTTTTATTAGCGAGGGTAATGGAATAAATAAAATAAACATTACATCCAGCCCTCGGAGACACACACACACACACACACACACACACACACACACACACACACACACACACACACACACACACACACACACACACACACACACAGAAAGAGACAGACACTCAGACAGAGACAGAGAGAAAGGAGAAGTAGGGGAAACAAATTAAAGTGAAAAGACTGTCACTCAACGCATTAATCAAACAAAAATTATGCGCGACGGTGCGCGTGACAATCACGGCTAATAACCGTCATTAGAAACAAATTGGGCGCCACTAACCGCGGCGAAAACTGTAAACAACATCGTCGAATGACGTGAATGTTCAGCAAATAATCTCTCTCTCTCTCTCTCTCTCTCTCCTCCCCTCCCCCCCCCCCCCCCCCCCCCCCCCCCCTCCCATATCACATAAACACACACCTTTCTAGACGCGGTGCTTCGAGCATGATGAGCGGGGAGGGACTAGCTCTATAAAATCTTGTGACGTGATTGGTAAAAAGAAAGAAGACGAAAAACCAAGAAAGAGGGAGACTCCTGCAAGAAGTCTTGAGGAGCGTGGCACTTTTCTTAACTTCTTTGCACTGTCGCGAAGAGCTTGTCGCACGTGCGCCGCTCCAAGACAGCTGCTGCGCCGAAGAAAGAGGGCGGGGCCTAAGGGTGCGCGTGCATGAATATAAAAGCGTCAGCATCATGGAGCACGCGCCACGCGCACAAATTTACATGGCTGGCACTGCTGATGCTGATGCAGCGCGTGCAACTGTGCGACAATACATGTTTGTGTCTTTTGGACACTTTAGCATTTTATCGGTGTTACGACAGTGGCTTGGTAGCTTCAGGAAAATGGTTTGTGTGTGAGTGTAGTAAGTTTGAAATGAAAACTATACGTGAAAGTCGTTTCATTGTTTTCATTGTGAGTGGGAGAAATGTGCCGTTTTAGACAACAACAAAAAAGAAAAAAGTCATTGTAAGACATCTAGTATTTCACAGAAAACAAAACCTTCGATGGTACGTTTTCGGAAAACATAATTATTGTACTAAAACTGGAGGAAAAACAAGGAAGTTTCTGCCGGTGTACCACCAAAGTTCTTCAAATTCGGTAGCAGCTGGATTACAGTATCACTTGATAATTCGTCGTCAACTGACCTCGTGCTCGGCCGTGTCGTGTTTCAGATTCTTTCTTTGCGAGTCTTCATATTCGTATGTGGAGTTCTTCACGTTCACGGGCGATCATAACACTATACAGATGGATATTTGAATTCATTACATTCATAGTTGATCGAATTACGACATCAATGGCTATTTCAGGGTAGGAACGAAACCCTGATGTATACTTTGAATGTACCGAGCTGCGATGACTACAATTTCTACATCACAGCTCACTGACAAACAAAATTCTAGAGTAAAAGGCGTTTTCCACATGCTAACATGCCGGAATCCTCTACACTCGAAAGAACTCATGTGTCTCTTCTCCGTGCTGTCAACTGATTGATATCTTCAAGGTGTGATTCCTCGTGCAAAACAACAACAATAAGACAATCGCCACCACCGCCACCAACACCAACACCACACACACACACACACCAAAAACAACAAAGGCGGGAAACATCCAATTTACGAAGCACCCTGTAAGTTAAACACTGATGATGAATGTGTTCAGAGTGTGAATAATAAGCCCATTAACTTGTATAAGTCGCCGCAGAGTACTCTCCCACTCGATCACGCTGGCGAGACTTACCCACTGCCTTACAGTCCCGAGGCGCTACAAGCATGGAGTTTAGTACCCCCATGACCCAACGGGCCTCCCGGGGAATGGTTTCATCACCTTACCCGGGCCGACAAAGCGGGTTGTCCCCGGCGAGAAGCTCCGATGGGTATCATTCCTTCCAGGGATCTCCAGCCTCCGGACATGCCCATCATCATCACCAGCATCGTCATCTGCATCCTCGCGGGGATGAACAGCAGCAGCTTGAGCGGCGGGTGCAGGGCGCGTTGAACAGTAGCCCTCAAGGGAAAGGGTCCCCCAAGAGGCAGTTCTCTCCCTTCATCTCCTGCATGTTCGCCTCGTCTCCCGCGTCTTCCTCGTCGTCTCCTGCGCCTTCGTCGCCGTTGCTGTCTTCCTCGTCGTCCGTGTCGTCGTCGCCTTACTACCACTACCAACACCAACACCAACACCAACACCAACACCATCACCACCACCACCTCAACAGCACCGCCAAGCGGCAGATGCTGCTGAAGGAGAACGACCCCCGCTCCACCTCAGTCTTCTCCCGATCCCCGTCCTCCTCCCACCCGGCTCTAGCGGTCTCCCCTCAGAAGACTCTTCCCTCCACGCACCACTGCAAGAGAAGGCTGGACTTCAACCACAACCCCGTCTCGGACCACGAGCTCGACCTCAACCTCAACCTCAGCTTCGCCGCCGCAGCCGCCGCTGGCGCCACCCACACCATCGACGAGCTGGCGTTGAGCTTCTCCCCGGACCTGGTGAGCCCCGGCAGCCTGCCCCAGTCTCCGGGTGATGCTGCGGCTCTGGGCAGAGTGCCGGCTGTGGCGGTGGCGAGACGGAACGAGAGGGAGAGGAACCGGGTGAAGCTCATCAACATGACCTTCGCCACGCTCAGGGAACACCTGCCTCACAGCGGGGGCAAGAGCGGCAAGAGCAGGAAGATGTCCAAGGTAGGCGCAGCGAGCGTAAGCTTCGATCGTTTTTGTTGCCATTGTTGTAGTTACAGTTTGAGTGTGGCTGTCGTCCTGGTCTGCTGTCATCGATGCAGTGTGTGTGTGTGTGTGTGTGTGTGTGTGTGTGTGTGGTGTGCGTGTGTGTGTGTGTGTGTGTGTGTGGTGTGTGTGTGTGTGTGTGTGTGTGTGTGTGTGTGTGTGTGTGTGTGTGTGTGTGTGTGTGTGTGTGATAGGGTTGTTGTGGCTGGTTTCTAAAGTGGTAGGGGTGTGTTGTCTATATTTGTCTGTCTATCTATTTGGCTATGTGTCTGCCTGCCTCTCTCTCTCTCTCTCTCTGTCTGTCTGTCTGTCTGCCCCTCTCCAGTCTTGGAACTGACAGCTGGACTTGAGTGGGCTGAATTTGTGATGTAAGGTGGGGTCTGCTGTGGTGGGATCAAGCGGCCAGTCTCCTCAACAGCTTACTGTTTGCAAAGCCTATGCTGTAGAGACTTCCATCTGCCATAAAACTGGTCTATTCCAGCAAGAACGTATTTGCCTGCAATTCGAACCCCAGTTGGACTCATAATTATTACGACACGCTGAAACTGTTGAGAATTTGTCACATTTCGTTTGTTGCAAATTTGATTTTTATTTAATGGAATCTCTCCATTAGGAAATATGGGTTTCTTTCCGTGACACAGAAAGACGTGACAGTTTCGTTTAACCTCTGTGTTATTTTAGGTGGAGACCCTTCGAGCAGCCATCGAATATATTCGGCAGCTCCATTCTCTGACCAAAGAAAAGCAGCAGCAGCAGCAGCATCAAGAGAAGTCTTCTTCGGGCCAATCCAGTAATGAAGAGAACATCCACAGCACCTTCGACGCCGTGCTGAAGGTGAAGGCGCTGGACATGGAAGCCGACCCTGGGTGTCTTCCGATGTCAGGCTCCTCCGTCGCTCTCTCATCGGCGTCGTCGTTGGCGTTGTCGTCTCCTCTGTCGTCAGCTGGAGGCGCCAGGAGCCCGGTGTCTGATGACGGGTGTTCCACGTACGATCACTTCAGTACGGAAGAGGAGGACCTACTGGAGTTTGCCAGCAACTGGTTCTAGGTTAGCAGAAAAATCGCTTTTAGTCTCTCTGTCTCGCTCTGCGTCTGTGCGCGTGGGTGGGTGTCTCTTTGCCTTTCTCTGTCTGCTATCTGTCTCTCCGCCAGTCTGTCTGTCTCTGGCTGCCTGGCTCTGGCTGTTTCTCTGTTTCTGTCTCTCTGTTTTTTTCTGTCTCAGTCTCTCTCTCTCTCCCTCCCTCCCTTTGTATGTGTGTGTGTGTGTGTGTGTGTGTGTGTGTATGTGTGTGACACGCTGTTGTTATTCTTAATGTTCTGATTGTTTTCTATATCATTATGTGTAAACGTTGTTTTAGGAAGGATTTTGTAAGACAAAACTAGGCATATATCCTTTGGCCATGTTGTCTGTATTACGCTCGATATGTGTATATTGTAGTCATAGCCAGAACAGCTTGTAAGACTATAGGCTCCTGCCGAAAATCTATATCCTTGACTATAATCTCTGTCTGTCTTTCTGTCTGTCTGTCTGTCTGTCTCTAGCCACCTCCTCCTAACCCCCTTTCTAGTAAAATGAAATAGGTATTGCTGATTTATTTTTACTTAAACGAAGATTTAAAGAAGAGTGGGAAGAACAACAGAAAGAAGTAGAAAACAGAAGCAGAAAGAAGAAAGGAAAATACTTTGTTAAGAAACAATCGTACACGAATGTTACCGATGTTACTTTTGTGGTTGCTATTGTTGACTGGCTGTGTGTGTGTGTGTGTGTGTGTGTGTGTGTGTGTGTGTGTGTGTGTGTGTGTGTGTGTGTGTGTGTGTGTGTGTGTTTTCGTGCTCGCTTCTTCATTTGAGTCGTTTTTAGTTTTTTTCAGTGAGGAAGTTTTAGTCGTTTAATGGTGTGATGGAGAAGGGGAAAAAAGGTGGGCGGTGTGTGTATGGGGGGGGGGGGGAGGAGAGAAAAGAAAAGAGTTTTAAAATTTGTGTTCTGCATAATGATTCTACTAGAATGACCCTTGCGCTAAATTGTGACTGACCTATATTTCATTGAGCAGAGGGATGTTCTTGAGAACCCCGACAGCGGTATAAGGTAGAAACTTGACAACGAAGAAAAAAAGAAGAAAAAAGAAGAAGAAGAAAAGACGCGATATACAGGCATGCGTGATTGGGAATCAATCGGAGGAAACACGCGGGAGAGTGTGTCAAGCATCCTATTTCACATCACAAAGGTCCCACAACTAGCGTTCTCTTCTTTAAAGTATTTGAAATTAATTCATTCCTTTCTGTTGCAGACATGCTTCAGTGCAGTTCCAGAGAGGTGCTAACCGCTGTTGTATAAACACCCATCAGCGCTGCCAGACACCACAATCTCGTGGCATAATTTATTGATCCCGCCCCATTCTTCTCCGCCAACCACCACAACCAAACCTCGCTGGAGCCCTTTGATGGCTATACATGCGCACATTCGCTGCAATCTAATACGCGGTTCTCAATAAATTGCAATGCAGCCATTCTCTGCCAGAGTCCGGAGAAAAATCCATTCACGCAACCGCAGGACGTCAACAGGTGGGATATCACGTGACTGAGACAACGCTCTCTGATTGGACAAAAACATTTTGCACGTGCGATTGGTTTTGGCTGTACTCGAATGGTAATTCTTCGCGTGCAGAGACAAAAACTGGTACTGTTTTCGTTCCTATCTCTGTAAGTTTGACGTTCACTGAAGGATGTCCAAGGAGCTGCATGAACTGGAAGCAGGTCTAGAGGGGCTGTGTTAAACCTCTCATGCCTGCAGCACGTATTCTGTCTTTGTCTGGGGGATTTCAACTGAGACTCATTTGCTATTCATGGCTTATGATGTGTGACATAGATTAATCGAAGCGACGCTTTTAATGGTGGCTTGAGATTGCCTTCCCCCCTCCCCTCCTCCATCCCGCCTAAAATGAAGTGGTATTTGATTCACTACTTTTCCCCTCTCAGATTCTACTTGAATCTAAATTAGTATTGACCCTATTAGATTTCGATTTTCGTTCATGCCTACAGAATGGTATTGTGAATGGATGGAGCTGTAATGTTCATACCAGTTTCTGTTGAAGATGCATGCATTGTACTAAATGTTGATGTTGGTGACTACGTCTGCTTGGTGTCAGTTCATTTAGTTTAAAAAAAAAAAATCATTTTGACCTGTTTAATCACGTTTTCTATTGACATTCGGGTTCGATGCGAAAATTGTTTCAAAGTCATGACCAAAACAACTATTTGAAATTGACCAGTGTTAATTAGTATTGACGTCACATGCTCAAGATGTTTATTTGATTATTTATTAATTTGTGCTAACGACCACATAATTATTCAGTATTTTAGTTGCAAATGCTACTAAAGGTGTATTGAGTATTCCACAGGTTTTTATTCCGGTGTATGTATGTATGTGTGTGTGTGTGTGTGTGTGTGTGTGTGTGTGTGTGTGTGTGTGTGTGTGTGTGTGTGTGTGTGTGTTTCAGATTATTATATTGACCGATTTTAGCCGATCTCAAATTGGAAGCTTCCAAATAATTCGGAACAATTTCAGCGACCAACGATTCAAACTTGTAATGTCCAAATGTATGAAATGGATTTATTTTCTAGTATTATTGTATTTATGTGCGTCAGTATTATGAGGCTGTTCCTTCAGACGCTTTGTTGACTACGTAGTATTGTTGCTGATAGTGTAGCTCGCCCGCTGTTGTTTTATACATTTTTCTTGTTGTAATATTATGTATTATACAACCTGACGCTTTTTATTGTTGACCAGATCGTTTCTAAACTTTTAACTGTTGGAGTATTGATGCAGAGCTCGAAATTTCCATTGGTCTGGTGGTTTATGCCGGTGGATTAGTAAATTTTTCCTTTTCACTGGTCCATCGCATCGGTAACCTTTTGAGAAATATCAAGCCTTTCCGCAGCCCATACCGCAGAAATAAAGATGTCTCTATTTCTGTGGCCCATCGAGCGATGGGCGGTGATTGTCTGAGGTCAGGAAATCGAGCCCATCACACAAGCCAATGTTGACTGGTGGAATTCATGGTGATTTGAGTCTGATTCAGCATTCAAATGATTGTAACCTGCCTCTTGTTGATGTTGATGTTGACCGCTTTTATACAGCGCTGTTCTTCACTCTCAAGCAGACTCACTGCGCTCTTGTCGTATGTGATTCTAGATGAGTGACTATCTTTTTACAGTGCGCTTTTGAATATACAGCGAAGTGATGTATTTACAGCGTTGTTTGGCTGTTAAATGGCTGGTGCCACGTGAAACTGCTGCCGTCTCGGCGCGTTCTGTGTATACCATGCAACCAAGCACCATATCACGCAAAGCCACATACGTAGGATGCATGCGTGTTTAACTTAACCTGCCACCTGCACTTTTGGCAGAATATTTTACCTGCTGCTGTGGTAACACAGGGATGGAGCGGATACCGAAATAAGAGTCAGCACAGAAAGTTGACCCTGGAGAAGAACATTTTCGCGCCGCTCCTCCCGGGACTCGGCGCTCTAACCACTGAGCTATCCCTGCTCCTGTGATTGCAGTTGACATCTCTTGTCGTCAGTGACTGTGCGTCATCGCTTATTTTAAGCATTTTTTGCAGAATCGAACAGCCTTTCGTTCTGTTGCTAGCCTATAGCTTGTGTTTATTTTTACTGTCTTTCTTTGAAATGGCGATCACCCTCTGGGTTTTCGCGCAGAATATTAGTCGTGAGGTTCTGTTCGACTGAAGTGCTAGGGTGACTGGTAGCCGTATTAAATTTTTATGTAAGTGTCTATATATAGGCATGGTCAGTACATGTGGAACTGTCTTAGCTATGCTTACTAGAAGTATTGTTCAGCGTTGAATTGAGTCACTGCAAATGTATGAACGTGAAATTAGGCTGCTTGGTCTCCCGTTGTGTACCATCGAGAAACACTGTGCATAAACATCAATAGTATTCTAGAATATTGTAAGCATTCCAAAGTTCAAAGTTTAGAATAAATACTATATATTAAGAAAGGCCTCAGAGCATTATTTTTGCAACGAAAAACACCACCAACAAAAAATACTTTTGTATACATATATACATATATATCTGTTCAGGAGCTGTGTGAGGGTCGAGGTGGACGTCCTGGACTGTCCGTCCTAACGAGCCTTCTGGTTTCCGTGGACGTAAAGATTTATTGCACCGTGCTTCGGCATTGGTCACAACTTGTCCCTAATATGTCAACTGACATCTGAGGACATAAAGCATCACTTCATCATCATCATCATCATCATCATCTTTAGAATCCATTATTTTGTGCGTATGTGTCTTGCATAATCTTGATGGGGAATATTTTCCTGTTTCGGTAGCATAACAATGGCTTCCCATTGGATTTCCAGTGTTATGCTGGCCAAAGTGTGAAGCGGTGATCGTTGTGCACAACGAAGATTATACATGTACAGAGCTGGCCCGATTCTTTTGGGAACGCAGAACTGAAGTCATGCCAAATGCATGAGAGCATTGTTACGTCCTGTGGGCCTTTTGACCCTCGTGTACATCATGTTACTTTTTCTGGCTTCGTTTGCTCTGTAGTTTAGTTTAGTTACTAGTTCGAGCAGATTTTTTTCTTTCTGGCCATGATCTTATCGAGACATCTGTGTATGTAATTAGAATGAATTACATTGTCCCCTAGTGTTAGGAGTAAATTTCATTAAAACTTTTCATCGGCACAACCATCACCATCATTATTATTATAATTGTTACTTGTTAGTATCATGGTTGCTATGACCACCAACATCACCATTATCCATTATGTTCGTTATTATGACTACCATGACCATCTTCGTCTTCGTTATTATTAGTGTTATTATTATCATTATTATTATTGCATTTGTTCTTGTTGCCACCGTCGTTTGTAACACATCTTTTACTCGGATCTTTGCATCCGTTTTGCTTGACCAAAGGTGAGAAGTTTTCAAATTAAGAATTGTTAAATTAACGTCATGTTGACAAGAAAAATGACTAGTTGTCCCGTTTCCAGTGCCATATCGTTTCCATGTACTTATCTACTTACTAACATGCTTGTACATACATACATAATCATCAATTGTTACAGTTAGATCGTTGCCAACTTCGTTGTTTGATGTTTATGAAGAGCCGGTTCCAGGCATGTTGGAACTTCTGCTGTGTATGTAGGCTACATTGATTGCAGTATTTTTAATGTAACGCTGTTTTCTTGAAATAAAGTATTTTTGTATTGACAAGTGTGTGTGTGTGTGTGTGTGTGTGTGTGTGTGTGTGTGTGTGTGTGTGTGTGTGTGTGTGTGTGTGTGTGTGTGTGTGTGTGTGTGTATGTGCATCTACGTATGTACCGAGCCCAGCGCGAGTATTGTGTGTGCGTGTGTTGTGTGTTTGGAGAGAGAGAGAGAGAGAGAGAGAGAGAGAGAGAGAGAGAGAGAGAGAGAGAGAGAGAGAGAGAGAGAGAGATTCTTTGTGTTCACAGTTTTGGTTCACATTCAACAACAACATACATATCTTGCATATACACAAGTCGCGTCACTTTCCATGCGACCTCTGCAACAGTTCACCTTACAGCACCAATCATACCATCAACACAGCACGAGACTGCCATCAGTTTCTGTTTGACCTCAAAAGGTGAGAACTCGCCAGACATAAAAATTGTTGTGGCATGCCGGTAAAGTGCCAAAACGGCGTCCAAATTACTGCTGACAACCCCCAAGCCGATAATGATAATCTTCTTCTCCTCTTGACCGATGCTGAGGTGCGGTCTTTGTGTTGAGGGTGCAGAAAAGTGAGTTGAAAAGAATGACTTTTTGTCTTCTGTCTCGCCTGGCTATTGTGAATGGTGTCTGCTACTGTGAGCGAAGCTGTCTGGACTATCGCTGACGATAGACGCGTGACTGACGTTCAAAAGAGCGTGTCATCGCTTAAAGAGTGTGGAAAACCTAAATACGTGAACCTAAATTCTACAGAACGGGTACAAAAATTAATCTATAAAAAATTAAAAAAACTCCAGGGCAACGCTTCTAATACTTGGTGATAGCTAGACTGCTGCTGCACGTGTGCTTATCACCGTTGTTTAATCGAAGCGTGTTACGAAACCGAATCCTGACATGCATACCGGGAGGTAGGACTGCGTTTCTACGTGAACAAAGCAAATTTAAAATGAAACGAAGACTGGATGTATCCTATACTGTCGTGCGTTACAAGTTTGCCTGTATGTGTAAGCTGGCCATTAATGAGAGGTCTCCCCTCCCCCCCCCCCCCCCCCACCCCCCCCCCCCCCCCCCCAACCCCTCCAAAATATCACCAATCGTGAGAGGTCATTTCAACCTCTAAACTAATGTACTACACGCCAGTACTTCCACAGTAACTCATTCAATTTTTCAGTTCCTGCAGTCCAGGTTCAAACAGAGCTATTGGAAAAGACATTCCCTCCACAAAAACCCAACCGAAGCCCAATAGTTTTCACGGTTGGGAGAGTTTGAGAAAGGTGCGTAAGCCAAATTGACCATTTGAGTGACTGCCCTTAGTCCCGTCCATCCGGTGGCGCGCGTGTCGCTATGGTGGAGTTCCTGTCGCCGCCATTCGGGAGGAAACAATATTCTGGACTTGGCCGTGGTGATGGCCACGCCTTGCTCTTGTGGATCACTATAGCCGTTTTCTTCCCCACCATGGGCATCCACACCCCTCCATATGGGGGGAATTATCGGCCTAACACATTCCTTGATGGAATTATAAAATTGCCCTGGACGAATGTGAATAGCGTGTTTTGGGCACTTTGAAAGCCTTGGGGGAATTACAGAGCTTAGGGCTTGCAAAGAAACCTGGACGAGAGTGTGAATGGGATGAGGCTGGGACGCCAGAACTATGAATCAAACCGAGGGAGAAAACAGTGTATGCAAAAAAGGGACAGTGGCTATTTAAAGGGGAGTGAAAGTAAAATGAGATAGATGGCGGATTTATGAGGATTCTGACAAAACGTGTTAAGGGAACGGTCACCAGCGTTCTTTTTCGGTGTGTGTGTGTGTGTGTGTGTGTGTGTGTGTGTGTGACTTTCTTATAGTATTCGCATCTTCTCCGTGTTCCTGTTTCTGCAGGCCACCCTTTTCCTTCC
>JABMCL010001087.1:2397500-2402500 GCA_018857735.1 Alviniconcha marisindica | reverse complement strand
ACTCCACCCCCTACCCCCCCCCCCCAACCCCCCCCTACACCCCCACCCAACCCCCACCCCACCCCCCCCCAAAAAAAAAAAACTCGCCAGATTGTTCCATGTTGTCTTACTCATCGTATCCATAAAACTTCGCTACACAATACTGGACAGATTTGGTTTCATCGTAAACGAAACTCTGACAAATACTCTGTCCTTGCAAAACGGGCATTTATCTCAGCAAATCTGACCGCATGGGAATATATGTTAATCTCATATAATCTCTCTCGAAGGTGTTACCGGGGAGACTATTTCGAGAGGATATCCAGCAAAGAAAGAGGAGAAAGGAGATTATTCAAACAGGGAACTCTGACAGCTTATCTTAAAGGAAGCTTGGAGGCATCTTCTCTTTGGGGAGGGATCAATTTCGGACTATTGAATTGGTGAAAAAATGGTAAGCGAATCTGATGTGGGTAGTGATACGTGCTCATATTTATCGAGTATATCATTCACGTTTACCACTCTTTGCAACATAAACGCTGAATGTAGAAAAAAAGCATAATAGAATGCATTAGTTTGTATTAAAGCAAGTATTTAAAACGTGAGTGTGTGAGTATGTATATATGCTTGTGTGTGTGTGTGTGTGTGTGTGTGTGTGTGTGTGTGTGTGTGTGTGTGCGTGCGTGCGTGCGTGCGTGCGTGCGTGCGTGCGTGCGTGCGTGCGTGCGTGCGTGTACCGCATGTCTTTGAGCTATGATTTTGCGGGTACTGGATATTAAGTAGTTTCCTAAATTAAAATCCAACAACAATCGAATAACCATCCAGGGCATGATATAGGTCCGCATTATATATTTCCGACAGTTCATTCTCATCAAATTGAAACCGGAGTAATATAGAAATCTGGCCGCTATCTTTGTGTTTTCAGCTCTTCCTGTTGCTGTAAATACCTGCACAATGGTTGTGTGGCGAAGTGACTCGTACACTCAAGATATAGAGATCGTGGGTTGAAGCTTTTGTTCGGAATTCAACAGTCTGTTACTTCGTTACTATGCCTTTTAGCTTTTAGTGAGGACAGTATGGCCGGCGCCTTCAGCAGCAGAGTTTCTCTGCTTTTCTGCTTGGATAAAAAGTTGTATCTTGAATATAGGTTGGTTGACAGCCTGGATCACTGTTTTGAAGAACAGGCTACAACTGTCAAGAGGGTTGCGCATTGTGACCTCATAGCAGCAGAAGATGCTACATGCCTACAACTTCTGTTCTCAACATCTAGACACGTATGAAGCTTATCTAGCGCTGTTTTGCTGATTCTGCAAAAGAGCTCTTAATGAGGCCATTATAGTTCAGTTTAAGCAGTGATCAGTCATACAGAGCGAATTTTGGAGTAGAGAAAAAGCATCATGTCCGAATCGATTGTTTCTTTCCAAATTTCTCAGCCGACAAAACATGAATGAAATGCATCAATTGCTTTCCAAATGGGAAGGCAAAATATGTACACGCACTTACTTTGCTGCTATCTTCTCAACCTACAAAGCATGAATAAATACGTTACCATTAAAATGGGTAATAAATAGAAAACAGGGGAATAGCTCAATCGATCGATCAATCAATCAGTCGATTGATCAAAGAATCGGTCAAAGAAGGACAAACTTTCAGCAGCATGTCGCCAAGCATTTTCCAGGCCAGTCCACCCGCTCGACCTCGGCACACTCGACCTTGCCTCCCACTCAGTTTATTGCCTTTCCTTTGGGAAGCCGGTGGCCTCTTCTCCTTTTGTACCAAGTGGGATACATTCATTTCAGTTCTTTGTGCGGACAAACGGCTACCTAGCCTACACCCGAGGAGAGCCTGGGCACTGGATCTGCATGACAAAGGTGAGCCAGCTCCAGGAACAAATCTACGACAAAGTGCTGCTATCCGACTCCAAGAGTGACAGCGGATCGGGTGACATACGTACCATCAGCGGCTCATCCGTTGCTGGACGACAAGAGATGTATCCCCATGGAATGGCGTGGCGTCATTATCCGCACCCGGCCTAGCGCCCAGTCAACGATAGCCTGTCGACACCCCGGGTCCACCACTCCGGGTAGAGTTTCACTACAGGTTCGTGCATTCATGTGTATCTTTTTCGTCCATACCAAAAAGAGGAAAAAAAGTCACTGACTCGTTTTGGGGCTTTGTAAGAAAGGATGTGACGGAAGAACTAGAATCAGACGTCTTTTGAAGCAAGTATTTGAAGGCCGCATCAGTTCGAAGTGCGATTCACACAAATCATCAAGACAAGTCTGATTCACTGTTCGTGTAACATTGGTGTTATGCATGAAAGAAATGAATTTGAATGAACAGGGGAGTATGCATGAAAGAAATGAATTTGAATGAACAGGGGAGAAGGATATTAGAAAGGCAGAACTCCTGGCAGCAGGCGTAGCAAGCAGAACTATGTTCTGACCTACTTCAAGCTTCTTGCTCTTGTAGCGATCCCAAGCTGAGCACTCTGGAGGTGACCCGCCATATGTATCAGAGTACAATAACAAATGGATACCACAGGGTGAAAAAATTACATGTGTGCCCGTCTTTTTGTTGTTGTTGTTGTTGTTTTTTTCTTTTTTGTCTTTTCTTTTAATCAATCCGTCCCAGCCACACACCGTCTTCGGAGGATTTATCTCCGTTTCTGGAGCTGGATGGCGGATGCTGTTATGCAAGCAACATATCATGGCTGAAATTAATCCCCACATAACTATGCTGCGCATAACAACGTTTTAATGTAGCCTTGGTTTTCTGGTGTCAACGTCTTGTGAAAAACCCAAGCAAAGGCGGCTTCAGGCCGCTACGGACGAAATGATTCAGCGCTGATGACCAGGCGATGCGTTTCCAACTGAAGCGTCATATCCCCTCCACCCTCTACTCTACCCGGCCCCAGCACCCCGTTGTCCATGTGGCTACCTGCACTTACTCATGTTACACCGTCCACCTGCCGCCGCCTCACTGGATCAACATCAGGACAAACCTGGGGTAACAGGATACAGAGGCAATGATAACACGTGTGTACATATCGCTGCCTTCTCGACAACCTTTTGCCTTCGCGAGAAAGCTCTCCTCTGGATCAGTTTAGCGCCCATCATTGTCTTCCGTGTCATAAAAAAAACGACCTTTTTCTTTAAAAAACATAAATATCTAAATAATCAGGAATGGTGTTTTCTTCCTATGCGTTCATCACATCGTGGAATTCGGCCGTTAGTCAGATTCCACAGCTTTGAGAGGACGGGTTTTCTGGGATTCCATGCTGACAGCTACGTCTTAAGCCCGTTCTTAATTGGGTGAATGTTTCTTCGCGAACCTAGTTGGAAGTATTCGGCGAAGCTAGTTTGTTCTTAATTGGGCGAACTTTTCTTCGCGAACCTAGTTGGAAGTATTCGTCGAAGCTATATTCGAGGTAAAAAAGCTTCGCTCAACATGTTCTGGGAACATTCGCCCTATTCGACGATCCTTGTCTCTGACTGGCTGAGAGCAGAGCTCTCCTGTGGATGAAGAAAAATAAAAATAAAAATGGATGACGGCGTCGCTAGGTTCTTCACTCACTTCGGAGGGAATTTGTTTATTTGTTGACTTGTGGGAGGCGCAGCCTTGTCTCGGAGACCCAGAATGAGATAGTAGTTAGTTGAAGTACCCTGTGAGGGATGATGAAAGTATATTGACTTGACTTGACTTGACTTTAGCCTACATTTTCGATCATGCTGTCTGCTGCGCGTCTCCCGCAAGTTCGGGCCGAAGCTTGCATCTCATTACAAGCCAGTTGAGAATGAAGTAAAGTTTGGACTGTCCGAACCATATTCGGCGAACTAAAAGTTCAATTAAGAAGCGAATCATAGTTCGTCGAAGTGTCCGAAGTATGTTCGGCGAACAAACATTCGCCCAGTTAAGAACGGGCTTTAGAGAAGTGTTTTGTAGCCTCTCATGCTAAGAGCCACACATGTTCCACCGTCTTGAGGTGTGTGTGTGTGTGTGTGTGTGTGTATGTGTGGAGGGGGTGGGGAGCGGGAGGGGGGGACGGGAGGTGGGAGGGGGGGAATGGGGTACGTGCATGCGTGCGTGTGTGTTGCTGCTGTGACGATTTCCGCTAGGCTTGAAATTTTGTCTCAGCAAAAAATCTCTCTCTCTCTCTCTCTCTCTCTCTCTCTCTCTCTCTCTCTCTCTCTCTCTCTCTCTCTCTCGCTCCCTCCCTCTCTCTCTCTCTCTGTGATAAGAAAGAAAACCTTTGTAATTCTATTGGTTTTAACTACGTGACCAAATCGCTATAAAAGCTGAATAGTCGAAACGTTTACGGGCAGCCAGGTGTCATAAGACAGAGTCCAGTCAACCAATTCTGCACTCCGATACAGAATGTTGCAATTCAAATGAGAGTCTAAAATGCCTCGTGAATGCAATGCTAGGATTGAAAATTGACCAATGATACCTTACAAGCTTGCTCCCGCACTTAACACTAAGGCTCTAAAAGCAGCTTTTCGCGTGCAAGTCCCGGGTCATGCGCGCACATTTGCAACCCAATATTTCCCTTCCATTGGAACGTTTTCTTTTTACTTTCCCCCTATTTTTTCTTCTTCTTTTTTCTTGCGTGCCAGACGTATAGACCTGCATGATGTGTGGGGTGAGGAAGCGAAGGGGAAAAAATGTAATTGCAGCTCCAAACACCTTTAACACGATCAAGTTCTCTTCATTTGACGCTATTAAGGACAGAAAAGAATGGTAAACGTTTGAAAAGAACAGAACTCCACACAAGCGCTCGAACTGTTTAACCGCACCGATTCACTGCCACTCCCATAATAACCCCCTTGGCTCTCGCCGAAACAGACACGTTGTAAAAATAAGAATAACTTTTTTTGTTAGCTGCGTTTTAACCTTAGTTTTTTTTCTTGTTTTCTTTCACTGTGCTATTGCAACACTCGAGCAGAGGAAATAAAATAGAATCTTAGACTGTTTCTCTTCAATTCTCTGCCCCCTCCTCCCCACTTCCTCCCCCCCCTCCCTCC
>JABMCL010001087.1:2392500-2395000 GCA_018857735.1 Alviniconcha marisindica | reverse complement strand
GTCCAGGATTGACCTCAACATGCCGTTGTCGTGGCAACTAAGATTCAGACTCACGTTTTCTCACGGTGGGTCACACGACACCGTCGCTCTATTCTCTTCCCTAATATTGCTGACTGAAAGGATGCTCTCTGGCAACATTGTACAATTTCAAGAGGGCCCGTGCTCAGTTTGGTTGGCGGAGATTTAAAGCGTATGACAACAAAGGTGATCGGGCAGACAACGCCGGTGACCTCGTGTATCCTTACGCTTGATCTCGTGACCTCGCGGTTGTATTCGAGACAACTAATTTGGCTGGCCAAACAGGGCGGCATCTTTCGACCAGCGTGAGTTCAAACTGCAATAATGAGAGTGCGGATGGAATTACTGGACGCTGATAATGATGCTCAGGGGGACCATGGGGATGAACAGGAGGATGCCACTGCTTCAATTTTTTTTAAATATATATACAAAAATAAAGAGCGGGGTTTGTTTGTTTGTTTGTTTGTTTGTTTGTTTGTTTGTTTGTTTGTTTGTTCTGTACAGTGCGTACATAATTAATAACAAGCCATTTCTATAAATTTAGTGACAAACAACAGACAAGGAATAAACACTCCAGAGAAAAAAAAAGTCTATTTTGATTTAAGCAATATCGAAAAGAGTATGGTTCAAAGAAGAGCCTAATAAAACGCCAAACGACAACAACTCGAAATGCGATCTAAAGCAGTATAAAGGTGAATTAATATATAAAATGTAAATAAATCGGTTGCAGAAATAAAGGAACATTTACATTGTACAAATGAGTAAAATAACCCCGTTGTTTTTCCTTCCATCAAAAATCGTTCGTTTTTCCAGTCACGAAATGTTTCGCATGACTGATTAACAATTTGCTTAAACATAATACGACCGTACTCATCCCTTTTTTTTAGCTCGGCGTTTAAGTTTAATTGCTGTTTAAGTGTCGTTTTGTAGCTTGACAAAGGGGATTACCCCGAAAATTTGCAGATTATGTGTTTGTGTCCTAATAAATAAGCGTTCTTTTGAACCTTTTATATGTTTGGATCTTGTTTTAGAACGCTGGCAGTCATTCTTGTTTAAGATTTTTTCTTAGTTCGGCGGTTCTTCAAGAAGCCTGTTGCTGTTTTATCTCTAGGTACGGACTCCTACACAAAGCTCTTAGGGCAAATAAGAGTGTGCGCTCGGCGACTGCTATGGATCAGGCGTTTACAGTAAATTGGCAGGCTCTGACCAAACCTCCAAAACAGCCTCTATCGCCTGATCTGAAAACAACGCTGACCCAAGATGCCACATTCCTAATCCGTAAAGCAAAGCAGTAAAGAAAACGGAACTTCAATTCTGGAAGCTCCATCTGTAGATCTTTGGACTGAAAGGACTCTTTGAGTCATGCAGAGAGGCTGAGTGCCACCAGACCTGCCGCAAGCTCCCAATTAAGCTTCTGACGTTATCTCCCACCCAGCCTATAGCAACGACATCGATTCAAATTGTTAAACTGCTCATGAAATTTCACTTTCCTGCCGCAAAGTCACGAGAACAGCGACAGAGTTTTGGAAAGGCCACACATCAGTTTAGGTCGATAACATCGCGGCCTTCCGTCCATTGTTGGGCAAGTTGTTCTCCCCCATACAAACGCGGCTGGGTCTAAAAACAGGCTGCCACGGGGCGACAGATTATGGCCGACGAGGCAGAAATCCACCGGAAGTGCGCTCCTCCAAGGAAAGAAAACTCCTTGAAGGGTTGTCACCCTTGTTAGAATGTCCAGCACTTGAAGCGTTGGCTGGGCTCTGGTAGAAGGAAAGGGGGACGGAGGGGGGTGCAGGGGAGGGGATGGCGAAGGAGGGACGGCAGTTCTACTTTACTGTTGTTCTTATCATTGTTCAAAAAGGAACCGGATTCAGAAGACATTGAGCATTTTTGCGTTGATTGACGATACTTTTTATATTAAGTTTTCAGGAAGTAAGTTAAACGTTTCTCCAGCAATACACACACACACACACAACACACACACACACACACACACACACACACACACACACACACACACACACACACACACACACACACACACACACACACACACACACACACACGCACGCACGCACGCACGCACGCACGCACGCACACACCACACACACACACACACACACACACACACACACACATACACACACACACACATTTCGGCATGGGAAAAAGAGCACACACAAAATGTTCTTTCAAAAATAATTTAAAAACTATATTATCCTGAGTTTAAATCAGTTCCCCCCCCCCCCCCCCCCCAAAAAAAAAAAAAGTTTAATTTTTTCGCTCAAACACATACCGACTCCTTACCACGTTCGTCTTTTCTTTTGAATTCTCGCCACCCTCAAATCAAGCATGAACTGCAAGTCCATTATTGCCGCCTGGTTTCAGTAAGGTGCCGCCCAGATCTCTCGTAATCTCATTTTGATTTCTGTTTCCGTATCTCACAGCCTTGGTCAGCGTGAGTGTGCGTGCGCACATACAC
>JABMCL010001087.1:2387500-2390000 GCA_018857735.1 Alviniconcha marisindica | reverse complement strand
GTCTATGTGGAAGTAAAGCAACACAACATAAAAATGAAAACAAAATTGGAGAAAAAAACAGAGAGAGAGAGAGAGAGGGAGAGAGATCCAAACATATAAAAGGTTCAAAAGAACGCTATTTATTAGGACAAAACACAACATGCGAATTTTCGGGGTAATTCCCTCTATCAAGCTACAAAACGACACTTAACAGTTAAACAGTGAAAAACAATGAAAACTGAGATAGAGAGCTAATTAGTCACTTATCTGTTTTTGGTTGAGCTATGTTGTTTTCGTGTCCAGTGCTTGGATTGAACAGTCTGCAAAACACGTATACTCGTGTATTTAATATATTATGTACACACAAAAACATACGCGCGCGCGCGCGCGCGCACACACACACACACACACACACACACACACACACACACACACACACACACCACACACACACACACACACACACACACACACACACACACACAGCGCGAGACTGTATACATTAGAGGAGAGGCGGGGGTAAAGTGGCGAAGAAAGTAGGCCACTCAATTCATTACTCCAACGTTCTCACTCACCCTTCAAAATTCCCTCCACCCTCAAACCTCACCCCCGCTCCCAGTTCATTTTCCGACCCCTTATTATATATACACACACCCAACCTTCCGCCCTATTTTTAACCTCTCGATCAGCTACCAAAGTTCTCTTCTCCCCTGTACATCCCTCCCCCCCCCCCCCTTTCCCCTCCCAACCACTACCTCTCCCCAAACTACCTCTCCCTCCATCTCCCTCTCCTCCTTGTCTATAGGTTTGACGATACCCAGTGATTTTTTTTTTACTTGACTGCCATACCTGCCGTGACCTGTGCCCTGCCCTGAAGCTCTCCTTACCTTTGAACTGGCGTCTTGAGACGAGAGCGGAGCACTCCGAAGGTCTTGTTATTATCATCATTATCGTTTTCACTCTTCACCGTCTTAGTTCCCTTTCTTCCTCCTCTGCCTTCCCGACCACTCCTCTTTTTTATTCTCTCCCCCCCCCCCCCTTTTTTGTCCCCCCTCCCCTGTCTTTTTTCTTTCTCTCCACTAGATTTGAGAATGACCGGGAGCTCGCGTATGTTTTTTTTTCCTTTCCTTTTTTAATTACAAAGGGACTATGAACCAGGGAGTCTGCTGTTCCTTTTGTGTGTGTGTGTGTGTGTGTGTGTGTGTGTATGTGTGTGTGTGTGTGTGTGTGTGTGTGGTGCGTGTGCGTGCGTGCGTGCGTGCGTGCGTGCGTGCGTGCGTGCGTGGTGGTGTGGTCGGGGGGTGGGGTGAGAGAGAGATGGGAGAGAGAGAGGAGAGAGAGAGAGAAGAGAGAGAGAGAGAGAGAGAGAGAGAGAGAGAGAAGGTGGGGTGGGGGGAGGGGAGACACACAGTGGTGTTTGTGGGAGGTTGGGGGGTTGGTAGAACCAGGAAGACATCGAAGAGACACAAATAAAAAACAAAAACAAAAAAAACCAAGCCGGTAGGATGCATATGTGAAGAAGACGAGGGAAAGTGCCCGACTTAATAACATTTAATGGCGCGAGAGCTTTACTGATGTTGTAGTCCGTGTGCCCTAATAACTGACACGGACCATTAGGATCCCCTGCGACAGCAAGCATAATAACCACACAATGACGCCATTCGCTTTCAGATGCCTGCTTCTAAAAGGTATAACCATTCACTAATATGAAGTCTCCAGTAGTTTTTATGCCAGGTTTCCTTTTTGTACACAGATGTCTGCCATGAATTCTCTTCATAACCAAAAGCCACACATTTGAGACAGGGATCAAGAGCTTGATTTACAGAGAGAGAGAGAGAGAGAGAGAGAGAGAGAGAGAGAGAGAGAGAGAGAGAGAGAGAGAGAGAGACAGACAGACAGACAGACAGACAGACAGACAGACAGACAGACAGACAGACAGACAGACAGAGACACAGTCAGACAGAGAGACACAGAGAAACACAGAGACAGACATGTTGACAGAGGCAGGGACCGAGACAGAAGAACGAAAGATGATTTGTTCAACAGTTAAATGGGTGGCAACCCTCTCGACCGAAAGTTTAACAGAAGCCTTACTGTGGAACGAGATCTCGAGAGTTTCGGAGAGCTCTCAGCTGTCACTCGCTTCTCTGCCAGTGATGCCCTAACTATAGCTGGAGTCATGTTGGCAATTTGTTATAATAGGGCAGCGAGTCATGCCTTTTAGCTATCCGGAGTCACGTAGATACTCTCTTACAATGCACACAGCAAGTGGTTGCAGACGGGGTTAGAAGACAGCCAATTATTTTGTGCTTCAACGAACAGCAAAATGTCAAGCACAAGAAGAGGAATGGAAAAATGAAAGCGCTGAAGAAAAGACTGGACATTTCCATCTTAAGACTTTCCCAGGCTACCAACGTGGTTTTAAAATAGGTGTATGTGTTCGTTCTTTTCTGCCTTTCTTTTTTCTTTTCTTTTTTCTTTTTTTCTTTTTCTTTTTAAACACAAGAACCATATTTTTGTG
>JABMCL010001087.1:2352500-2385000 GCA_018857735.1 Alviniconcha marisindica | reverse complement strand
ACACACACACACACACACACACACACACACACACACACAATGTTTGACCTTGTCATGGTTACCTTTGGGATCATCTGAAAAGAAGAAGAAGAAGAAAAAGAAGATCTTGATCGAGGCTTATTTGTGACCATTCAGACGTACAGACTGGAGGTGGTGTTGCTTGACAGTCCGAATCTCGTTCGGTGTCAACACGACCTCCACCTACTGTTAAAAAAAAAAAAAAATTAAAGGGTGGGGGGGTGGGGGTAGGGGGGGGGGGGGGGGCATGCTTCAGTAATTCACGTCAGAATTGGGCCCGCTTTATCGGAAGCAGATATCTCCACATAATCCTATGACATAATAACCAATGAATAAGTCCCCCCTCACTCCCCGCCCGCCGCTGCCAACTTCAAAAAACGAACTGATAATTTTATGTTCAACAAAATGTCACGTGGTCAACAATGGCACCATCATCACTGCACTCTCTAGTCTTATCCAGACCACGAGAAATCTGACTTCAGGATCATCCGCCTCCTTCACCCTCCCCCTAAAAGGAAACAAAATATCGTAATAGACACCCCGTTTGCAGGGCAGTTTAATAATGTAGACGTATTAAAATTTACACAAACCTCTTTACACTTTTTTTTCTCTCAGGCAAAAGTAGCAATTCACTCACAGTGCCATTCTGCTGCAGCAGGGAACAAGATCCTAACTCACAGTAAAAATCAAAACAGTACACCTATTGACCACCAATCGATTGCCATTCTCGAATCATGTGGAGCAAAATGTTCCAGAATCGTACTGAACGAATCTGACAAACAAAATGGCGTAAGTGACATAATTATATCCAGTCAGGTTGGACGTCAAAGGTCATTGAATGTGGTGGTTATGTATTGTTCGTTCTGACGAAATTCCTTGTGATTTATGCTCTGGCCTCCAGTCGAACCTCTTGTCTTCAGTCCATATTACTACGTTCAACGCAGCTATATACTCTTTAGCTCTTATCTTGGCCTGTTCAGTAACAAGAACAACAAAGGAATGGTGGGAAAATGCCTTTCAGAGAAGGATATCCCATCAGTTTTTACCAAAGACGCACTGGTTTTTTGTTCTGTTTTTCCGTTGTTTCTTCGATTTTTTATGTTTTTTTTTTATTGTGGTATTCATCACGGCATTAAATTTATTCGAGTGGAAATACGTGGGAGTGACAAAGAAACCAAAGACGTTCCGTCTGTGAAGCTATCGCCCTTTCATGCGTTTTCTCCGCTTGTTTAAACGGCAGGATGTATATGATGTCAACAACGACGTGTCAAAAGAACAGTAAAGCTGACGAACCGTGCTTAAGGCAGATTGCACGTTCTCAATTTACGCCAGGTTGACGTCTCTGGAAGTCTTTGAAAGTTAAGCCGTCTAAGCTGCCCAACAGCGAGAACATGTTATGTTAGAATGATGGGGGGCGGGGGGGGGGGGGAATAAGAAGAAGAAAAAAAACGGAGGCGGACAGGCGGCATTGGGAAGAAAAGCTGAGAGAGTTAATCGTGACAAAGACGTTATGAAGATGGTAAAATTCTTGAGTCGTTTTATTCGGTGCACCTCCATTCGGACAATGGTATCTCGCATAATGTTCAACTCGAATAATGCCGACCCGCACAAAGCATTTCTGAAGCCACTTGTTGCCTCCTATTTCTCAGAAAATGTTAGAAGTGTGTGCTTATGTGTGCTTACTATCAGTGTGTGTGTGTGTGTGTGTGTGCGTGCGTGCGTGCGTGCGTGCGTGCGTGCGTGCGTGCGTGATACGTGGGCCTGCCTAGATGTGTGTATGTGTGTGTGTGTGTGTGTGTGTGTGTGTGTGTGTGTGTGTGTGTGTGTGTGTGTGTGGTGTGTGTGTGTGTGTGTGTGTGTGGCGCGCGCGTAGGTGGCGGGTGACTGTGTGTGTGTGTGTGTGTGTGTAGTGTGTGTGTGTGTGTCGTGCGTGTCGTGCGTGATAGTGGGCCTGCCTACAGTGTGTGTGTGTGTGTGGTGTGTGTGTGTGTGTGTGTGTGTGTGTGTGTGTTGTGTGTGTGTGTGTGTGTGTGTGTGTGTGTGTTTAATCGTTCCAGCGTAGGCCTACGTTTAGAAGGGCCCGAAGGAATCTAAACAAAGTAGCGCTGGTAACAGCCAAGCTTTATAGCCCATGATTATATAACATAACCCGACACCTTACCATAGACGATTGACAAGGCCACAACAAAGTAAAGGAATATTTACGTTATGATCGCGCAATGTAGGGAACTTGGAGCGAAAACCCATAAACTTTGTAAGCCATCTAACGCAATCTTTTTCATCCGTGTCCAACGTAGACAACGTAGAGATGGAAAACTCTTCTTAAACGTGTGAGGTCGGACAGGCGAGGGCTTATTTTATTACCAAAAAGGTTATAAAAATGGTTTTAACGCCATCGCATCTGCAATGTCATCAAAAGCAACGAAAATGCAACCGATTGCATCTATATTTGCGTCAGAAGCAAAGGATATCAAATAACACGTAACAGTCTTTCGTTGTTCTTTTTTCTTCTTTTGTCCCCCCCCCCCCCCCCCGCTCCCCCGTTTTTAGTGTTTTTCGTTGTTGTTGCTTTTCGTATATTTCCCTTCTTTTTTACAACAGAATTTCTTAAAGGGGGCAGTGACGGTAGTGGTATGGAGAATCTACGTTTTTGTGACATCAGCGATTTGTGTGTATTTGGGTTACGAAAGTTCTTTACATGTGTTACGCTTTTCGTGTACAGCTCTGTTGTTACCGCAAATGATGCATAAGCGCTATTTCAGCCGTATTTGCCACGTGAAATTTTAACCTCCACGTATTCTGCATACCATGGCATCTTAGGCTAAGATCAAACAGTATCTGGGGCTGCTTAGGGTGATTTTCTTTGTTATTTCGGAGTTAAACTGCGACATAGCAAAATCATTTGTCGCTATAAATGGCGGACTGTCATGCAAGCGAATGAAGAGCTCAGAAACAATCTGGAGAGGGAGGTGGAGCTGGACTCTCATAGTGAGTTGGACTATTTTGTTTAAGGTTACAACAGCTGGGGTGTTTTTTCCTCGCAACTTTTAAAAGAACAAGTTGCGGAGTACACAAGTTGCTCCGCAATGGCGAGGCCCCCACCCCTTTAGCATCTGTTGTTCTGGTGGTGGCTGACGGTCTCTCCTTTCTTTGCGGGTAGAAGCAAAGTAAACATGGTGCTTAACGTCCACAGAAACCATAAGGCTCATTAGGGACGGGGAGAATGGGGGGAAAGGGGTATGGAGGTGGGGGAAGAGGGAGAGTATATACCTATCGCTACACTGTCACCACCAGAATGACCTGCATTAAGATGGGCAGCGATAAGAGCCATTTTAATATTTCATTAATTGTGAGGGACAAAGTCACAAGACCGTGTCCACAAACCACAACTTTTTAAGAGAAAGGAGAGCCGAAGCGGTATCGAACCGAGGTCCTTCCGCTTACCAGCCTACCGCCTTACCGCTAGGCCAAACCGGCTCTCTGGGTAGGAGCGTCTGGGACGAGCTATTCATAGGTACCCGATCTCCCCCCCCCCCCTTCCCCCGTCCCCGATAGCTCGTATGTGTTTTCTGTGGACGTTAAGCCCCACAATCATCAGTCAATCAATCAGTCAATCAACCGAACGACAGCCGCATATCTGCTTTCAGTTTCAAGAGCACGACTGTTTTGACCGACGGATTAAATATCACACGGAAAGGTATTTGAGGAGTTTGTCTCAGTGCACGAAGGAACATCTATTTGAGAAAACATTTTTAAAGCAAAATACAACAACAGCAACGCTTTCGGCTTCGTCACAGCACATTTACACCAGCAAAAACATCGAGAATGCATTAAAATAGTAGGCCGATGAGTACGCCTATGTGACTGAGTCATCAACAACAACAACAACAACAAGAAAAAGAAAAAGAACAATCATACACGCAGTCCTGTCGACTTATGGAATCATTTGCCAACATGCAGTTGCATACGCCGGGTAGCCCCCCAGGGGTAGAAGGAGGAGGGGGAAGAATACGTTTCCTTACGTCGTGTTACACTTGAGACACGCGTGCACGAGTAGAACAACCGGGTTGACAAAAAACGCAAAACAGAACATTTGGCAGTAAAGATACGCATCGGGAAACGGTAAGAGTTAAAACATCTTTAAAGCATAGCACAATTACTGTCGACATTGGTTATTTCTAGTAATGCTGTTAAAGAAGATAAGGAAAGACCAATCAGATAAACAAATCAACTCGGGAGAGAGAGAGAGAGAGAGAGAGAGAGAGAGAGAGAGAGAGAGAGAGAGAGAGAGAGAGAGAGAGAGAGAGAGAGAGATTTCGTCATAACACAGACTTAGCAGTCTCCATTACCATCTTCTTAGAGAGAGAGAGAGAGAGAGAGAGAGAGAGAGAGAGAGAGAGAGAGAGAGAGAGAGAGAGAGAGAGAGAGAGAGAGAGAGAGAGAGAGAGAGAGAGAGAGAGATTTGTCATACACAGACTTAGCATCTCCATTGCCATCTTTGAGAGAGAGAGAGAGAGAGAGAGAGAGAGAGAGAGAGAGAGAAGAGAGAGAGAGAGAGAGAGAGGAGAGAGCAACACAGACTTAGCAGTCTCCATTACCATCTTCTTAGAGAGAGAGAGAGAGAGAGAGAGAGAGAGAGAGAGAGAGAGAGAGAGACAGAGACAGAGACAGAGACAGAGACAGAGACAGAGACAGAGAGACAGAGAGATTTCGTCATAACACAGACTTAGCAGTCTCCATTACCATCTTCTTTCTAACCCTCGCTGTTGTCTCTGTCTTCCCGAAACACGACCATGAGTGCCGCCATTTTGTACCCAGTAATTTGTATCAATGACGTCATGAATAGGGTCGACAAGCGTGGTAAAAGAATAAAAGCGTCAGGATCCAGCCTTTTCACGAACCAACCCATTGTATTGTAAAGAGCGAACCAACATCGCTGCACCCCGGGGAGCTCAAATTGGTACGAATTTTGTGTTTTTGCGTTTGGTGTTAATATGGATAGAACCGCCAAATGAGGCGTGCACGAGGAAATACTGGCACAGTTTCGACATTTTCAGGTCAGCTTGCGTCTTCAGTTCTCTCCCCCTGTAAGTGTTGGTGCGTATCCCACCAAGCAAGTTCTAATACCATAATAGCACACCACGGCCAAATTCTGTAGCCGAGACTTGCTCGTGTTCCAAACTCTATGTGTTGTTTCTTGATACGAGCGTTTACTCATATTTGTAGCGGTGCTAAAAGTGGCCTCTTCACCTAATGGCAAACCATTATCCGCTCTTTGTGGAGAGTTTGTGCCGATACAGGCAACGGACACACAAGATGTCTCTTTTTCTAATGATTAATTACAGACAGCTTAACCTTTGCCCCCTGCGGATTAGTCGGGTCCTCGCATACGAACAGCAGTCTTAACTAATATCTTTTCATCTCCTTTGCATACCGCCATTAAAGACCTTTCTGCTTAAAGCTCGTGAAAGTCGAACCTGAGAGTCCGCAGCAGAATGTGTTAAAGAGATATACCTCCGTCCTCCAAGCTTTTGTCGTTTGCGGGATCACGAACGTTTCGAGTGTCGTCACATCAGGTTTGTGACGACAATAATGGCAACAGTCGCAGAAACACGAGCTGTTTGACTAGACGACCGGAGGAAAGACTTTGGTACATTTAATGTCTGCTTGTGTCCATCTGTCTTATTTATGGGGTATTTTTATTCCCTTTGCGTCTTCTATTTCTTCTCCTTCTTAGGTCGCTTTCCTTCACGTTCGATTCAGGATCATTGATTGGTTGACTGGTTGATTGAATAATTGATGTATGAATTGATTGACCGACCAGAAAACAACAACAACAACAACAAAAAACAAATTGTCAGTTTATTAGTATTTTCTTTAGTAAGGAGAGAGGAGAGACAGACAGTGACAGAGAGAGAAAGATGGCAGGAGCAATACGGGGAGAGACTGGGAAAGAGAGGGGGAGACAGAGCAATACGGGGATGGGAGGAGGCGAGAGAGAGAGGGGGGGGGGACGGGGGAGACAGACACAGACAGACAGGCAGACATACAGATACGAATACAGAAAAACGAATACGAAAACGCCCGTGTGCCAACCAGCTGTTACCAAGCTTTATTTCGGGTGATAATTCACCCCTTGATCTTTGCGCTAACCTTGTACCAGCACCTTTAGAAGTTTTTATATTTTTATACATACCACCGAATTTATTGCAGGAAAACACACTCTCAAGTTGAGAACGTGTGCTCCAGTACACGTACATGTTGTTAAATGGCCGCAGTCTCGAACTCATCCAGTGCATTCCCCCACCACCCAACACACACACACACACAGCACCTCTCTCTCTCTCACACACACACACACACACACACCCCCCCCCCCCCACACACACACGCACATAGGCGCACACCAACAACGTGTCGACAATTTATCTTTTCGAAACGCCTGTGTGCCAACCACCTGTTACCAAGCTTTATTTCGGGTGCCAATTCCCCCCTTGACCCTTGCGCTAACCTTGTACCCGCACCTTTAGAAGTTCCCTTGCCGTTGGCACCATAAATTATGCATACATTCAAATCAGCCGGGCGCGAAGTGCGACAACTGACGCCATTGCTGCTGGATCTTTAGTGTGCCGAGACAGGCGTTTATTGTCTCGATTGGCTGTCTTCCGGTAAAGGACTAACGGTATTTGGCAGGACTTCGTTTCCTTCCGTGGCACGACCTTCACAGACGTATCGCTCGATGTGCACCGTGTGCTCTTGTGCACAGCTTCAGATAAATAGAGGCGAAGAACATGGAGCCTCCCCGCCTGTCTTCCCATATTCGTATCTCTGTCTATGTTTCTGTCTGTCTGTCTGTCTCTCTCTGTATTCATATCTGTCTGTCGGTCTGTCGGTCTCTCTCCCTCCCCCCCTCTCTCGCCCCCTCCCCTCCCCGTATTGCTCTAGCTGTCTCCCCCTCTCTCTCCCTCTCTCTCTCCGTATTGCCCCCGCCCCCTTTCTCTGTCTGTCTCCTTACTTAAGCGAACGTTTTATGGTGAGACGTCTTTTTGTTGCACAATCGACGCCACGGATTCAACTGAGAATGTTTTTTATTTTTAAATCTCTCCCTGTTTTTCTTCTTTTTTAGCGAAGAATACAACGGTTGTGTAAAGTATAATTATCAAAACAGCACAAAGACCCTATGCTTTCAGATGCTTTTCGTATTCCTGTAACATGTAGCCTAGCGTTCAGAGTCAAAGACCACCGGAGGAGGGGGAAGTCTGCGTCTGCCGAATGTCCAGTCCGCTCGGTGGAGCATTGGCTTGACCACTGTTGACCACTGTTGACCAATGGTTCGCCCCTGGCGTCGCACGGACGACTGCTCCTTTGAGCCCCTGTTGACTTTAGGGAACTCGTACAATCCTCAGCACCGCACACGCCCGGGTCATTAGGAAGGCCCGCCCTTTTAGTCTAGGTACCGCATTGAAACGGAACCCTGGTCTTTTTAGGTCTACCCGTATTGAAGGTGCCCTTGTTCCTTTTGGCTCGTGTTTGGCCGGGTTTCTCAAAGGTGCCAATGTCAACTCCAGCGTGTTGGACTTTTTCGCCTCAGAGAGCAGGGAGGGAATAATGAAAACAACTGATTGTTGTCGCGTGGGGGGTGCTTGTGGCACGTGTTAGTAACGTAATCTACAGGCCCCAGTATTGTGTGGGTATAGTGTTCAAATCCCTCCCAAAGGGGGGCTGCGGAGATTGAACACCGCTCTTTTATCTCCCGGTTGAACGCGAACTTCAGCTCAACGTTCTTTTGACTTGTTTCACGCCGAGTTGTCGTCGCAACGACCATCGAGCCCACACTCCGAGCCTCGCTTTCCGACACCCTTCCTCCGAACTCTGCCATGATTGGTTACATTCGCCATTGAAGGGGCACTCCTTATCTCTTCGAGTCTGTCTACCGAAATCGCCCCTATAAGTCTCACGCTGTCTTTCTCCTCCTCCAGAGCTCAGGAGCTGTGTGAAAGTCGAGGTGGCCGTCCTGGGCTCCCGTCCCTAATAAACCTACGGTTTCTGTGGACGTAAAGCAAAACATCACCCTCACCCTCCTCCTCCTTTGGTGAGCCGGTTTGGCCTAGCAGTAAGGCGGTAGGCTGGTAAGCAGAGGGACCTCGGTTCGAATCTGCTTCGGCTCTCCTTTCACTTCCAAAATTGTGGTATGTGGACACTGTCTTGTGACTTTGTCCCTCACAATTAACGAAACATTAAAATGGCTCTCATCACTGCCCATCTTAATGCAGAAGTCATTCTGGTGGTGACAGTGTAGCGATAGGTATATAATCTCCCTCTCCCCCTACCTCCATAACCCCTTACCCCCTTCTCCCCGTCCCTAATAAGCCTTTTGGTTTCTGTGGACGTTAAGCACCATGTTTACTTCCTTACTCCTCCTCCTCTTCTTCTTCCGTAGTGAACACGTTTTGAACACTCTGACACTTTCAGTGCACGCTGGGTTATGTTGCTGTTTCCATAATCCACCGAACTCTGACATGGACTACATGATCTTTACCGTGCGCATGTGAACGTTTTTGCATGTGTTTGCATACGGGGGACCTCGGTTAATAGTCTCATTCGAAGGACGTTTGCAGAACATGCCCAGAATTTGACCCCGGAGAAATATCAGGGCGAGCTCAAAGCCGAGAACGTAGCAGTCACCTAGCCATGTGGTGACGACGCTCGATTGTGTTTAAACGTGGCTTTCGAGAGTGGGATCTCGCACTCTGCACCACCGACTCTTTTGTGTCAACGCCGTTCGTAATTTTTCGAAATGTTTTAAGAATTAAGACTGAAAGCGACATAGCATCGAAGCACGCAAGTAAGCATCAGGCGCGTCCGCACCAGGTGTATTTAAAAAAGAAGAAGAATTAGAACCAAAAATCTGCCGCGATTCAAACAATTTCGTTGTGTGTGTGTGTGTGTGTGTGTGTGTGTGTGTGTGTGTGTGTGTGTGTGTGTGTGTGTGTGTGTGTGCTGCTGTAAGCATTGCTAGTGGTTATAAGAGAAATTCGGCCCGATATAATTAAAATTGAGTTGTCTGTGTTGTTATACAAACTTTATTACTGCCGTTTGAGCATAGGCACCAGCGAAAACGTTTCCGTTAGCTGAAAGTTTTCGGAGATCTATGGCAGTGGCTGTGGGAAGTTCAGTTCAGTTCATTTCAGTTCAAGATGAGATCTATGCGCTCGAAAAAGCCCATAATTATGTGCTCCATCCTGTCACAAATATTGAACCAGTTCCAATGTTTGTTTGACTGACGATAGCCCTCTCTCGTCCTTTCAAGGGAGATCGTCGAGCACTTCTTCTTTCCACACCTCTCCCCTCCAGGCGATCGACAGTGTGATGTCCGTGGCTTTGTGCCAGCAGATATAATCTCAAGCTCCTCAACACTTCAGATTTTCTGAAACGTAAGCCACTTATGACGGTTCCACGCCAGTCTATCTACTCAGTCATTTCCACTCACCGCGGCATGTCAAGGACAATACATCCAAAGGAGATTATAAAGGTCGATTTTGAACACTGATACAGGATAAGGCTGTCGTAAACTGATGCTTGGAGTATGGCGTCTGTCTGTTTGTTAATTGAAATGAGCAAGAGTTGCCGAAAATGCACATGCTGTTTTGTTCTTTTTCACCGAAAGATGTTCTTAAGCTTAAACCTTTTGTGTGTCTGATTTTTATTCCTTTCGGAACGCTGCTGTTGCTGCTGCTGCTTGTGCTGTTGCAATTGTTCTAAATTTTGTGTTGACTGGCTGCTTGTCCGCTGACTGGTCAGTGAGTCGGTCACTTGCTAGACAATCACCAGTGTGCTAAAGTCAGCAGGAAGTTGAGTTGACCGATTCTTGACACTGTGTCACTTAAACGACAACGTACTAGAAGCTCAGATCAAAACATATAAACCGTCCGACGTTTAAGCGGCGCAAATCTGTACGTAAGTGACAACTGCACTGGACTCCAGTACGTAACGTGATAGATGACAAACACGAACTGTACGCAGTGTGTGTACACGCCCTTGTCCCTTATCCCTAAGATTATAGTTATGAAAGCGGCTTCAAGGACCGTGAACAAACTCCCAGTACCATCACCCCTTCTTCAACGGCACTGCAAGATCTCAACTGTTCAAGGCTGCCCCGAACCTGACCTGTCGAGTTGCTCCGTGCCGTTCGCATCGACTGGGGGTGGAATAGACTGAAGTGATCATGGCTTCTCAGATTTTTTTAACAAAACAAAAGAGGCTGACTGGGGTAGTGGCAGTTATATTATAGCAATTTTGACGTCCAGTCTAATCGGAGCGTGTCCTTCGTCTGCTTTTACCCACTGGGAACAAAAGTAAAACAAAACAAAACTCCCCCACCCCATCCCCCTCCATTAAAAAAAAAATTGGGGGTGGGGGATGGAGGATTAAAGAGCAGCTTTGTAAATAGTTTGGCCTAGCGGTAATGCATTTGGCTGGTACGCGGACGACTTCAGTTCGATTCCACTCCTCGGCTCTCCTTTCTGTCAAAAATAAAAGGGGGTTGGGGAGTTGGGGGGACGGAGCAATTTGTGGACACCGTCTTGTGATTGCCCTCACAATAAACGGACATTAAAATGGCTCTCATCGCTGCCCATCTTAATGCAGAATCATGCTACTGGTGACAGTGTAGCGTTTGTATAGCCCCCCTCCTCCTTCACCCCCCTCGGATCTCAGCATCTCTCCGGAGACAACTCGGCGTTCAACAAATCTAGCGAATGAAGCTTTGTAAATGCGATCCTGGTTATCCTTCTTAGCTCAGCGGTCAGACTCGTAAGGAGGAGGAGGAGGACCTCAGTTTCGGCTAATCTTCCTGTTTAAATGTTGCGATTTATGGATCGAGTATAATTGTAACGTTGTTCCCGCCACAATTAATCAGGTGTTAATTAAAATGGCTTACACTGCTGCCCGTCTTAGTGCAGAATCATTTTGGTGCGGGACAAAGTGTGGCGTTTGCTATTTTTCTCCTTTCCCCCACCTCCAGGGATCTCTACCACGGGGTCTCTGCCAGGATCTCTACAGAAATGGCTCGGCGTTAAGCAAGTCTATCAACTGCCTGAGGCTCTGGGGATTTAATGTGTTGTTGTTGTTTTAGGCCAAGCACTGAAATATACAGTAATTCAGCTGTTTGGTCCCTTCAGGTATTTCAAAGACAAACTACACAAATCCGTAGTGCCGCACTGAGGAAATTCTATTGTTCCCATTGCAGTTCGACTGTCCAACAAGGCATGATGAATTCTCTGGATCAGTAGGTGCGTCTTAACCATTTTGTATTGTTCGAATGGGGGCTGGCTGTCCGATTAGGTTTCGGTGATGGGTATGGATCCAGTGATGGACGAGAGTGCGCCTGGTTGATGAGTACATAGTGTGTGTGTGTGTGTGCGCGCGCGCGCGCGTGTGTGTGTGTGTGTGTGTGTGTGTGTGTGTGTGTGTGTGTGAGAGAGAGAGAGAGGAGAGAGAGAGAGAGTAGCTGGATAAGGAGAGTGTGGGTATTTGTAGGTGGGAAGGGGAGTCAAAGAGGGGCACGTTTTCTCGTGGTCTTGCGTGACGTTTGTATCAAGTTTTGTTAGAATGTTTTCTTATTTAAGTTGTTATTAAGTTATTATGAGTGTAACAAACTATAATTCGTTTGGCATTTTCTACTTCTCTCTTCTTCTTTTATTTTTTTTATTTTTTTTCGTTTTCTTTTAAATTAAAGAGCCTTTATTAGTTAGTTAAATTGCCCTGTTAGGGATGATTGAACTATTTTGACTTGACTTCTGATATGCTACGTCACCACCTTACGCAGTTGGCATTTTAAGCTTCAGTGCTGTCTTAGCCACTAGACCATATTCTCCCCTTACTAACGGGTGGAAGAACGTCTGGCTGGTTGGCTCGACTCGGGGTCCACTGGCCACTTAACGCCTCCTTAAGGGGCCGCAATCGCCACGGTCAACAGGAGTTATTGAAACTTGTTCGCTTTTCTTTACCTTTCTCTTACATCCGCTTTGTGCGAGTCACAAGCGGCCCTTTTGCGGGTGGCTGAGATCCAGGAGAAATCCGATGTTGTTTTGAGAGAAGGATTCAAAGCAACGCAATGGATTCGTTTTTACAGGTGTAACTTCTTGGTTTGAAGCTGGTGTGGTGAAACAGAAGATGGCGATCAAACGATTTCCACATTCAGACGTTACTGCGTTTTATTGTTTTACTACTCTTTCAGGTATATAAACAATAAAAAATAAACTTTTTGAGCAAATAAATTGTTGTTTTAGCGTGTAGGTTGTATTAGGGCAAATCGTCTTTCACCCTGAGTGTTTCATGGGGACCATTTAATTGTCGTTATTATCTTCATCCCGCCTCATTTGCTAGGAAATTCAGGCCAAGGCAAGAAGTCATGCAGTGACACTCTTCTTTCCCCTTCCTGCTGACTTCCCACAACTCGTGTCGTCTTGCAGGAAAGAACTGTCGGCAAGGGGCAGAACTGAAGCGGCCGTTGACACGAGAGTTTCCTCCCTGCCCTGTCATTAGCAAGGCCGCTAACCACAGCCCGTCACTGCGATTGACTTCCCTTGAGTGACAACGCCCCCAGGTGGAGGCTCTGATTGGTCGTTCCCCATTTTATTCTTTTCATTTCTTTAATAAATTCATACACCGACGCCTTCGCTTCTGAGTGAACCGGTTTGTCCTAGCGGTAAAGCGGTTTGATTCCGCGCTTCGGCTATTCCTTCTCTTAAAAAAAAGAGAAAAAAAAGTGTGTATGTGTGTGTGTGTGTGGTGTGGGGGGGGGGGGGGGGATCCGTAGAGACTATCTTGTGACTTTGCTCTCGACAATTAGCCTAATGAAACATTGAAATGGCTCAAACAGTTTTCTGCTGTGCAATATCGGTTTCATATTAGAGGCAAAGGAAGCATCCCGGAGTGTCCGAACAGTTGTTCTTTTCTTTGCCGGTCCAACTTATGTAAGTGTTGGATTCAATACTGCGGTGCCACCTTGTCATCCTCTTTCTACTGCCGCTTCTTACCGTTCGTTCCTTATGATATGAAGCAAAGTGCCAAGTCATTCCGTTTTTGTTTTGTTTTTTGTTTTTAAGAGAAGGAATAACCGAAGCGCGGAATCAAACCGCTTTACCGCTAGGATAGTGGTCGTCGCGGTCAGCATGCCATTCCAGTACAGAGCTATGGAGAGGATCGGGGGCTTAATAACCATATTTGATATCAAGATGATAATAATAATAATAATAATAATAAGAAGAAGAAGAAGAAGAAGAAGAAGAGAGAGAAAAAAATATTAAGAAGAAGAAGAAGAAGAAGAAGAAGACGAAGAAGAAGAAAAAGAATTTTTTAAAGTATTCGTAAAGCGATAAATCTTGTCCATAGAGACTATTCTAAGTGCATACACACGCACGCACACACACAGAGGCACCCGCACACACGAGCATTCTGACTATACAAAGCTAAATTTACACAAATTTACACAAGATAACAAATTTGATAATGGAAATCTGAGCGTTCAATGAAATAAAGCAAGGGGTCGCTTTATTCACCTGTGAAATGAATCTTTGTTCCCCGCTGAACTATCAGATGTTCATTCTTTGCAGACCTGGAGCAGATGAAACTATAACTTTTCATGTTTTACCTACTGCCAGGAATTTTGCCTTTCTCTTTCCTGTCTTCCTGTTTGATTCAACTCCAATAGATAACACTCAAATAAACATACTGCTTTTGTGTTTCCTGTACTTATTTGTTGAGCTTATGATTACGATGAATGAATAAATTTTGTTTAAATCAACTCTAATTTTCCCATTCTTCAGTCTTGGAACATAAACTGACGTGTGGCGTGTTGCATTAAACTTCTACTTGCGACTTAATGGATTGTGTTTCGTCATGGCATGACCATCGCGGCTGACTGTGTGTTCAAAGTATTAGTTAGTTCGTTAGTTCTGGCAGTCTAACACTCCGTCAGCCACACGGAGTCACCGCAGGATGGACAGGTTAGTTAAGCTTGGAGTCTTACGTTCCATCAACTGCATAGAGTCACCTCAGGACGAAACACATATTCGGGTGTTTTTGTGCTTTTTTTTTCTTTTTCTTTCTTTCTTTTTTAAGCACCAGTTCAACACACAAGTCACTAAATTACAAGTCTGAAGCTGGATCACAGTCAGCAGCATTCAATCATAAAAAAGTTCAAATGAGCACAAGACAAAATGCGTGCACATTTTCGGGGCAAACCCCCTTTTCACGGCCAACAGTAAACACAACTAAAATCTTTTATGTTAAAAATGCATGTCTGATTCACTGTTACAATGCACTATAGCCTCTAACAGTCTCTAGCAATTTCTTTTAATAAAAATAAATAAATGTTACGGCTGATTATTTAGGCAGAAATGCCCTCGAAATTCAGCTCTGTATCTTCATAAAGAAAACTTCCAAGGCTGTTTTCTTTCTAATTCAATATTCCTTGTTTTTGTTGTGGGGCTCACGCAGCCATTCATTTTGGCAAGCTGTTTGAAATTTGTTTGTTGTTTGAAATAGCACTTCATGGATGAAGAGAGAGATTTTGGCTAATCACTAAGACAGAATTGAAAACATGTTTAGACATGTAATTTTTCAGTGCTTTATAAGGAGGTGTAGCGTTACCCAAATTGCGTGTTCTGTTTCAGTCTGACGGTCCCATAACAACTACTTCCTGCCGATTTGATTTTTCACAGGCAACGATTTTGAGACTAAAACAACAAAAGGCTCGACATTTCTATGCTGTACACATCGCCTAGCTGCCAAGCATTTAATCCGCCACACTACAAAAGTCTTGTCACCGACCACGGCATCACTTTGCCAGCTTCAATTTCAGTTGCGTCCCCTTGCATGAAAGCGCTAACGGAGAGAACTTTTGTCTGGAACTAAAAGGGAGAATGTCAACTCAAACTTGGAAAATCAGAGCGAACATCGACAAAGACTGTAGCGATTACCGCAACACTACAGATTTACGAGGGTCCATTTTCTCTTTGAATAACCCTGTTGAAAGAGCGGATGATCTGACCGCTGTGAATTTATGATGGGTCATTTTTCGCCTGGCTTGTCCGAGGAGGGCGGGACACAAAGTGGACGTGATAGCCAAGAGGCCGTGAATGAAGGCGATGGGCTTCAAACTGTTCACAGGAATGATTTGTAGGCTGGCGTCCATATTGCTATCGTTTGTTACGCTGACGATACGCCTGTTGGCCGGTCCAGTCGCGTTCTCTTCTATCACCTATGTGTGAGCTGTTTCTATGTGGGCTGTTACGGCTATTGGAGAGGAACGTAGGGAGAGGGAGTGAGGTGGGGGAGGGGGGGGGGAGGATTACACACTTAATACACAAACGTCAACAACCGTTTACAAGCAACAAGCAAAAAGTAAGCAAACTTACAGACAAGCATTTATATATATATATATTTATTTTTTTACAAAACTGAAAACATTAAAATTAATGTGATATAATTATACAGTTGTCCCTTGGCATTGACTTACTTTTGGCTGAGAATGTAGACACTGTAAATCATATAACCAAGGCATGTCTCTCCACACTGTCATTTAATGTTTCATCATTCCACCCGATAGAACGGAAGGTGCGTGTGTTGTGTGTGTCCCGGGAGGTGGGGGGGGGGGGGGTGGAGGTGGGGGGGGGGGGAGGTTGGGGGGGGGGGGGGGGAGGGTAGAGAGAACGGAAAGAAGAAAAACGACAGGTCTATTCTGAGCTCGACGACTTCATTTTAAATTTTAATCGACAATCGCTAGACACACACGCGCCAATTTCCTTCTATCTTTGTCTACAGTCGTAAAGCGAACTCCACAAACAACAAACAGACGCACGCGCTGCCACTTCTCTTCCCCTCTAAGCATGGCGCCAGCCAGTGGAGACTTTAGTGACGGTTCGAGCCCCGTATCCTGCCATTCCACAAAGCTCCGAAGGGCCATCAAAGAGAAAGGGGCCGGCATATTAGGCATAATAAACAGAGGGGTAAAGTGGTGTTAAAGATCCAGGCAAGAGCAGTGTGGACAGAGCGAGCGCAGGGCGTGGACAGACAAGCGTGCTGGTGGGTGCTGGTGGATGGTGGCGCAGAGGTTTGTAATCGCTACAAGAGGTCCCCGAGGGGTTCGTGGCTGTGTGCTTCGTGTTATTCTGTCATCGGTTCGTTTCTGGTTGACCTCCAAAGGTTGACAATACTCTCTCTCCGTCTGTCTCTGTCTGTCTCTGACTGTCCGTCTGTCTGTCTGTCTCTGTCTTTGTCTCTCTGTGTCTCCTGTCTCTATCTTTCTCTGTCTCTGTCTCTGTCTGTCTCTGTCTCTGTCTGTTTGTCTGCACCCCCACCCCCACCCCACCCCACCCCCCTCTGTCTCTTAAAATATAAAATCCTGTATTTCTCCTCCTTGTTGCAAACGTAATCTGCACAAATGTAAGTCTGAGAATAACCTTTCGTCAAATTTGGACGGATTTGTTAGAATCACATGTTTTTCGCCTAAAAAAGAGAAGAAGAAAAAAGAGTGTTGCATACATATATACATGTGTGTCCATGAAAGTAATTTAATTCCGAAGTTTCTGCACATTTGCAGGAACTCTGTGAAACTGCATTAATCAATTGCTTATTCGTGTTTACAATATCTGTTTGTAGTATAGTCGTGCTGATTGGTGTTTGTAGGCTGTTAGATAGGTCCAAATGGACCTATCGCTACTATCCTTGAGTATTAAAGTTTTCCAGTTCGAGTATTCTCTGTCTGTCTGTCTGTCTGTCTGCCTCTGTCTCTCAGTCTGGCTCGGAGGACCATAAACGCTGACGTTAATGTCCTTTCTGCTGACAAACCGTCAGAATATAGCCTTGCATGTTTCGTATACGACCGGGGAATCTGCCCATTCGCCTTACACATTCACTCACCTTTTTCACGCAAATCCTTTTCAAACACACACACACACACACACACACACACACACACACACACACACACACACACACACACACACACACACACACACACACACACACACACACACACACACACACTGTGTGTGTGTTATCATCAATGAACCAGACTGGAGTCTCCAAAACGTTGCTTAAGCGGAAGAAGGAGCTCTAGGTGAACGTTTCACATTCATTACGCCTCAATAACTTGCACGGTAAATCCTTTCGGCGACAAACAGATTAGCACTGGGGAGAGCATAGGTCTTGCGCTATCACGTTGCCCACCCGTGATCCGTCTTTCTTTGTGTTTCAGCACAACAGCGGACAAGGTAATAAACATGCAGCTCTTAAAAACAAAACAAAACAAACAAACAAAAAAGCACGGATTTCTTTCGTGTGTTTCTTCTTTTTTTCTTTTTTTCTTTTTTCTTCAGTGCGACCTTATCTAACTGAAATATCACCTTCACACAAAAATGACTGGAGATAGCACCAAGGGCGGCAATGCAAGTGATCTTCTTGAGGCATTATATTCAATCTTCGGCGACATGACGCAATCCATTTCGGTTCATAAACACATCACATCAAAAGGGCAGCCGCTTAAGAAAAATGGGAGCAATACTATGTGGAATTATTACGCTTACATGAAGCCGACGCAGTGAATTGATACTGAAGCCTACCAGATGAAACCTTCTGTGTTTTTTTTCTTCCCCTGCAGACAGAATAACGGAGTGAGTGAGTGAGTGAGAAGCGCAACAATGAAGGGGGGGAAGAAAGAGAGAGAAAAGAAAGGGGGGGGGGGGGGGGGAAAGGAGAAAAAAAGAAGAAGAAAAAAGAAGAAGAAAGACGATAAAAGCAACCACTTTGCAGAGCTACCTTTCCTTGCTTACTGTGTTCGTTTTGTCGGTGAAAAGGAACCGAAGTTTATCTATACCCTTTAACAGGCAAAGGGGAATCACTCTGCTTAGTACATTGGGGAGCGTTGACAAAAAGACAGACGCAGCCAGCGAGACCAGCTAGATTTCTCGGATAAAAAGAACGGGGCCAACACCGAAGTCCATAAAAATCGCAATGCACACGAGAAGAGAGAAACAGACAGAAAAAAAGGAGGAACTTTTTTGTTTTGTTTTGTTTTGTTCGGTTTTTGTAGGGGCTACTTTTTTTAAAAACTTTTGATCTCTCTCTCTCTCTCTCTCTCTCTCTCTCTCTCTCCTCTCTCTCTCTCTCTCTCTCTCTCTCTGTGAATGCATAGTACTACAATAGCTGCCCTTCCGTACTACCTAGCGCTTTAAATTCATCACTTTGGTGATATTCAAAAACGCGTTATAAAAGCTACAGTCACTCATTTAGAATCGTATGTAAGAGCGCAGTGAGTCTGCTCGAGAGCGGAGAACACACACACACACACACACACACACACACACACACACACACACACACACACACACACACACACACACACACACACACACACACACACACACACACACACACACGGAGATGCACACGCACTCGCGGACAACAAATTATGAAACGGAGGGCAAAAAGTATCAAGCAGAGAAATAATAGACAAGTCGGTTTTGTAGGAACCACTATATCTACAAAGGTCATTCAGATCTGGAAAACCGGGTGCTGCGAGAATTATCGCAGACGGTAGTGGTGGGAATTGGGGGAGGGGGGGGGGGGGGGGGGAGGAAAGAGGGCGAGGGCACGAGAGAGATGGAAAGGCTACCCCCCCCCCCCCCCCCCACACACACACACACACACACTCGATCCCCCGTTTCTCCAAAGTCCAACACCCTGGGTTTTCAATCAGTGATCAGTTTCTCCAGGACCCAGATTTTCTGCACCTGTGCCAGTGAAGGCACGCGCGTGGCTCGCGCACGGGGGCTGAGTGACAGGTGTCAAGGAGGACGCAGGCGGCCAGTGGGAGGGGTCTGTCGCCAGTGTCGCGAGCCGGCATTGCTTGCCCGAGCCGCGCACGGACACACCACGGGTACGCTACACTACGCTACCCCTTCCAACCCGGCTTTCTGCTACCGCTACAATAGCGCCACGCCACCAGCCGTTACCCTAACCTACCCGACTCCTCTACACCAGGAACCACAGCAGCAAGGTTCTTCAGCGGCAAAAAAGAAATAAAGAAAAAAAAAAAGTATCAGCTCGATAAGGTTATCGGGATTCCGAGATTGGTGACTGAGCAGGTGACGAAGTCTGGGACTCAAGGACTATACACGCCAGTCTGGACTTTTAGCACCGCCTCCTGCGCGCGCATGGCACGGGCTTTGTGAAGGCGCGTGCCCAGTTACCAAGGGACTGGAACTGAAGCTTTCTTTACTCATCCGTGCCTTCCATTACTTGCCGCGTCCGCACGCACGCAGTCACAGCGCGCGCACATGTAAATTATTTGAGTGTGTGCGACAGAGATCTCAGTTCACATGCGAAAACATCACTGCCAGCGACTGACCGAACAACTGTCCAGTCGACCTCGCTAGCGACCCGGCTCAACCATGATCGCCGCAGCCCTGCTGGCCTCGTCGTCCTCATCGTCAAGGTCTTCTTCCTCCACGATGACAACGACGACGTCGATGAAGACGACCGCGCAGCAGGTACGGACTTTGATCCCGGTGACGGCTCCCGACGGCAGCAAGCTGTTTGTGTCCGGACCTTGCATTGTGCTGAAGACACAGACCCCCACCCCCGCCCCCACGGTCGCTCAGCAAGTGCAAGCTCTGCGGCCGCTGCTGAAGGCTGACACCAACAGCAACAACACCATCCGCAAGACCACAACCATCAGCGTCGACAACAAAAACAAAAACAACGACCGTAACAACAACAACAACAACAACAACAATAACAACAACAAAACCAGCAGTGCTAACAGCGACATAGCTTCCAAGAACAGCCCTGGCTCCAACGTGGAGAACGAGCCCGAAGCCCTGCGATGCAAGAGGCGGATCGACTTCTCTTCTCTGGGGCTCCCGAGGCCCCAGCCCGCCGCCATGGCTCGTAGGAACGAGCGGGAGCGGAACCGCGTGAAGCAGGTCAACCTCGGGTTCGAAACCCTCCGGCAGCACGTACCGCAAGGCCGCAAGAACAAGAAGCTGAGCAAGGTGGACACGCTGAAAGAAGCCGTCAAGTACATCAAGTACCTGCATCAGCTGCTGGTGGAGACCGATCAGGAGTCGGACGCCGGCCTCACCACCGCCCTCTCCGACACCATCACCATGGTGTCTCGGCCTACGACCACCACTACCGCTTCGTCGGCAGTGACTGCGACAATACTTGAGACATCCTCGGCGGTGGCGGCGTCGACGAACACGGCTGCCATCACCACAGCTGACCTTCTGCAGCTTGCGACTCCTGCCAAGGATGAATCCACGGCCATGGACTTTTCCTGTGGGATCGACAACAGCTTGGTTCCAGAGTCTGTGGACTTTCAGAGCAGCAGCGCTTCTGTGTTTAAGGGAGACAGTGGGTCGGCTGTTTCGTCTGACCCTGTAAACTTTAGCGACGTGGCTCAATTAGCGAACGCGCAGGACTATCAAAGCGTTTCTGAACTGGTCACCGACAGCATCGACATTGGAAACAGCTCTCCTTCCCACTTAGTTGAGCTGGCGCCCGCGCAGCTGACCTACGAAAGTCCCGACTCCGGAGACATGGACATGGACATGGAGCATGTTGGTGTCGCCATCGACCCTGTAGCCGCCCTCCCCATCCTTCCGGCGTTCACCTCAGCGAACCCTCCCACCTTGACCTTCTTGGACTTCAATAGCTCCGCCACCTCCAGCCCAGACTGTAGTTCCCCCATGGAACCGAACCAAGCGTGTCTCCCGGAGTTCCAGTCCTTCAAAACGAACAAGGGTTGCGGCGGAGGCTCGGAAGGCTCGTGTCCTGTCTCACCTAGCGAGTCCAGCGGGGCGTCCGAGATGTCTCAGGAGGACGCTCTGGGGATGTCAGGAGGCGAGTCGTGGCAGGACCTCTCGGCTGACATTGCCGAATGGCTTTGCTCCAAGATCGACATCGAAGATCCTGACGTGTTCGTGTGAGAGTGAGAGTGCAACCTTTCCCGAGTGTGCTGAATAGCTGGTAAGTTAGAACATACCTTTTTGTCTTGTCTTGTGTATTTGTGTGTGTGTGTGTGTGTGTGTGTGTGTGTGTGTGTGTGTGTGTGTGTGTGTGTTGTGTGTGTGTGTGTGTGTTGATGGGTGGTTTGGTGTGATCGGGGGTCGGGGTGTATTGTTATGACCGTGAGATTAAGGGAGGGAGTGGGGAGAGGGGACGGAGCTGAATGCATTGGTATTTGGGTGGTTTGAATCTTGTTGTTTGATTTTTCACTAGCATCCATTACTTGCTGATATCATTATACATTCTTCTCCTCCAGTACGGTTTCTTTGTTCCACTGTTGTTGCTGTTGTTTGTAGTCCTTGCCTATACTCGCGGCTAGTTTGACATTTACTGAAAAAAGCGAGTCGTACGTCAACCCAGAAAGGATTATTCCAGAACAGCAGCACCAGGAAGAGAGCAAGCTAATCCATGTTCAGCCGTATCTGTTGGGATGATTCACTCTTTTTCAAAATTGTGTTGGCGTGATAATGAAAGTAACGCAACTGATTTTAGTTTATAAATATCTCTGTTGCAATAATTGTTGCACTCCAAAACGTCGATTTCTTGCGCTTATAAAGTCAGTGCTTCCATACAACAAGAACAACAACAACAGCAACAGCAACAACAACAAGGTTATTTTAGTTAGCGTCCGCCATTTTGTGTACGCGTTCCTAGTTCAACTGCAGGTCGTCCGCACGCTCCGAAAAATAGTAATCTCATTGGCCAGAGAGCCACGGCACGTGCCGGCCGATAATTTTGATTGGTCTATGCAAATTACGCACCCCAACACGGCACGCGCGCGCGCCCTACTTGTGTTCGGAAGCCCGCTATCTTGAGCCCGCTTGAAACAAAAGGATTCTCCTCTCTCTTTGTTTCGTTTTCGCGCCTGTAGGACAAATTGTCTAGCTTGATTTATGGACGCAGCATGCACATGTATAAATCTTTTGTCTGCTGTTGACGTCTCCGGATTCCTATGACGAGCATCACTTTAGCTGAATTAGATGGCAGTGTTGGAAGAGCTTTGTCACCCATACCAGGCTGTCAGTTGTTGCTTTGTCACTCATTTCAGGCCGTCAGTTGTTGTCGTCATCGCCGTTTGACATAGTTTTTTTGTTTGTTTTGTTTTTGTGTTCACGTGGTCAGCTTGCGTTTGTGTGTGTGTGTGTGTGTGTGTGTGTGTGTGTGTGTGTGTGTGTGTGTGTGTGTGTGTGTGTGTGTGTGTGTGTGTGTGCGTGTGTGTGTGTGTGTTATTTTTGTTGTTGTTGTTGTTGTTGTTGTTGTCAATCTTAGTTCCCACGGCAGGGTTCGGATTATCTCGTCGATCAGTTATTTCTTATGCAGAGTGAGACTTCCTACGAATGTTGCTCTCCTTACTAAACATGTTTGTGAAGCAGTGTATTGCACATTCAGCTATGAGTTAAACTGCTTTGCATCGCAGCGCGTTGTATATCGCGTTGTCTTCTATTTAGAATGGACTGGGTTCTGCATGCATAAGTAGCTGAAAGGACCTTGTTGCCCAGGACCCCAAAAGTACATTGCGTTAGTGGTTTGTTTGTATTCGGAAATTTATGCATTTCTGTTCATGTAAATCGACATTCTGTTTCTGTTTATTTACTTTTGTCGTAGAAAATTTTCACCACAATGAGAGGACCTTTGAATTTTTATAACCAGAAAACATATATATATATATATATATATATATATAAAATATAAAAAAAAAAAAAAAAAAAAAAAGAGAGAGAGAGAGAAAAAGAGGAAACAGCAGCAGCAGCAAGGGCAGCAAGTCTTTATTATTATTTTAATTATACATAATTATATATAACATTGTATTAGTGTCAAAGTTTGAAAGTCTATGCGTTGTTTTCGATCACGAAAATCCACTCTTCCTTTCGGTTGATCTCCTTTTCTGTCAGAGAATTGTCATCACGTCTGGTAAAGTCTCCACGCCTTTCGTTTATGATATAATTTGGATTGGGAGACAGGGCCACACAATGGCATTAATTCTGGTCTGTGTCATTGACCCGGTTAGGTTGTCTCAGTTGAGATATATTTACAACACCTTTCAGTTGCGGCGCAACCACGCTTAACATCATACTGAATATGAGTGTCATAGACCTCAGACTTTCGAACCCCTTACATGCTGCTGCTTTTCATCGTTATCACAATATACTAACAAAACATCCACCCAACGCTCTTTTCTTTCGACAAAGGCACGAACTTTCTTGATTTCGCCTTTTACCGCGCACCGGTTCGGGCTTTTCTTCTTTTTCTTTCCTCTCTCAAAAGTGCGCAAACAAGGCCGGTCAAACATTTATTTCGTTAAGCTGGCGTTTAAACCGTAGAAACGAAGAATAAAGAACGCTTCTAATCCGGATGTCTTTAACTCGTTCTTCTGCAAGAACACGACCTCGATCCCTTTCAACGGAGTTTTCTGGAGAAATGTTTAAGCTCTCCTGAACACGCCCAACCTTTCTTCGTAATTGTATTAAATGTCCACACAGTCGAGTTCCAGTCTTAATTTTGACTCTATGAGGAGAGAAAAGAAAGCTCCGCGGTCACCATAAAAAAGGGTGTGGTGTGGGGAGGGGGAGGCGGGGGGGGGGGGGGGGGGGGGGAGAAAAAAAGAAAGAAAGAAAGAAAGAAAAAGAAGCCCAAGCATCAAAAAGCGCGTGGGCCTTTCGCATGAGCAAAAGTCCTGAAAGATAAGGTCGAAACGGTGCAGCTCGTTGTACTAGTTTTCTCTTTTCATCAGCCCTTTTTACTTCCCTACCCATAGCGAATCGTATGCGTTCAATTGCGAAGATTTGCCAATTATAATGCTAAAGAGAGCGTGCCGTTTTTGAGTAAATATGGTTGGTAGATGGCTTTTGTGCCCCGGGTCTGTTGGGCCCCACAGCCGATGACAAAAAAAAGCTAAGGTTTGAAAGAAGGTTCCCTGCACCAGAGAGAAACTAGTGTACGCGGTTTAGCTGATAACGTAGGCTGTATAGCCGGCTTAGAGAGCAAATCAAATACGATTCAAAGGGTTTTTTCTTGAAGATTTGGGAGATCTGTTGAAGTAGACAGGGGCCGTCTCTATTTCTTGGCGTTTTTCTTCTAGTATTTTTTCCGGGGCGGCGGTTGGGGTTGAGCTGGGGGCTGGGGAGCGAGGGTGGGGGGGTGGGGGTTGGGGGTAGACGAGGGTGATCCCTTTTTTGTAGTTTAAATCTTACTGTCGCTTTGGCTGATATGCTTGCCCCAAACGCCAAGCTCTTCTAGTTCAAGATCCTTAGTGTTTCACTGGCACACGTATATAATTATATTATATGAGTATGGCAGCTTCCTCTATACCCACATATAGTGGGGACCGCTTAAAAGGCTACTCCAGTTTGTGGTAAGCGTATGGGGATATGGACAAATGAATATAGGTCTGTTGATCTCTCTCGATCTCTCTCGCTCCCCCGAATTAGAGTTCTCTCTCTCTCTCTCTCTTTCTCTCTCTCTCTCTCTCTCTCTCTCTCTCCTCTCTCTCTCTCTCTCTCTCTCTCTCTCTCTCTCTCTCTCTCTCAGTTTGAGTTTCGCTGTTTGGCTTGAGGCATACCTGTTTGAGTGCGAGTGCAGGGTACAACAGCCAAGCGTGCCCCGGGTTAACATCTCCGAATTGTACCGCGACCATCCCCTCTTATTCCGTGCCAGTCGTGTGTTTAGACAAGCCTGGTTGCGAGAGAAAAGATACAAACGTTACTTTTGCCGATTCAATACCACTTAGAGTACTGTAGACTGTCCGGCTGTATTCAACGCAGGCAAATACGTGTCTGATGAGTGGCAAATAAAGACTGGGGCGTAGTCCAGATATAGTCTTGTGTTCGCTCTGTTGTCACAGATATTGTAACTATCGCTCGTAATGTTTGCTTGCTCTTGTTCTTCACCCCTGAATGTTTAATAAAAGAGGTGGTGCATGTGTGTGTATGTGTGCGTGCGTGCGTGCGCGCGCGTGCGTACGTGCGTGCGCGCGCGCGCGTGTGTGTGTATGTGTGTGTGTGTGTGTGTGTGTGTGTGTGTGTGTGTGTGTGTGTGTGGTGTGTGTGTGTGTGTGTGTGTGTGTGTGTGTGTGTGCAATAGAGGTGGCGCAATATGCGCACATTAAGGTTCACAAAATATTTAATTGGATGTCATAGGGTTGTAATATTATCATTTCGCAAGACAAACATTGGCTGCATGTCCTATTTGAATGATTGCAACGTATTTCCAGAGGGAGGGGGAAGGGGGCGAAGAACGTGCAGGTGACGATAGTGAAAATGACAATGGCGGTGGTGGTAACAGATCATCATTACACCCACCAGTCCTGCTACTGACCACCCCATCCCCACCCCCAAATGAAACTTGAACTCTAGCGAAGTGTATTAATGGAAGACGATGCACCCCCCCCCCCCCCCCACACCCCCAAAAAAAAGAAGAAGAAAAAAAGAAGAACTTCGACTGTATTCAAAAGGATTCAGAAAGGAGTAACATTTGAATAAATCCCAGGTGTGCACAATACTGACTTCAGGAAAGTGCGACGAAGATGAGATTCCACTGCAAATCATATCCACTCTTTCTGTGTGACTCCGCTTTTCTCTTCTGTTAAATGAACTGCAGGGTTATGATGCAGCCGCAGGCTACACATCTCTTCCAGTCCGCTGTTCGCGGAGACACAAGACAAAATAAATTGTCTCCTGTGATTAATATTACATATGCCTTCCTTCCTTTGTGTGTTGCAGGTAAAGCTGAGTGGGTCGAGGAAATCAACAAACTGTGTCGAGACAAACGTGTTCCACGTTGTTCAGCCAGTACTGACGTACTTCCGGCAGCTACGTCAAGTCCTCTACAGGGCGAGGTCATCTCGGCAGTCCACTGTTCTCCTTGTCTATATCGCGGAAAGCGGAAGAGAGAGGAATGGGGTGGCGAAGGTTGATTGGGTGGGGGGAGGGGAGGGGGGGGGGGGGGGGGGACCTGGAACTGAAACTGCATCCCACGGTTTGCGAAACCGACAGTGCTGTGAGATTGACGGAACGAGCTCGCACCGCCAGCCCAGCTTCCGGTTTGCATAAAACACTTATCGCCGGCCTTCTCAGTTTTCACGACACAAAAGAGCTGTTGACAGTGCCTACGGAGAAGCCGACAACGGCGTGAGAGCCGAGAGAGCCAGGCCGGGAGAGCTTGTGGTCAGCCGTATTTTCTCAGGTGCGTGAGAAGAGCTGGGACTGAAGAGGAAAGCAAACTTGGCCAGAATGGAGGGGCGGGCAAGTGGACAGTCCTTGTCCTTCCTCCAAAAGCGAGAAGGATCATCGGAGAGTGTGAAGATGTTGATAGTGGACAACTGGTTTTTCAAATGTCACATTGCACGCGAGAGACAGACTGCCTTAAATGTCTCTATTTTTTCCCCTTATATATAATATGTAGGTGCTAGCTTGGAACAAGAACTTGTCCCAAACAGTCGAAGGAACAAAGAGTTATCGAAGGCGAGATAGATTGACATGTTCGTAAATTATTTCTGAGAAGAACCGTGTACATGTCTAATTATTATGTCAACGAAGTCCTAACATTTCGGTTCGGTTAATTTTGATGACTATTTGTGTATGCTTTTAAGGGTTATGTCGTTTTATTTGATCTCTCTCTCTCTCTCTCTCTCTCTCTCTCTCTCTCTCTCTCTCCTCTCTTCTCTCTCTCTCTCTCTCTCTTGGTAAGGGAGGGGTGGGGCTGGGGTAGGGAACTCAAAATTTCTTCAAATCTGCACCCCCCCCCCCCCCCCTTGAACTAGATGTTTTGTCAATGACGCTTACCTTCAATGACGCCCGCATCTTCTGCTCGACTAGCCCACCCTTACATCGTTCTTCATCCACCCCTTTCACCCCCATCCCCCTCTTCCTGTACCCTGGTGTCTGTGTCACATGCCGTGGCCGGCGGATGACCCTAGCAGGGTTGAAAACCACCCTTCCTCGTCACTGTCACCCCCTCTCTCTTTCTTCCCGCCCTGTCCCTTCAGCTGCCCTGCGTCTGCTGTTAGCTTCGTGTTCATCGTAGCACCGACGACGCTGTACACCGAAGTGATCATGGCATGCTGGCCCCCAACATTAAGAAGTCTGAAACGGGAAATGTGGCAATTCGTAATTACAGGAACTTGGAGATAGTCGATTTTATTTCGGGACACGGAGGTGAAGTCTACACCAGCCTCCCCCCCCCCCCCCCCCCCCCCCCCCCCCCTCTTTTTTCTCTCTTTGTTTTCCATCCTCTCCTCGCTTGTATAAATGCCTAAAAGAGACAGGAAGAGACTCCGTCGGCCACTGCAGGAGCTGTCCGTCTGTCAACCCCCTCAGGTACCCGGTCACGCCCGAGTCTCGGGTGTGAAGGATGGCCCCGGCGATTCACTGGCTTCAATGGTCTCCGGCACCCTAGGTGACAACTCCCCTCTCACCAGCCTTTTGTTCTCAGGGGGCCCGAGAGCTAGCGAGCCGCTGCCTATAATATCCGCTTCTCTCCCTTGGCAATTGCCTCCCTTTGATTGCCGCCGTGGCAGGCCGACAGCGCAGCATAACCTGTCATTGCTGGGCGCGATTCCCTTCGGAGCGGATGGTGGAAGGGAAGGAAGAGAGGAGCGATGAAGGAAGAGTTGAAAGAAGTTATCAGAAAGAGACGTACGAAATTAAAGCTGGATGCAGGTGTCCTACCTACACGAAAGGGCAAATAACTGGATTCTCTGTTTCTCTCTCTGTGTCTCTTTGTCTCTGTCTCTGTCTGTCTGTCTGTCTGTCTGTCTGTCTGTCTGTCTCTGATTTTGTAGAATTGACTTGAGAAAGAGTTTACATATCGGAAGAGTTTGGAAACGTACATTTGGTTATGGCAGAGTTTGATCGTCTGAGATGGCTGACACGACGTTAAAATCTAACCTCTCTCTCTCTCCCTCTCTCTCTCTCTCTCTCTCTCTTCTCTCTCTCTCTCTCTCTCTCTCTCTCTCTCTCTCTCTCTCTCTCTCTCTCTCTCTCTCTCTCTCTCTCTGTTCTGTCTGTCTGTCTGTCTGTCTGTCTTCTGTCTTTTTCTGTCTGTCTGTCTGTCTCTCTCTCTCTCTCTCTCTCTCTCTCTCTCTCTCTCTCTCTCTCTCTCTCTCTCTCTCTCTCTCTCTCTCTCTCTCTCTCTCTCTCTCTCTCTGTCCCCTTCTTGTTGAATAGAATTTACTACACTTGTATATTATTTATCTACTGTTCAACCAGAACAAAAAGCTTTCAGGATTTCTTCACAAACAGTCTCCTTCTCCTTCCTACCTTTCAATAGCACCCCCCCCCTTCTCTCTCTCTATGCTCTCGTTGAAAATCAAGTGTTAGCCTGCCCACCACCACATTATATATGCTGTCATTTTTAGCGCCTTGTATAAGTTTACGTTTCACGCCCCCGAAACTATTCTGTTATTGCCTGTTGGTATCCTTCCATTAGAATTGTTTTCATACCAGTAGAAAATTTTAATCAGATAGGTTTCAGATAACGCGTAGGCGAGGTTCTCTAAGCCCTTACCCTACCCCATCCTGACCATAACAAACGTAAGATTTTTTTGATTTTTTTTTTAAACATCAACGACAACAGCAAAAACACGTACAAAATATACCGCCACCCAGCAGCCTTCATGATCAACTCTTTTCATTCTGCCCAGAGACGCGCTTTACTTCCTCGTTAATGGATATCCCGCATTAATCTGCTGCTATTGCTGAGCAATCAGAGTTTGGATTCTTCTTCCGGCCCTTCGTCTTATATATAAGTAACTGATCCCGCGCACAAAGCGAAGATTAGCTGGGATGACGTGCGGTACCGGTAGCTGTTTGCCTTTTCGTTCTCCGCCTTCCACCTTTCACCGAAGAGAAAAGGAGGATTAGCCGAGAGTCCATTGCCATTGCCGCCCGTAATAGGAACACCGTTTAACCCATCGCAGAACAGCTTGACCCGCCTGATCTGTGACGTCAGATCACTCTACTGCGTGCGACCCCTTCCTCTTTAGTGTAGTTATTGCTCTTTTCTTCCTTTTGGTGAGTGTGAGTATCTGTCTTCAGAGTATATATATATATATATATATATATATATATATATATATATATATATATATATATTATATATATATATATATATTCATTCTTAACAGTATTAACAAAACGTGCAGACATGAAAGTCTTCAAAAATCTGAAGCAAGAATGACTGCTAGCGATCTAAAACAAGATCCAAACACATAACAGGTTCATAGACATGTGCTTTATCCTGATAAATAGCGTTATTTTTAACCTTTGATGTGTTTGGATCTCATGAGAGTCTGTAATTTGCCTGTAATCGGAAATCAGAGAGTCCCGGGAGCGTATATAAAAGCTTGCAAAATTAATCGCTAACGTGGTGTAATCAAAGCGGATTTTATTGACGGAATTTAGCTTATTGAAAAGGTACGGCTTTATCAAACATAGTTTGCCCCCTGGGCCCCCCCCCACCCCCCTGGCCCCCCACCCCACCCCACCCCTTCCTCCCAATAATTTGTGACAGCTGAGGTCTATAAATACGTTCAGTAAACGTTCTAATTAGAACTTTACGATGCGAAGACCGCTAAGAGCAACGAATTTGGCCTTTGTTAATCGGTATAATTAATTTACTATTACGTCAAAATATGCTTGTAATATCGAAACAAGATTGACCGGAATATTTCCTGTTCACTTGTTTATTTATAACCCGCATTCGTGTGTTGCAACAACAACAACTACAACAATAAAAGCAAGAGCAACAACAAAACAGACCAACACTTAGTTTTGTTTTCTGTGTTCTTTAATAATATTAAGTATTCTAACCCACCCGCGGTTTTGCCATAACTTTCCCTAGTCATATCGATATAGTGTCATCACTGATTTGTCTGTTTGTGGGTTGAACACTAAGCTGTTCCCCATTCATAGCTTAAACGGTACATGTATAAATTGTGTATACGTGTACATGATAGCAATACGTATAATTATTTAATCGGGAGGGTTGCTTGTCTTACAAATTTGCCTTATGCCTTACAAGATTGTTTGCTTCTTGGCGCACGCGGGCGAGTACACACACACACACACACACACACACACACACACACACACACACACACACACACACACACACACACACACACACACACACACACACACACACACACACACACACACACACACACACACGCATGCACGCACGCACGCACGCAAGCACGCACGCACGCACACACGCACGCACGCACGCGCACGCACGCACGTACGCACGCACGCACACACATACACACACACACATAGACGTTATGAAATCAAACCAGATGTCTCTACAATGTGACATTATCGTCTTTCTTTGTATTATCGTTGCATATTTAATTGTTACTTTTATATTCATGTTGAAAATCGTTCATTGTTGTTACAGTCGCATTACATATCACTGAATCTTGTTAATTTTGTTATCTGTTGATGCCACACACATATCGTATTGTTGTGTCTTACTGTGACAGTTGTTTGTTGCTGATATGTACATACCTGACTGCCTTTCTGAGAAACATTATACATCGCATAATTGTTCATACCACCCTCTGTATGTGTTCAAAAACAAAAACCCGTGTACCTTGCCATCACAGAACGAACAAGTTTCAACGCTTTTCCACTGCCATGGAATTTAAAAAATCGTTTTTCGTCTCAAAACAGTCGACTAATTTTCCCCCCGCTAGGAGCCCGTTTCCATCCATTTTAATGAATTAGTGCTTTCAGCCCTGTCAGCCACATAGGGTTACATCAGGACTAAAATGAATGGACAAATAAAAGGAGTGAATAGTGTTCGATGGATGTTACACATACGTAAAGGATGTGCCTTTGTTGATTTTGTCTACATTATGTTTATCAACATGCCAGATAACAGTTACTATAGGCGACTGAGGTTCATGTTGTTGTGTCCTTTGGTATACGTGTGACGTCAGTCAGGCGCTGTTAGCTCCCTTCCTTCGCTGCATTCTTTAATCTGGTCTCGATAAATTAGACAGAATGGTCGACGATACCAGTATGTCCTAGCCTCGTGTGCTCTTTTAACAGGGGTAATACCGAAGGGACTAACTCTTCGAAAATGTGTGTTTGATGTTTGTGTATGTATGTCCTGTTTTTTGTTTGCTTAGGGATTGATTTTGTGGATTGACCTGAGAAAGGTTTTATATATATATGAGAAGTTTTGAAATGTGCATTTGCTTATGATTTGATTGTCCTGAGGTGACCCTGTGCGGTTGACAGGACGTTAAAATCCAGTTAATAACTAACTAACTAACTAGCTTGTTGTTGATGTCTTTTCTTCTTTCTTCCTTACTTGCTTTCGATCCTTCTTTAGTTCTTTCTAAAAAAATAATTTTACATTATACCAAATGACCACACAGTTTTTCATTCTTCCACTTGCTTGCACTATTTCTACGAAAAAGCTTTAATTACCACACACAGAATTGTTTTCTATAAAAAGGACTGACCATACATATATTCTGTTTTGTACGAAGAGCTTTATCACAAACTGAACAAAGTGTAAATACTCCTCTGCGTGTCTGTAATCGATGATAAGAGATTGCAAAATTCTATTCATTTTTGTTTTGTTTTTGATAATTGCTGAGTAATAAATAAGTTCCGAGAACACGTGCCTGTGCCTTCATGTGTAAATTTATCTCAGGTTAATATCTAGTTGGTCCATATATGTCGGTCAATTTTAACATGTCGGCTCTTTGATTGACAGTATATTATTTTATTTTTATTTTTTATGACCGTTCCAGGTATGAGTGTACCTAAGGTTTTAATTGTATTGTCGAAGTGCTCTGCCTCATGTGTTCAAGACTTGTTAGTGTATTATAAACATGAATATCATGAATATCCAATGATGTGTTCACTGTTCGAGTTTTTGTTTTCTTCTGGATCCTGCGAATATATTTTATTTACAACATCGATATTCTGTCTGCTGATTTGAGTTCTTTGTGTGTGCGTGCGTGCGTGCGTGCGTGCGTGCGTGCGTGCGTGCGTGCGTGCGTGCGTGCGTGCGTGCGTGCGTGCGCGCGTGCGCGCGCGCGTGTGTGTGTGTGTGTGTGTGTGTGTGTGTGTGTGTGTGTGGTGTGTGTGTGTGTGTGTGTGTGTGTGTGTGTGTGTGTGTGTGTGTGATAGAATACGTTGGAAACTTGTGTATTTAAATTTACTTTAGCTCATTTTCATTTGTAATTTGTCATTTGCTCATGGAGATACAAATCTGATATTTGAACATGCTGACTACAACAAAAACAAAACAGTCACATTAAATGAAATGCGAATTTTATTAAAGCACGCACACGCAACAAGCAGAAAATCCTCACACACATGCAAAGAAAGCACACACACACACACACACACACACACACACACACACACACACACACACACACACACAC
>JABMCL010001087.1:2325000-2345000 GCA_018857735.1 Alviniconcha marisindica | reverse complement strand
TCTGTATCTGTTTTCTTCACAAATATTCTCTGTGACTTGAGAGAGAGAGAGAGAGAGAGAGAGAGAGAGAGAGAGAGAGAGAGAGAGAGAGAGAGAGAGAAGAGAGAGAGAGAGAGAGAGAGAGAGAGAACACACACACACACACAGACAGAGACAGAGACAGAGACAGGCAGACAGACAGAGACAGAGAGACAGAGGCAGACAGACAGAGACACACAGAAAGACAGAAACAGATAAACTAGACAGACAGACAGAGACAGATATCAAACAAACTAACAAAAAATGGTGGTTATGGCAAGTGATGTATTTTTTAAATTCCTAATAAAATATAGTTGTTGTTTGCTTATTTGATTAATAACCATTAGAAGACAACACGATACCTGCAGTCGTTTATTTTAACGGCCATTCGGACATACAATCAGCAAGAGGAACATAAACACACCAGGCAGCGACTGGAGATGGTGGTCCGGATGGACCAGCATGAGCATGAGAACGCGCGCGCACGCACGCACGCACGCATGAACACACACACACACACACACACACACACACACACACACACACACACACACACACACACACACACACACACACACACACACACACACACACACACACACCTCGCCGAAAAAGGAATGTGGTCGTATCTGTACACAGCTCTGGCAAGATTACTGTCACGCAGCGTCATGTGGTGTTAGTGTTATTTGAAAGGCAGCAGATTATGTTCACCTGGGCTCTTCGCTTCCCGCTGCAAACATACTGAGAGACTTTAGAGATCACGGGCTTTCTCTTCGAAACAAAGATATTTCTTGTGACAACCTCACACCGGCAGAAGGACCCGAGTGGATCTGCCCAGCAGGGGGGTTACCCGATAGTCAGAGAGAGAGAGAGAGAGAGAGAGAGAGAGAGAGAGAGAGAGAGAGAGAGAGAGAGAGAGAGAGAGAGAGAGAGAGAGAGAGATTCTATTGTTTTGTTTTGGGGAGAGATGACAATTCGCACGTGTGCCACAAGTGTGTTTCGCTTCTATATAATTATGTCGTTCAATTTTTATTCGGGTTACCACTAGCCTACCGGAAGAAAATTGCAAGTATATATTATGGAAACTCTTGATGGTTGTCATAAACACGTATTGTTTGTTAGTTGACAACGCAGTTGCACAGTTAGTAACAGACTGCTCGTTCTGAGCAAAAAATATATAATAAATAAATAAATAATGTTAAGCGGTGGGTTTTACACATCTTAAAGGTAATACCCATTGTGATACTGATTGTCAGGAGGGGTTCTCCGGGTACTCCGGTCTTCTCAACCCCAGACCCCCACCCCCTCCTCCCTGCGCAGTTAAAAGCCGTTCACTTCTACTTTCAAAATTCTGCCATTCAATTACCGAAAAATGAGCGTACTTCTTTATAGCACGCGCAAAACAATTATGGAAATAACAGGGTGGCGATTAGTGTTGTAAGCTATGCAGTTTCTCCCATTTGGCAACGGGCTCAACTCTGCCATGCCTGCGGCTTTTTGAACGTCTTTTTTTTCTTCTTCTGTGTTCCAGGGCCATGTTAATTAGATCACCAGGTTGGTCTATAGCGTAAACTCGGCCGCCCGCTGACTGAAGGCCTGCTGCCAGTTGCCACAGGTAACTCTTCCTGGAGTCGTCCTGCACTCATTGAACCGGGCAAGTCCGCTAGGGTCTGCTGCCAGTCGCTACAGGTAACTCTTCCTGGAGTCGTCCTGCATTCATTGACCCGGGCAAGTCCGCTAAGGTCTGGTGCCAGTCGCCACAGGTAACTCTTCCTGGAGTCGTCCTGCACTCATTGACCCGGGCAAGTCCGCTAAGGTCTGGTGCCAGTCGCCACAGGTAACTCTTCCTGGAGTCGTCCTGCACTCATTGACCCGGGCAAGTCCGCTAAGGTCTGGTGCCAGTCGCCACAGGTAACTCTTCCTGGAGTCGTCCTGCATTCATTGACCCGGGCAAGTCCGCTAAGGTCTGGTGCCAGTCGCCACAGGTAACTCTTCCTGGAGTCGTCCTGCACTCATTGACCCGGGCAAGTCCGCTAAGGTCTGGTGCCAGTCGCCACAGGTAACTCTTCCTGGAGTCGTCCTGCATTCATTGACCCGAGCAAGTCTGCTAGGGTTCTTAGTAGTTCTTCTGCGTCCGAGCAGGGTTCTGCCTCAAAAGGTCAGTTGGGTTGTCCTGATAAAAGTTGTGGTCGCTCGCCTCGCTGCAATATAAACATGGTATACTGAAAGGAAACTGGACAAATCAAAACAGACGGACAGATAATAGGCACGTCAAAAGCAAAGAAAGACAATGTCAGTAACAACAAACGACCAAAGCATAAGACAATATATATCTACTCATGCATAGTTATAGATTAATTGTAGTCAACACGCACATACATATTAATAATAAGCGAAAAAATTAGCATAGTTTTGGTGGAGAGAGAGAGAGAGAGAGAGAGAGAGAGAGAGAGAGAGAGAGAGAGAGAGAGAGAGAGAGAGAGAGAGAGAGAGAGAGAGAGACAGAGACAGAGAGACAGAGAGACAGAGAGACAGAGAGACAGAGACAGAGACAGAGACAGACAGACAGACACAGACAGACAGACAGACAGACACAGACAGAGACAGACAGACAGACAGAGACAGAGATTACCACGCGCTTGCACGTCTGTATATACGGACGATTAGCACGCACTTTTCCCTTCTATCTGACATGGGCCCGCCTTCAAACACGCACCATTGAGTTTGCATTCAGAACGCAAGCACGGAAGCATCGAGGAAGATGTTGCGAAGTACCAAAGTACCTCCCCTTCCCCTCCACCCTCCCCCGCCTTTGACAATTCTGCAAGCGGAGAAATACCCCTACAGACTCAAAGGACTTCCCGTTGAACTCTTCAAAAGTAGAATCTATTTGTCGCAATGACCTGGCTTCCGAAAGGTGTTTACGATTTTGAGGCGTTTTAAAGGTTTCAATATCATTTATTATGATATCAAATTTAGGTTTATAGAGACTGAACTGTCTGACCTTCTACGATGGTTCGACCGACATCCGTCTAGTTTTTACTCTAGAAAAGATTTATGGATTTGCCACGTGCGGAATTGTTCATGGTAGAAAGGCTCGATTTTTTTCTTCTATTCATTCATTCTTCTTCTTTTCTAACCGTTGGTGGATATTTCCCCCACTATTTCTATGCTCCTTTTTCTTTAATTGTGAGCGTGTTTCTTCTCTTTTTTGTACTCCTCACACTCTCTTCAATTTGATAGCTCCTCCGGCAGCTACCCCCCCCCCCCCCCCCCACCCCCTATCCCCAATTCCATTAGTAACACATATAGTGCACACACCTTCTTGTTGTTGTTGATTATGTTAATGCTGTCCGCGTCTCAGTTCGTTTTCATTCGCCAAGAGATGGCATATTTGTCAAATCATTTTGATCGACTGACTGAGTGATGGCTCGATCGGTCGATTGATTGAGTGAGTGATAGATTAATTGATCTATTGTTTGGTTGGTTGGTTGATTGACTGATTATCTGACCCACTGAGGGACTTACTCAATCCCTGTGTCATCGATTAGGGTAGGTTTCGGTGACTGGCTAACGGTAATTGCCTGAGTAGACTGACAGAGACTATTTCTGTGTTTGTTTCTTGTGCAGTCCTTTGCCCAAAATAGAATTCTTCTTTTTATATGTCAGGGAATTAATTAGCGCTCGAAATACAGGACACAAGTACACCAACAAAGACCTCAGTCGCCTACGGTAACTCTCACCTGGCGTGTGTGTAAATACAAGGTACATAAACTCCACCAGAGGTACAGCCTTGTTCTTTGGATATCAGTTACAGCTCATGTGTTCTAAGATGTTATACAGTACTTTCGCAAAGCAAGTGTTCCCTCTGACATGGGGAGTCTTTAACGTGCGCACGCCTTAAGTGTACATTAACTCATTCATGGATGGCAGTTACTGTGTCAGCTCCGTGGGGTTGCCTTTTTATGGATGGTAAATGTGTGGCTGTGCGATTGGCTTCTTTGAGAATGACAATTATGCGTTTATGGGATTGGCTTCTTTGTGAATAGCAACTGTATGTCTGTCTGTGCGAGTGGCTTATCTGTGGATGCCAGTTGTGTGACTGTAGGAGTGACTTCTATATGAATGGCAACTGCGTGTTTATGCGTTTGGCTTTCTTTATGACTGGCAATTGTGTGGGATTGGCTCCTTTATGGATGGAAACTGTTTGTCTTTGTGATTGGCTTCTTTGTAGATGGCAACTGTGTGTTTATGCGTTTGGCTTCCTTTATGTATGGCAACTGTGTGTCTGTGCGACTGGCTTCTTTATGGATGACAAAGTATGTGACTGTAGAACTGTCTTCTTTGTGGATGGCAACTGTGCGACTGTAGAATTGTCTTCTTTGTGTATGGCAACTGTGTTTATGTGCGACTGACTTCTTTTTGGATGACAACGGTGTGTCTGTTGGATTTACTCCTTTATGGATGATTACTGTGTGTCTGTGGGATTTACTCCTTTATGGATGATAAGTGTGTGTCTGTGGGATTTACTCCTTTGTAGATGGATTTACTCCTTTATGGATGTTAATTGCGTGTCTGTGAGATTTACTCCGGATGATAAATGTGTGTGTGAAATATGTGTCTGTGTGTCTGGCTCCCTTATGGATGGCAGCTATGTGTCTGTAGAATTTACTCCTTTATGGATGGTAGCTGTGTGTCTTCCTAACCTGGCGGAAGGCCGTGTTGAGAGTACTTGACTATTTCGGGTACCTTCCTAAGGGATCAGTTACCCAGTTCCTGACAAGTCCTCATGCTTGACAGTCACACTTCAGCCTAAAGCCCTCAATCCTGGCACAGACTGGCTCGCAGTCAGAGTCCAGGAACGTTGACTCTCCGAGTAATCCCCATGCCCTCCAGTCACCTCCCTTTGTCTTCGGTCATCTCCCGTGGCTGTCGCCTGCTCTCACCATGATTGTTTTCGGTGCATAGTGGTCGCCCTTGGTGTAAGGGAGATAAGCCTAAACGGAAGTGTTTGGACTGTATCCACTTATCGAAGTGAGTGTTCTCGTGTGTTCAACTGGTCAAGATAGGTCACTCGTCACTTTCAACACAGGGGATTCCTGTGCCTTCGTCTGATTATCATAGTCCGTTGTATGGCGATCATCTGTCCAGTTCTGCACCTGTGTTACTCCATTAATTTTGAGCGGGAATGTGGCGGTCACTGGCGTCAAATGCACCTCACTGTAATTGCGTCCATATGGTTGTAAACATGCTACATCGTTGTAATTATGGCTACATCATTGGTAACGATCACTTGCCCATCTTTCTTTTGACACTGCTAAGTCTTCGGAAGCGTCCCCAAAGGGACAAAACTGCAATGACAGACCGATAATTGTAAATATTGTTTATAATCAGTACATATGTTGTGCTAATTAATGTAAAAATCGTTTTGACGATACTAAGCCGTCGGAACCGAATGTCCAAGTAATCTTTACAATGGCGTAGTTATTGTTACTATATTATCACTACCTATCTATTAATTAACAGTTCTCCGTCATTATAATGGTGTCTTCTTGACGATTGAAAGCCGTCAGAACCGAGCATCCTGATGTATCGTTACAGTGGTGTAGTTATCATCTACTATTTATCTGGCCTTGGCTGGGGCAGTGTCACAACACACTGACACTATGTACGAACACCAAAGCTACATTAGGATGTCTTACTGTGTTGCATAGTTATGTGGGGATTGCATATTTGTATGGAGACTATTTTCATCTATGTAAGCTCCTTGCATAACAGAGTCAATTCTCCCGAAGACGGCATGTGGCTACCTAAGTGGCGCGGCAATAAAGGAAGAGAGAGAGAGAGAGAGAGAGAGAGAGAGAGAGAGAGAGAGAGAGAGAGAGAGAGAGAGAGAGAGAGAGAGAGAGAGAGAGAGAGAAGAGAGAGAGAGAGAGAGAGAGAGAGAGAGAGAGAGAGAGAGAGAGAGAGAGAGAGAGAGGACAAACAAAAAAAAGTTCACACACGCCACTCTTACCCGAGCAATGCATTTGTTAGTGTAGCATTGCATATTCCGGGTGCCCAGGCCTAGAGTGTTTGGATGTGGAACGCTATAACATTTTCAACGATATGAACATATTTACAACGATGTGAACATATTTACAACGATGTGATTTTGACGTAAGTAAGCCGCCATACCTTGGGCTTGAGCAGCAGTCTGAGCCACCGGGGATCCAAAATGACCACTCCGCTGAGCTATCAGAGGGCGTTAATTTGTCTTTTCTGTTTTCTTCTTCTCCTTCTGCCACCCCCCACCCCCCACCCTCTTTTTTCGGGGGGGGGGGGGGGGGGATCACTGTTTTTAATAGTATAAATGTATCACTATTTTTAATTTTTATTTCTATATAAAGATAAAACGGATTTATTTATTTTTTAGATGAGGTGGAGAAGTTGTGTAGACCCATTGCAGTCTTGATCACCTCGGCCGTCCCACGTGTTGTGGCGAAGACGAATACCCGAACGCCAAGAGTGGTGCAATTCCCAGCAACAATGATGTGAAAGCACGTGGAAGCTAGTCCCCGTCTTGCACCTTTCGTAGGCCACTGTTTTCATGCAAAAATGATGTGAGAATTTTAGAAAGGACTTCAGAACAATACAGCTTTTTTTAAAGAAAATGAACATGAAACGATAAACGGGTGTACGGTTAAGACACTCGGGCTTTGGAACTTCTTCAGACCGGTTTCTCTGTCCACACACCCCGTTGCGAAACGTCTCTTGTGACAACGACGCCTAACGCTATGAAAACACAGGAAATTTCAGCCCGACCAGGTAGGTGACATTTCAAAACAAAAACAAGAGTCTGATAGGTATAGGGTGATAGAATATCAAACCATAAGGCGTTGAATGGAAAACGGGACTGTATCCCGTTATCCTGTCTGGATATCCGTTACCGAAATTCACGCAGCAGTGAACTAGCTGCGATCTTGTCTGATATTTTTTTCTGACGAAACGGCAGCCTTTGAGACTGACAAGTTTTGGGGTTATTGGTAAGTATGGATTTTCAGCATGAAAAATATTTTTTGTTTGTTTGTTTTCTTGCAGTTTAATCGGTTTGGTTGTGTCTGTGAGTGCTAATCCATCGAACATTACGAAAGTGCACGCAAAGACTGTAGACTGTAGGTCATATAAACCTTTAAAAAAGGGGTACTTTCGCGAAGTTATTATGCGAAGAGAAAATGATGAAATTATGTACCACCAGGAAAAAATGATATGATATCAAAATTTTCAAACAGGAATCACTGCTACCGTTCTAAAACACGATCCAAACTCATAAAAGGTTCAAACGAACTGATTTGGTATGAGTTTTTTATGATTTCAGCTTTGCTAGACATACTCTGATGGTCCTGTAAGAGGTGTAACAGTGACTTCATATAGATTCGATATTGCACACCGAGTCAGACTTAGGTGCCTGGCGGAAGCTGATTTGCTCTGTACTGGGGACGTATCAAGAGGAAGCATAACCCTCCTCAGCTCCTGTTTGCTTGTGTCAGTTTTAACATGCATGGCACGCATCACCAACCAAAAAGAGCAATGTTTTTTTCGGAAATTAGCTGAACTTTATTAAAAAGAAATTTTACGAGAAACACTCGTAGGTATGTTGCACAGGATATAGTTATTGAAAACAATAATGACCATCAGGCCAGCGCGCGCACTCACACACACACACACACACACACACACACACACACACACACACACACACACACACACACACACACACACACACACACACACACACACACACACACACACACTCACTCACATCACACCACACAACCACACACACACACACACACACACACACAACACACACACACACACACACACACACACACAACACACACACACACACACACACACACACACACACACACACACACACACACACACACACACACACACACACACACACACACACACACACACACACACACACACACACACACACACACACAACCGCCACCACCATCACCACCACCATCACCATCATTTACACAACCACCGCCACCACCACAACCACCACCAACAAAACAACAGAGAAACCAGTTAGTTCATTCTTGTAATTTAACTGAAATGCCGCCAAACCGTACAGGATCCAGTCACGCAGGATGAAAAACAAACAAATATAATTATTTGAACGTATGATATGACAGACCATTTCAAGAACACATTATTATAACCAGGTAGAGACCAAACAGGCATTCCAAAATAGCGTCTTCTAGCCTAACATTACTTTCTCTTGAAGGGAGGGTTGGGAAAGACGGGGGGAGGGGGGTTGTTGATCCGGGGTAGGAGAGGTGAATGCAGAGAGGGGCCTAGGGTGGAGATCGTGAGTACCAGTTACGTGCTTTCATTACATCACGACACTTCTTTGAAAAAGAAATTGAGAAGGTTCCGTTACCTAACATGTCATCCCGAGAAAGACTGCGAGCAGCCGAGCTGACCTTGCAACGTGAAAGGCTCACCGTTGATAAATCCACGGTCTGAATAGATAACGAATCGTCTGATGTTGTCTTTTAAGACCTATTATGACTTGACTATTGTGCAGATGTTCTAGTGCAGAACTGCTGCCATTCAACGTAAGATCTCCGGCCAAAACGTGTTCATGAATACCAAGCAGACGTGTGCAACCAGAGAGTTTTTGCAGTGAAAAACGAAACCCACTTTTTGTCGAGGCACCGAAATGCTGTACGTCCGGGGTCCAAGCACAAACAACGTGATCGGTTTTAAAATGCAACCCGGATGAACTATTAAGGTCGTGGTGGTTGTGAAGGGGGATGGGGTGGGGGGCGAGTGGGACGGGGGTTGGGGTTGGGGGGGGGGGGGGACGGAGCGACGAGGTTTAAAAAAGGTCGCCTAAGGTTAAAAAAATGTTATCTTCTCAAAGGCGATTTGTGTTTTATCTATCTGTCTATCTATCTATCTATCTATCTATTTATCTATCTATCTATCTATCATAAGCTCTCTGAGGGTCTTGGTTTAAAATGTCCCATTTATGTATCGAATTTAGAAAACGAGTTTCGTGACGATATACATGGACAGGGCGTACAGAAACGTATAGAATACTGCCATGGTTTCATGCAGCATACCGCACTGAACCGCTTTGATGAAAAATTATTTGGTCCCGGGCAACAGTAGCACGCGTTATGTTGTCAAAATATGCAGTGCCCCGAGTGAAAAAATCGTTATGTAAAATCCGTCTCCGAAACATTTCAAAGCAAAGTGTTGCTGCTTTTATTTGTTTGTTTGTTTGTTTGTTACGCCTTTACCCGTTTGGACAAAACAAATTTCCGGAAGGATAGCTGCTTTGGAACGTATGTGTGTGGGGGGTGGGGGGTGGGGGGGGCGGTGCACATGCTATTTGCCTATCGTAGGAGCGCTTTCGTTATCTCTTTATATAAACAACAACAACAACAACAACAGCAAAAACGTTCAGTCTGAGCGCTTTGGCAGCAAGTCTCTATTATTATTTTCGAAATTTTATTAATTTCGAAATGTAATTTCATTACATGTCTAGGCCGCTGCCAGTCAGCCTTTTTTTCTTCTTCTGTCATTCCCTGATGTGTGTGTGTGTGTGACAGTGTGTGTGACAGTGTGTGTGTGTGTGTGTGTGTGTGTGTGTGTGTGTGTGTGTGTGTGTGTGTGTGTGTGTGTGTGTGTGTGTGTGTGTGTGTGTGTGTGTGTGTGTGTGTGTGTGTGTGTGTGTGTGTGTGTGTGTGTGTGTGTGTGTGTGTGTGTATGTCCATTGTAGATAGCCTTGGTTCCGCAGGTACAGCCTTCATCTTGGTCATCGTCTTGAACTTTGTTTTTTAAGTCGTCTTTTCATATTTTTCCCCAAAATTGAAACTGTTGCAGCTCTCTGTCTGTCTCTGTCTGTCTGTCTGTCTGTCACTCTCGTCTGTTGCCTATCTGCCTGTCTGTCTGTCTGTTTGTATCTCTCTCTCTCTCTCTCTCTCTCTCTCTCTCTCTCTCTCTCTCTCTCTCTCTCTCTCTCTCTCTCTCTCTCTCTGTGCCTGTGTCTGATTGTCTGTCTTTGCTTGTCTATCTCTCTCTGTCTGTCTTCTTGCGTGTCTCTGTTTCTGTCTCTTTTTGTCTTTCGCGCTTCCTTTTTCTTACCCGTGGTGTATTTTCAGCTCTATTTAGACGGAGAAAAAATCCCTCAGTAACCCGACTCTTAATGTTGTCTTCCATCTTTAACAGAGCTACCCGTAAATAATGCACGTACGTAAGTCGTTGGTCGTTTTCATAGTTTGTCGCTCTTCTGTTAGTTGCTTTGACAAAGGCAAAGTCTGTGTGCCCTGTTTCGTAGTGCCCCATTAAAAAGCGCTCAATCTTAACGTCTTGTGTGTTTTTATCCGTCAGTGCTGTGTTTATAAGTGAATAGAGTCAGTACACAGTATACGCCCCACGCTGAAAACAACATTGCCGTACATTTGAATTGGTGTCAAGCCGGGTGATGGATTATAGCCATGGTTATTGTCCGACATTATGGCACCCCAAATGTTTGCGTACATCTCCCATCCAGATTATATTAAAAAAATCCGAAACAAATAAGAATGCAAATTACCTTTACCATCCATATTTTGTAGCACAAAATGAAATTTTGATCTTTTTGCTGGTCCACTCTGTCCAAACCACACACAGACAAAATATACCGTATATTTGACAAGATATAAACAAATTATATAAAATGATGGAATAAAAACATGTATGTTAATAGAAAGTGCACGAATCAACTAAGAAAGGAAGTGGTAGCGCTATATTGACGTCACACCAATAAAAAGGGAAAGAACCTAGACTTAAGTTGCTTACGGCGCCTCTCACCTGGCAGACGAGTAACTACAACAAGTACATAAACTCCATCAAAAGTACATCTCCTATTTGAATAAATAAAGAAAAATGCATTCCTGATTATAACATGAAACCAATTAAGTAAACTGCTACGCGTTGAAGTTCTCCGCTAATGAAGCCCAAAAGCAGAGGGCCCCCATCCAGCGCTAGAAACGAATGATACAGAAATGATGATCACTTGCTACGCTCGGCTGATCCTTTATGAACGCTGGGCATAAACACATTTCATGGACGTTGTGTCGCGTACAATGTCTTCTTGTGCTTCCTTGCCTTCGAAAAGTCGTGTTAGGATTACGATCCCCGCGTCGGCGGCTATTAGCATTTCATGCTTGGAAATCTATCAGTCTAAGACCTCCCTAATACTTGAAGCTATTTCTCTCTCCCAATACGTCTATTTTTACGCTGGATCCATAACGCTGAGTTGGAAATAGTGTAATGGGCTCCACACTCCAAGCCCTGACATTCATACCCTCACTTTGGTCTCGCGTCTTAGCCGAGTAAGCCGTCGCTCGGGCAACGCACAGAAAAGAGGAGAGAAAGAAAGAAAGAAAGAAGAGGAAGAAGAAAAAGCAAATAACGAAAAAAACTCCCAAAGGCCTAACATTCTCGTCAACTGACTTCTCGCCAAAGCTGTGTGCGTTCACGGTTATTGTGTGTGGAGTGGGGGGGGGGGGGGGGGGGGGGGGGGGAGGGGGCATCTTGAACCGCGTTGGAAGCGACTGTGATAAAGGTTGATAAAGACATTGACACTGCGCGCGCGCATAAATAAATCATGGCCGCCTTGGAATGAACTGTCGCGTGTGCAGACAAACCCGCCACGCGACTTCGGCTTGAGTTTCGGGCTGGGGTCATCGGCTACACAGCAAACAACAAAATGCAGCAAACGGTGCAGGTTGTGTTTGTGTGTGTGTGTTTGAGAGAGAGAGAGAGAGAGAGAGAGAGAGAGAGAGAGAGAGAGAGAGAGAGAGAGAGAGAGAGAGAGAGAGAGAGAGAGAGAGAGAGAGAGAACTCGAACTCGAAAACTTTAATACTCAAGGATAGTATCTAACAGCCAGACCTTGCTATACTACAAACACAAACAAGCACGACTATACTATACTATACTATACTATACTATACTATACTATACTATACTATACTATACTATACTATACTATACTACAAACAGATATTATGAACACGAATAAGCAGTTGATTAATGCAATGTCATAAAGTTCCTACAATTGTGAAGAAACATCGGAATTAAATTTCTTTCATGGAAATACATGTATACATGTAAACATTCAGACTTTTAGGCAAACATGTGATTCAAACAAATCCGTCCAAATTTACACAGAGAGAGAGAGAGAGAGAGAGAGAGAGAGAGAGAGAGAGAGAGAGAGAGAGAGAGAGAGAGAGAGAGAGAGAGAGAGAGAGATTTGACAATTATTTTAATCTTTGACTACGTTGTAGAGGTTACTGGCGCATTTTTTTGTTTTTTAATTTAAAAATGTTTTTGCGAAATTTAACCTAAATCCTCGTTGTAACCGTAACTTTTTTTTTAAATTCAGTTTGTTGCATGTTGACGCTATTACCATTCTTCTGCACTCTCATTGTACTCCCCCCCCCCTCCCCCCCCCCCTTTTTTCTTTCTTTCTATACTTTAAAAGAAGCTTTCACCCCACCCCCTTTCTCTGTCTCTGTGAACCTGATTGGCCTAGCGGTAAGGCGTTATGCTGGTAAGTACCTGATTGGCCTAGCGGTAAGGCGTTATGCTGGTAAGCAGAAGGACCTTGGTTCGAATTATGCTTCGGCTCTGGTCCTTTCTCTTGAAAAGTTGCCATTTGTGGACTCTCTTGTGACTTTTCCCCTCACAATGAATGAAAAATTAAACTGGCTTTTACCGCTGCCCATCTTTATTCAGCTTCGTCGTGGTGGTGACAGTGTATAGCGTTAGGTGGCCTATAGTTCTCCCTGTCCATCTTCCCCAACTCCTGGGATCTCTGTCTCCGCCTGTAGGCCTACCTCTTCGGAGACGACTCGGCGTTAAACACGCTTGACCATCCAAAACAGCCCTTTCTGTGAGTTAATCTAACCTTTGATTGTGACCTAGCTTGCCCCACTCTTATTTGAAAATGACCAAGTATATTCGAAATTCGTAAGACTTTTCTGTCGTTGATGTTGTTTGTTGTTTTTGCATTGGCATGTGAAAGGATTCGCTTCAAAATACGCAGTATTCAAAACAGACGTGCTATACGACGAGGAAATAGTTTGTTTGCAGGCCTGAGTTACCTTCGACTGGAATTTGTTTGAGACTGCGGCAGTGAAGACAGTGGCCTCACAAAAGTGTTGTTTTCATAGCAGAGGGCAGCCAGTAAAAGTCGTGGAACAAAAGGCAGCATGTAGACAGGAGTGAAATAGAAACGCGCTGTACTGTATGACTGTAGAATCATGTATACAACTAAGGCTATTCTAGTTTTGTATTCTTCACATCTGATTGTTTTAAGGGTTGTCTGATGGAACTACCTACCTTTGACGCAGAGGGGAGACAATTTCACTGGACGAATCCGGGATACGTGGCTCTGGATAAGTCATTATTATTAAAATAATTAATTCATTTGACTGACGTGTGAGAGAGCCGGTTTGGCCTAGCGGTAAGGCGTTAGGCTGGTAAGCGGAAGGACCTCGGTTCGATACCGCTTCGGCTCTCCTTTCTCATCAAAAAGGTTGTGGTTTGTGGACACTCTTGTGACTTTGTCCATCACTTCCTACTGAAACATTAAAATGGCTCTTATCGCTGCCCATCTTAATGCAGAAGTCATTCTGGTGGTGACAGTGTAGCGATAGGTATATAATCTCCCTCTCCCCCCACCTCCATAACCCCTTCCCCCCCTTCTCCCCGTCCTTAATAAGCCGTACGGTTTCTGTGGACGTTAAGCACCATGTTTACTTACTTACTTACTGACTGACGTGTGTGTGTGTGCGTGTGTGCGTGTGTGTGTGTGTGTGTGTGTGTGTGTGTGTGTGTGTGTGTGTGTGTGTGTGTGTGTTTGCGCTTGTGCTGTTATGTGCGTGTAGCCTAATATAAGTCTTCCTGTCTAGCTTTTGTGATTTGAACTGCTTGTAGTCATCGTTATTGTCGTTTTCTGCTTGAGGTGCCTCAACGTGGGTGTAGTTTATATTTATCTGTATTCTGTGCATGGTCCCGTGCTCTATTTTATGTTAGAGATTTGCGTTTTACAAATATTTCATCATCGTCATTACCACTACTGGTACCACCACTACTACTGCCATTATCAGCACATTATTGTTATTATTATTACTGTTAATGGAAATAAAGATATCTGCATAAGACTGGATATCCAGGTTTTGGGATAGAAAGGGAGAAACCGTAAACTGGATAAGAAGAACTTTGAATCTGTGTGGCAGTCTCTCGAAACACTACAACGACTGTGTGAAGCACGGTCAGTCAAGCTTACAATTAAGTATCTCCAAAGCAACATCCAAACTCACTGTAAGTAGCTAACGGGTTCTGCCAGCCCCAACGCCGTTACGCCTAACGGTTTGTTGAGAAGTTTTATCGTTGTTAACGGCTTGCTGGCAAACTTTCTCACTCATTAGCGAAGGCTTAGTGTCAGCATTATCAGCCACCAGCGCACACTGTGGATGTCAGGCTCGGACAGACGCGGGGACACAGAGCACAGGGACAGCGCAGTTACCACATCTTTTGCACGCGAATCGCGCTCCGCTGGAGTCGCCTCAGTTGGTAAAGATGGATCTAAACCGGGATCCAGCTAATTGTGATCAACTGTGTCACCTGGTCAGTAGGATTGTGGCGTGGGCGTTCACACCCGGAAAAGTTTGGCATTCTGTCATACAGCTAGCTAACTATAGTTTTCCGAACAAGCATGTCGGTGATTGTTTGACAGACATAATCTGGTTCATGTAGTGAAAGGACCGCAGAGTTCTGGAGTTGTGTGAAAGTCGTTGTGGCCGTCCTGGGCTCCCCGTCCTAATCAACCTTATGGTTTCTGTGGACGTAAAGCAACATTAAGCTATGCACACACACACACTGGTCACAGTTTGTCCCTAATATGTCAACCGACATCCGAGGACATTAAGCTCCACATCATCATCATGAAAGAACCGCCAGAGAATTCCTCTGTTAGACTTAGAGTCATAGAACTCCGAGCACGTGAACGGTTGTTTCCGAACTTTCTGAAACTGTACGTGTTTGTACGTGAGCTGGCATGAGTGATGTTTTGACGTGATACGGTTCCTGTAGTGGGTGGACAGCCAGATAATCACTGTGCTGGAGTTGCAGAACACAGAGCAGGTGAAACGGTTGTTTCCGAACTTTCTGGAACTGTAATACTCTCGTGGGTGAGCGGACGCTGAGAAAATTCCTACGCATGAGCCGTGGTGACTGAAAGATCGAGTATTTCGGCATTTGAAAGCTGTGAGCACGTTCTGTGAAAGTGATTTTTTTCTTCTTTTGTTGCGCTCTGTAAATCTTCATTACATTATGTTACATCCATTATTACAGACTATATATAGCCTGAGGCTTCACGAAACTGTACCAAATGCTATTATTTTCTGCTGGAGATGATGGCAATGACATTATCTTCAAACAAGATGTATTTTGTATTCACAACAATACATTGAAAACCGAACTTTGTCTTGAATAAATTTTTGTTTAAACCAACATGTGGTGATCTCGTTGTTGTTCCTCCGGTAAAACCCAGAGCGTTACCCACAGCCACTTGAGGCATCGCGTGTGTAACCGCTTTCCTGCATGGACTGACGTAAATTAAAAATAAACTGTACCGCACTTACTTTTCATTGCAGGTCATGGACACCTTGACTCTGTTTCTGCAGTCATAGTTTTACACTCTCTCATTCTAGACAATTTAAAAATGAAGCACCAAAGCTGCAGAAGTAATCAGATCAGTCATCTGAAACTTTCTTTTTTCGTGAAAAGGTTGCCTGTTTGTTCCTGCGTCAGGGCGGATACCACCCTGCGTCACGTGGGCCGGAAGTCGACGCCATGCTGTCACGTGATTGTCCACCATGACTGAAGCAGCATGGGAGATGGCGGAGAGGTAATCCACAGCAATCCTCGCCGCAAGCCGTAATCTGTATTTGACAAGCCTCTGCTTTGTTAACAATGCCTGTATGGACTGACCACTCGCTGACCACACTGGCTGGCTAGGATTATCGAGCATGATGCAAACGTCCCTCTGTTATCTGTGGAGGTGTGTTGACCGTTAGCTGGGCGACCCAGCCTCACGGCAGGAGCTGACAGGTACGGAGATAATGTGATGAACCTGACAGCTTCCAATCTATTCAAGAAGCCGCCGTTCTGGGACAAAACCTCACAGCGTGGTCAAATAAGTTAAAACTCCTATCAAATGAGTCAAACTTTTATGACAGTCCGCCCGTCTTCGTTTCGCGAGGGAAAGTGACGCTGAAGATTTATTGAATAGTATAGACCGAAGATATACGGTTTATCAGACAACGGGGTTATATCCTGACAGCTTGAAGTCCTCTCCGGGAGACGTGTTTCTATTCAAACTTGCAAGGCGTAGTAAATTAAAGTAAAGAGATGTCACGGTCTTTCTTGTGTGGGATAAGCGGTCGAAAGGAAACAGTTCCATTGAAACTGAAAGCAAGTTCGAAGTCAAAACGTCCCAGCTCTGCTAATTCATACCTTCAATTCCTATTTGACGTGCAGAGCTGAAACATGAAAGGCTGCCAGTTAAGGAAGACATGTGGGAATCAGTTGGTATCCACAAGAGCAGGATAAGTGATTACACTATACAGGCTGTGCGGCGGTAATTCACAATACAGTAGACACTTAATAGCTCTTAACGCTCTCTTAACGAACAAAAAGGGATAGCTCAGTGGTTAGAGTGCTGGACTCACGACTGAAAGGCAACGGTTCGAATCCCTGTAGGAGTGGCGGCAGAATTTTCTTCTCTATGTTAATTTTCTGTGCTGACTCTAGTTTCGGTATGCGTTCCACCCCCTTGTTACCGCAGGTGCACGTAAAAGATCCCGGTCATTCTGCCAAAAGTGCAGGTGGAAGGTTACAGCTAAACACGCATGCACCTTACGTAGGTGGCATTGCATGGAATGACGTGGTGCAATGTTGTATGGTGTACACACAACGGTTCTGTCTGACTCTCTCTCTCTCTCTCTCTCTCTCTCTCTCTCTCTCTGGGTACCCCCTTTCTCCCTCCTCAGTGGACCCCCCTCTTATGCCACGTATTTGGGACGGAGAAGAAATCCGCATCATATCATTGTGCATGGAGAAACAGAAGAAAGCGAAAGGCTCTGGAACTCCCCCCATCCATTACCTTTTCATATGACAATGCACTCGGGATTTTGCCATTAAACAGCGCTGAGCTGTAGTGGGCAGTTTGTATCGAAGGACCCTCGCAACCTCTGTTGACACACGCTGGAAGGTCCGATTTCTGAGCGGCAGGGGTTCCACTGTGTGACCAAAAGATAGGAACCTCCTTCCTGCCACTGTTTGCCAAAACTAATAGGTCCGATTTCAGAACCGCACGAGCTCAATTTTGCGGCCCACGATGTCCTGCTGGTCGTTTGGTCAGTTGTCCACCCAGTTTTATACAGATAGTGGATCGTATGGCCTTCCATAATTGGCTGCACGCCGGGACTCATGGGGATGGTGGGCGGTTCTTGTCATAATTCTTTCTTCGTGCTTACTGTGTGTTCCTATTCATTGTGTATCTGATGCTGACGACTGAGCCGGTTGTCAGCTTCGGTCAAAATCCAACATGTCCAACCTGTGAATTTTTCCCGCAGGAATATCTCAAGATGAAACGGCGTTGTTGTTGCTGTAGACGTGTTTTGTTTGGGATGCAAGAACTATCAATTTGGCTCTAATAATTAATCTGAGCCCTGCCTCCCCCACCCCAATAAATAATAATAATAATTTATTCAATAAAAGTAAAAAGGGGAAGAAGAAGGACTTTAAAGAGTGGAAGGAAAAATACTTGGAAAGCGGGCACTTCCTTAGCGCACTATGACAGAAAAGCCTGCCTCATGGATCCAACAAAATCTCCGAAGAAGTCGATATTAACCAATGGACAATTCGACATTCTAAGAGCGTGAGCCTTTTTACAAATACTTGTCGCAGTTTCGTATTTGTTGTTGTTATCGTTGTTGTTGGTGGTGATGTTGTATTTGTTTTTGTTGTTGCAGGTAATTGCTCATAGCCAGTCAGCAAATTTAGTCTTTAGGAATTTTGCTACATTCTGTCTTTCAGTATAACTCTTTTATTTGTATGGCGAAACCTTGCAACGTACATTTAAATGATATAAACTTCATTCTGCTTTATTTGCAATGCATTCATCACATATAATTCGTCACGAAAAGAATGCAAAATAAAAATCAATTTATAAAAATGTAATATAAAAATGACTGCCAATATTTTGTTTTTAGATTTTGTGTGTGTGTGTGTGTGTGTGTGTGTGTGTGTGTGTGTGTGTGTGTGTGTGTGTGTGTGTGTGTGTGTGTGTGTGTGTGTGTGTGTGTGTGTGTGTGTGTGTGTGTGTGTGTGTTCTAGTCGAAATCTTATAAACCTTCTTCGTGGTTTTGACGCGTGTAACACATAAAACAAAACAAAAAAAACTTCAACTGCGAAGTTATAGCTAGCACAGGTTTACCTTTTAGCCATTTGACTATTCCAAACAGGAGAGAAACGCTCGTGCTGTGTTCACAGTGGAAAACTACTAGACGACACCGTTCTCAGTTACGCACCGTGACGTGACCCCAATGTCCCCAAACCCTGACGTCTATGGCGATTTTTGTTTCTTCTTTTTTCCTTCTTTTTATCTGATGTTTCAGCATGCTCCGTGATACCTCATTATCTCTCCCTCTTTACGAGATGTACAAATCCTGTCTCCGCAACTGACAATGGCGTCCAACCGTGATCACAAACTAGACAACCAATTGCAATCATAACCGCCGCCCCCCCCCCCCCCCCCCCCCCCCTCATCCAACCGCCCCGTAGGCATCTTTCACCGCTGACCATGTTTCCCTGTTATACCTCCTCCTGGACAAACTCATTATGCAGCTTGGTCAGTGTCGGGCTCGCTGTGGCGTGAATTATGGACACACAGAAAATGTTTTGTGCGGACCCCTGGCTTGTAAAGAAAATATAGTCTCCACAGTCATTGCGGTTTATTATTTGTTGTTGTTGAAGGAATGATTGTGGGGTAGGGTACTGTAGGCTTTGGGGCTTCCGTTCAATTGGTTCTCTTGAAGCAGGATCGAGTCTAGTCGCCTACCTATATGACCAGCTTCCAGTTTTCAGAAAAGGCATGGTTTGTATGAAGGATGTCAATCCCCGGATCACGAATAAGTTTCAAAGCTAAATCAGAAACCAGAGAGGAGAACAGAAGAAGAAGTAGAAGAAGCAGAAGAAGCTGTCAGAATGCAGTTTGTCAAGACATGGACCATTCTGAGCTTTCTACTGACTTTGCAAATAAACTGGTCCCTCAGAATTTCGACTCCAGCTATAAATGCATCACAATGGTGTGGGTTAACCCACGTAAACCATGCTTAAAATACAAAAACAAAAAAGGCTATACAATACAATGATGCAAAGAGCCCTTTAGACCTTGCAAATAGTGACCTCCTCCATACCACAAAAGCGGAACATACTGGACAGTCTTCTTTGTGCGAAGAAAGTCCCTCTTGATAGGATTAACTCGTGGATTTTTTCCAAGTTATGTATAGAGAAAGTTTCTCTCTCTGTCTCTGTCTCTCTCTCTGTCTCTCTGTCTCTGTCTGTCCGTCTGTCTGTCTGTCTCTCTGTCTCTCTCTCTCTGTATGTGTCTGTCTGTCTCTCTGTCTCTGTTTGTCTGTCTGTCTGTCTGTCTGTCTGTCTGTCTGTCTGTCTGTCTGTCTGTCTGTCTGTCTGTCTGTCTGTCTCTCTCTCTCTCTCTCTCTCTCTTCTTCTCTCTCTCTCTCTCTCTCTCTCTCTCTCTCTCTCTCTCTCCGCAACTCACACACACACAAACACACACACACACGCACGCACGCACGCACGCACAGCCACCACCACCACCTCACACACGAAA
>JABMCL010001087.1:2290000-2307500 GCA_018857735.1 Alviniconcha marisindica | reverse complement strand
TCCCGCTTTTAACGAGGTCTGACCTGAAGTGTAGGCTACGTTTTCGTCAACAAACCGGTGGCCATTATTCACGATGAAAATGTCGCCAGTAAAACCTCCTGCCAATGGAAGAGACCTGACTTTTCCTTGCCCTACTCAAGCCCCCATTCTTCGGCCAGATGCGCATTGTTGCCGGACACGCAAGGGGTCAGGGGTCAGGGGTCAGCGAAAACGACAGTGGATGAGAGAAACCGCACGTGACGACCATTAGCGAGGGGAGAGAAGTAGTGGGGACCTCAGTCATAAAACTCTTCAACTCGTGGAGGTGCGTTGTGTCAGTTTCCGACAGCGCTGCCTATTGTACAAGGCGGTATAAGTTTTTAATGTCTTTTGAGCTTGTCGAGAGCTGTTGTTCACAGGCCGATCACGATCCAGCCTTAAGGCTTGGCATAAACCTCAGTCGACAGTCCCATACCGTTGTCCGCTACTCTTCAATTCTCAAAGGCTTATTGTGCCCCACGCGCGAGCTGGTTTTTCTCTTGTGAAATCCATTAATTGTTAATCAGTCTTCGAGCCTCGTCTGGAGATTTTCGTTTAGTACCCATTTAAGACGCTCGTGTAAACGGAACAATGAAATTTGCTACTAGGAGCTGGCTTCCTTGGTCCGTTTGAGCTTTTTCTGCTGTTGTTAGGGGGTAACAGGCGTGCCGGTCAAGGATTTCGAATTGTGCAACCCGGACATGGTTACAGTAAGGAGACAGCAAGGTGCAGCTGTCTACGAAGAAAAGGGTTTGTTGTGTGGTCGTCTGTCCTTGTGTTCTCCTTGCTTTACACTGGACCACACAAGTTGTGAGAGCTGTAGAGAGCTATACGTAGAGTGTACATCCGTAGGTCCAGCTGAGTGACTTACTATCGAATAAACTGGGCCGGGGAGGGGGGGGGGGGGGGTGACGGGCTAGCTAATTAATATGCAGCGTACCAACCGACTGACCCATTAGTTGATTACATTATGAACTGTAATGTTCAAAAATGATGTACAACCATCCAACACATTACTAAAAATAAAGTTTTACAAAATTGACAAGTAACCGACTAATTGACTATATTATTATATCTGACTTGATATAGAGACGTTTTTCCTCCCAATTCCTTTCAAACCGTTTGGAATCGTTAGTGTTTGAATAATTTTGTCTTTTCATTTTTTTCTTCTTCTTCCATTTACTTCATTTTCTTGCTGCTGTTACTACATCTCCCTCTGCTCAGTTCACTGGTGGTCTACAATGCTTGTTTCTAGTTCTGCCACATCGTATCGAGGAACATAATTTATGTAGCAACAGTCTACTTCTTTCCTGTCTGTCCTGTTTTCGGCGACTTCAGTTTAGCTGGTCCTTCATCGTGGCTGTAATTATAGTTAATGTGTAGTTTAAAACACGGTGCTCATGTTTGCCTTTGTATGTATGTATATATGTAGGGGGAACTCTGCAAACGATTGTGTGGTACCTACAGGGAGAAAACCTAAAGACGACGGAATGCAAGAAAAGTACGTTTTGCTGGTGCCCTTGGGGAGGGGGTGGGGGTGGAGGTGGGGGGGTGAACGGGGTGGGGAGGGGTCTAGAATAAATTATCCCATTCCATTTGACTAACTGAAGTTAGTGTTTGTTTCTTTCTCTGTCTGTCTGTCTGTCTGTCTGTCTGTCTGTCTCGCCCCCCCCCCTTTCTCTCTCTTTCTGTCTGTCTCTGTCTGTCTGTCTGTCTGTCTCTCTGTCTCTGTCTCTGTCTCTGTCTCTCTCTCTCTCTCTCTCTCTCTCTCTCTCTCTCTCTCTCCTTCTCTCTCTCTCTCTCCCTCCCTCCCTCCCGCGCGCGCATTCCCTCCCTCTTTCCCTCCACTCTCTCTATCTCTCTCTTTCTCTCTCATCCCGCCCCTCTCCCCCTCCCCCCCTTTCCCTCTCCCTTTCCATGAGACTTTCTGCATCAACCAATCAAAACTGAGGTGGCCCAGAATATACATCCTGTGAACTTTTTTGGTGTTGCAGCATATTGACCCAAAACGGACTCCCCTGGGACTCCAGCCATTATAATCTGCAGTTATTCAACACAATGGCCACACCGGCCTCGACTTAAACAACTGACTTCCTTCCGATCACTAGAAGGCTACGTAGTACGCAGAGGTCTACCGTTCCCACGCTGTTCGGTTACGCTTTCATTCACCAGCAAAGTATCCGAGGAAATCTCCGTGTACCCATGAGACACAAAGGATCCAGGCTGGGGTCCTTCGCAAGTCAGTTATTGTTAGAGAGGCTGGCACAAGTCTTTTCAGACACTGGTCACCTGGGTGACGAGAGGAGTGGCGGGGAGGGTGGGGAGGGAAAGGCAGGATTTTTTTGATTTTTTTTTTAAACCGGATAAATTGTACATGCTTTTGTTTCTTACCTTGTGTAAGGCAGATCACTGCGGGAATAGTATGTAGCCTTTCACTTACAAAATAGATAATCATTTTATAATAATCATAAAAATAATAATAACGTGCGAACCCTTAACATAAAAAGAGCTCGGCGCTGTACAAAACTCAAATCAGCATGAACTCCATACACTTTAAGAAACCTCAAGCAGAAAATGACAATAGCAATGACTACAAGCGGCAGTTCAAATCACAACGACATCAATACATGTCTACCAGTAATAAGTACATGAACTCATGCTACAATTGCACGATATGTGGGTGAGTGTCTGTTTTGGTGGTGTAGCTTTCACTTGCAGGGCAAAGAGAAGCAGATAAGCCGCCTGGGTCTAATTCCAGCAATCATCCGGTCCAGCTTCCATCACTATTGTTCAAGCACTCTCAGCATCTTTCAGCAAACAGCGTGCTGTCATCTGATTCGGTACGTGGACCAGATAGACGTTTGCACATGCGAGATCTCTTTCGTTCCCTCGCTCCTCGGTTTGCGGCGCGAAGATGATCCCATGATTGCAGTGCATGCCGGACCCGTCACGTGATACCTGCTTATTGGGCCGTCTTGGATCTGTACTAAACTACGCGTCGTTTGCAGAAAATGTATGTAGTTGCTGTTGCCTTGACAGATAAGCGAACTGGGATGAGGAGAGCATCTCAGTTACAGACTATCATAATTGATTACGCTAATTGTGGTGTTTTTATTCACTGCAACGTTGAAACGTACGATTTAGAAACACCACAAACTCGCGTAGGTCTGCCAGTCTAGAACCGCTATTCGAGTGAAAAAAGGGGGGGAAACCGCTCAAACATGGAAAATTGCTTTAACTTTGACAGCTGATCGTAAACAGCGTTTTAAATAATAGGTTTAACCGTGGCAAGATCTCGCTATAGGTCTCACGGGTCTACAGTAACTTTACTTCCAGTAAGTGGCTTTGCAGAGAGTACACATTCATCATTGGCAGCAGATAGCTGCCAAATTCCGAGACTTGCAGAACTTTGCAAATGTTTGTCGGTGCAAACGCATGCCTGCTGTTGCTAACGTGTAACGGTATCTGCGCCTTTTGCAAACGACATCTTGAATTTTGCAGCTTGAAAAATAAGAGACCGGGATTTTTCAGCTGCAAAATCAAAGTTGCAACGACAGAACGGCTTTCCATTTATGCGGCGACAAGTACTTGCAACTGCAGAAGAACAAGCCTGATATCCAGGCACTTCATGCATATACTGTTTTTGCAGCTGCAAAATTTGTAGCAATTCTTTGCCTTCTTCCTTCTTTTTTTTTTTCATTTTTTTTTTCTTCTTTTTTTCAGTGTGAGAAACCACTGGGTTCACAGTGGTTGAACGGTGGAGTCTTTTGAACAGTTTAAACTAGTTACAGTATGACATTTCAGAAGCTGTCTAGGGCTGGGTGAACTCTGTATTCAGCTGATCAGACCGCGCTCGAATGTTGCCAGGGATGTTGATGTTTTTGTTGTTGATCGCTTTCATATAGCGCTATTCTCCGCTCTCGAGAGACTTACTGCGCTCTTGTCGCATGTGATTCTAAATGAGTGACTCGCTTTTTATAGCGTGTTTTGAATATCCACCCAAGTAGTGTACTCACAGCGCTGTTTGATTGTTACAAGGCTTGTGCCACGTGAAACTGCTGCCGTCTCGGCGCGTTTTGTATACACGATACAACCATGCACCCGGTCAAATCACTTCATGCAAAGCCACATACGTATGGTGCATGCGTGTTTAGCTGTAACCTGCCACCTGCACTTTTGGCAGAATGTTCGGTATTTTGTTCGTGCTACTGCGGTAACACGGGGGTGGAACAGACACTGAAACAAGAGTTAGCACAGAAAGTTGACCTTCAAGAAGAAACCGAAATAAGAGTTAGCACAGAAACCGAAATAAGAGTTAGCACAGAAACCGAAATAAGAGTTAGCACAGAAAGTTGACCTTCAAGAAGAAACCGAAATAAGAGTTAGCACAGAAAGTTGACCTTCAAGAAGAAACTGAAATAAGAGTTAGCACAGAAAGCTGACCTTGAAGAAGAAACTGAAATAGGAGTTAGCACAGAAAGTTGACCTTGAAGAAGAAACTTCTCCCGCCGCTTCTGCCGGGACTCGAAACCACGACTTTCAATCATGAGTCAGGGTCTCGTTTATTTTTTTCCATGCTGATGAAGACAATACAAAACATGGAAGGGACGCTAAAAAACTTCTGAGGAGCAGGCTTATAAAATCACTTCCTCTCTTCGTAATTGTTCGTATTGTTGTCAGTCTGTTCCATGCAACAGAATTGAGCGTCAGCGTTATATTTCAAGGGAAACGGTAGCGTTAAGAATATGAATATGCTCGTTGGGCCGCGTTGGAAAAATAAGACAGCACTCTGTGAAATATCAGTTTCAAGATATGCAGATATCATGTCCGGTGGTACACCGCCCGTAGTTGAGAGAAGAAGAAGAAGAAGAAATGCTTTACATTGTCACCCAAACGTGTGTCACTGAAAAGTGCATTTACAGTGCAATACATGAATATTTATTTATATCATGCGTTACAGAAACCGGTTTGAAAGCAGCAAAAGAACAACATAGGGATTACCTGGTTGCAACTCAGTGAGACGGAAGAAAGAACGCGCGAGAGAGATACATTTCACTACGACAAGGTCACTGGGAATTCAAGTCGCACGATTCTGTTACATAGGGATCCCAGCGGATGTGGACATGCATTGCCACTAATGGCATCTCTCGCATCTGCCAAAAAAAAAGCAGGTGGCAGGTTACAGCAAAACACGCATGCACCCTACGTATGAACGTGCCGAGACGGCAGGAGTTTTATGTGGTACAACCCATACAACAAACAAACAGTGCTGTAAGTACGCCACTTCGGTGTATTGGATATACACCGAAGTGGCGTACTTACAGCACTATAAACAACCGACAGTCACTCATTTAGAAGCACAAAAGTGCAGTGAGTGCTCGAGAGCAGAGAATAGGGCTATATAAAAGCGATCATCATCTAATGTGAGCCGGTTTGGCCTAACGGTAAGGCGTTAGGCTGATAAGCATAGGGACCTCGGTTCGAATCCGCTTCGGCCCTCCTTTCTTGTCAAAAATTGTGGTCCGTAGACACTGTCTTGTGACTTTATCCCTCACAATTAATCAAACATTAAATTGGCTCTCATCGCTGCCCATCTTAATGCAGGAGACATTCTGGTGGTGACAGTGCAACTATATGTATATATTATAATCTCCCTCTTCCCCCCCCTCTACACCCCCCCCCCCCTTTCTCCCTGTCCCTAATAAGCCCTATGGTTTCTGTGGACGTTAGGCACCATGTTTACTTACTTTACTATCATCATGTTGTTTTAAGCCATAACATTGGGGCTGAAACAACATGTTCTGCTAAGAGTTTTGTGTCAGGATTACTATCAGCTACAGCAACCTTCTTGACATGACAAGTTCCAGTACTGAAGTCCCCGAAGTCGAAGGGCAGTTGGAGTGGCGGGTAACATTGCACTTGTATGTATGACAGTGTGTACAGGTGTGAGGGAACGGTTGCATACGCTGCCTTCTCATTGCGTAGATCTCAGGGTTTGAGATGAGGCCGGAATGGTAACAAACGAAGAGTCAATTAACAGCAACAACAAAGGTTGCACGACGACCTTTGGGGAAGGGTAAATAACTTTAACTAGCTGTTAAAAGTATGATTAAAAAAAGAAAGAAGAAAGATTCACCACACACACACACACACACACACACACACACACACACACACACACACACACACACACAAATGTACGCACGCACACACACACGCATGCAAGAACTCTTAATATAGCAAATCTGCCTGTGTGAAAATGTGCGTGGGCGTGTTGGGGGGGGGGGGGGGGGGACGGAAAAGCTGGGCGGCGAAAAGTATTCTATAACACCAACAGGATGCTGTTGGATCAAACCCAAAATTTCCCATAGGTAAACCCACAACCATCACCTAGCAGGTGGTAACATCCTTTTCCGAAGAACGAGCTAGCAAAGCAGTACTGTTATCAGCCATACAGAAACCGTACACTTGATTTCGCCCTAAAAATACCCATTTCCAACGTCGACACCGGAAATGGAAGCGCCGCCGTGAGCACCTCCGCAGTTAAAGTTTCCGCGACGGAACTGTGGGAAGCTTTCTACCAGCAATGGCAAGACCGGTCGTCCATCTCCGCAACAAAGAGACAATTTGTCAAATTAACTCCCAGTCCATTCCACGCTTTCGAGTGGCCGTCATTGTAGCCAGCGCGTCACCTTGGTGAGGGGTCAAGGCACTGGCCCGCATGGACTTGACCTTGCGACGGTCGCGCCACAGGGGAGCGGGCGAAACTTGTTGTGTCGGCTCCTTCGGGGGCGTCCCGAAGTTCCCAGCCTCCTGTCCATGATCGCTGGGCGTTGTCTTGGTTTCTGTGAATGGAGGGCCGGTCTGTGGGAGGAAAAAGGAGCATGGCTTCGGGAAAGACGGGCTAGTTTGCCGCAACGTCTTCCGGGCACCATTGATACCGGCTTGGCCACTTTGCGGTTATTTTGTGGTTACGGGACGAAACCGTGCACAGTGTCTTGGCTAACCCGCTCGAACAAGTTGCCGGTTCAGGAAAGAGACTTTGAGGCTTGACAGCCTGTGAATGAGACACGTGGAGTGTCATAGTAGGCGTGCGGGGAACGTGGGAGATTTAGTTCTCTGACGGTGTGTGTGTGTGTGTGTGTGTGTGTGTGTGTGTGTGTGTGTGTGTGTGTGTGTGTGTGTAATTATCATCTTTAGGAATGAATGTATGTACCTTTATGTACAAGTGGCACACAACATTTAAAAGGAGAGGATGCGATATCGTGGGTGGTGAAGATATAAAGCACATGAAATAAACTCTATGCGTGGTCCTTGTTTGTTTTTGTTTTCTTCTTCTTTTTTGTTTTTGTTTTTTTGTTTGTTGTTGCTGTTGTGTGTGTTTCCCCCCTTGATGTTTGATTATTTGTTTGGTTGTTCATGTTTGTTTCTTCTTCTCCTTAAAAACAAATTTCAGCGTCTCAATTTGTTCGTGGCTCTTGATAATTTCTAGTTTTTCCCCATCTTCCTATGTAGCCATCACAGCTGCCACCACTATGCGCCAACGCCATCATCATCATCATCATCATCATCACCACCATCATCATTAGCATCAAGTTCGTCGTCGTCAGCGTTGCTACGATGCATCATAGCGTGCTGCAAACATGACCTTGACGGTGACCCTTACTTTTGCGCTCCTTCGGTGAATGAACGATTGTTCGCTCATGCAGGAAGTTCTCACGGTCTCGACGTTTCGGCGCCTTTGAGAACTGGCCAAGTACTGGACTCCGAGCGTGGCCGTGTGCCCACGGGCCTAGGAGCTGTCGCTGCGAGTACCTCGCCCGTTGGAGGCGATGAGTGCTACCTGGCTGACGATGGCAACTAGAGCTAATCAGTGGCTGTTCCCTCCGTGTCTGAAGCATCACGTTTTTCACTCTCTCGCCTCAGCCCGCTCCTTCGCCGGTGGTATTGTATCCGGTGGCGTTGTCAGCCGGCGGCACAGCTGCTAATCTCATCACAAGCTCACGGTCCCCTCACAAACTCACAACCCTAGCAAAGTCTCCTCACAAGCTCTTTTGATGTAGCGTACGTGCCAGAGTGGCTGCCACGTGACTCCCAGTGTTTTCAGCATATATATGCAAAAGCATATGTATGCAAACCAACAACAACAACACCGGCCTTAGGCAAGAAGCGCACACGAGCGCGCCTGCACACCTGCACTCAAGCGCGCCTGAACACACACACACACACACACACACACACACACACACACACACATTATTCTACACATCCACACACACTCAAACACACACAACACAACTCACACACACCACACACCACACACACACACACACCACACACACACACACACACACACACACACACACACACACATGCACACAACACACACACACACACACACCACACACACACACACACACACACAACACACACACACACACGTGCACTCACACCCACACACACACACACACACACACACATACACACACACACACACACACTCCTGTTTGGATTCTGGGGCCCCGTCGGTCCCTCTATGCAGAGACATCGCAGATAATTTACTTGATCAGTCGGTACGTACAAAACGCATTTCCCGTTTATGAAGGGGGACGATTCTCAGCAGCGTGTGGAGTGAAGGTGAATATCTGCCCGGAAGTCGACCTGTCACGTCGTCACAATTAAGCCTCTCCGGCCCTCCGGTAACACTCCACTGTGAGGGCAGGCTGGAGCCTCCACTGGTCGGCCTCTCTGTCAACGTCATCCCAATTAATCCGGGTGTCCACCCCACCTTACCCCACTCGTCGTCCGCCCCACCCTATCCTTTTCCACCCTGACCCTCCCCATTCCCCGTCCTTCCGCCTATGGCAACCTCCCCTCCTCCCCACCCGCTACGCACACCCCCTTTGCCTTAGACATTAACTCTCCCACCCTCTGGCCTCTGGCACCCCCCCCCCCCACCCCACGCCTCTGGACCCCCCCCCCCCCCCCCCCCCCCCCCCATCCCCTCCCTCTGCCCCTGGCAAACTTATGATTATAATATGAGGTGATTGTTCCGAGCACGGTCCATAGAACTGTCTCTGTGTGGTGAGCTTTCTGGCGATTTCGTTTCCTGAACGTCCAGATTTATGAAGGCGTCTGCTTTCAGGACAGCTAGCTATCCAGTCCACACTCTCCAGCTGATGACCCGCTCTTACCTCTCTTTGAACACAACCTGGTCAAGTACGGGAGCAACAAAATAGCATCTGAACGATCCAGGCTTAGTTTCAAGAACAGAGCTGGTTGTATCCCCCCCCTCCCCACCCCCCCCACCCCCTTTTATAATATTATATATATATATATATATTTTTTTTTTTTTTTTTTTTTTTTTTTTTTTCTTTTTCTCCAAATTCCCGCAAAATTGACTCTTGTTATCACCCGCTTGTATAATTTCTTCTTCTTTCTTTTTATTTAAGGTCTTTCCACGTAAGGGATATTAGACCGATCTTAAGATTATCGCCATGAAAACACTGTTAATACATTCATCAAAATAGCAGCCAACCTTTCCTTTCTAAAATCTTAAATATTTGAATCTACGCTTGTTTGCACTTGCAAAATCAGGCATACACATGTGCAAAAGGGTCAGCCGGTCCGTTGGTTGGTCAGTCTGTATAGATACCCTCCCCCCCCCCCCCCCCCCCCCCCCCCCCCCCCCCCCCTCTGCCCCACACACTCCCCCATCCCCAGCTATCCTCGTCCCTCATTCTGCTTGTTCCTTTTTAGTTCGTTGACTGGTCGGGTCTTTGCTTTGTGGGGGTGAGAATTGCTGATTTGCTTGCTTGCAGGTAAGCAAACGTTTGGCTATAAATCGTGAGGCAGTTCAGTAGTTCAAAACTTAACACAGCTTAACAAGATGTTTTTTAAATGTCAAAATTAGTACGACTGAAAACATACAACTACATTCACAGGCATAAACACCCTGAGAAGTACCCCCTCCCCCCCCCCCTTCCCCCAACCCCACCCCCCGGGAACAATTGACTTCTCACCATCATCTGGCTAACCTAAGAGCTTCAGCCAGTAAGCGCATCCTTAGACAAACCCGTTGACCAAGTACATTTGAAAACACGTGCCCATGATGCTTTTTTTAAAGCCTTGATCAAGCGCTTTGGGTCGCATTTTATATCCAAGACAAGCTTACTTTACAGATTGTCCCTAATATGCTCTTTAGCATCTAAGGACATGAAGCAAAAAGAAAGAAAGAAAGAAGCCTTGGGTCTGCGCAGTTCGAATCGCGAGTTGGAACACACGATGTGTTGCTTACTCCGCTTGGCTAAATGGGCGGAGCTACGTGGCTGAAGGCGAAAGTTCAATTATAGGCAAACGGGAGGAGAGCGCGGGGAAAAGGCATGAAGGTATTTCAAACCTCATGACTTCGAAGCAGAAAACGATCGTTAACAAAACATATTAATGTTAGCAGGTAGATTATGGTTCCTACATGCAAAGCGGATCCTTCTGTCTTTTTCTTTCTCTCTCTCTCTCTCTTTTTTTTTCCCCCCCTCTTCTTCTTTCCCAGAGTGAAGCAGTGGACACACCGTTTCTGATTTAGGGTCGTAGACTTTTCACCATCCGCCCTAAATCACCATTTCACGTGCTCATCTTTCCCGCTCATCTGCGTAGCACCGTCCAAGTGCTGACAGCTTTATAGGATGTGTTCAAAGAGAAGACGTGGTTTATTGCCACTTGGGTACTGTGGAATCATTTCACGTGGATTCATTCCATCGCGACTGTCGTCTTCTGAACAGCTAATGCCTTTTGTACTGCACTGTTCCCCAACCCCCCACTTTTTTTTCTTCCGCCGACAAGATTTACAATGACATCTCAGACGATTTAATTTGGTTCGGGCAATGTCCAATTCTGCTGAAGGTCAGTGAAATATGACTCGCATGAAAAGATCTACGTTAGGCAGCTTGTTGGCGAAGTCGACAACCGCAAACGTAAACGAAAAAAGAGGCAACGTCACTGACCGCAAACAGAAAAAGGCACCAACTTTGACCCTATAATTATGCAGGCAGTCACTGGACGCAAAATATCGATAGAGACGCACTTTTCATACTGCAAACATTCATCGATGAACATGAAAATGAGGCATACAACTGTCTGTCTGAATTGGGACCTAAAATGGCTTATAAAGATCCACCCCATTTATTGTCATGTATTACTGGTCGTAAAAATGCGAAGAGCCACCCATGCTCATTCTGGAATCACCGGCCGGAAAAAGATGATACAAACACCCACATTTTACTCTGTAGTGTAGTCACTGACCGCAAAAAGCCAAAGACCCAAATTTTACTGTGGTCATTGACCGCAAAAATACAAAAACCCAAATTTTACTGTGGTCATTGACCGCAAAAATACAAAAAGAGGCACGGTATAGTCATTGCCCGCAAAAAGACACAAAGAGAAATCTTTGATCCATCTTTTACTCTTGCAGTAACTGATCGCAAAAGCATAATAATAATATACGGGTATCCGTTGTTTATCTTTACAGTTTATCCAGTCACAGTGGACGTTACATGAATGAACGCTTTTCAGTAGGACAAAGCAAAGTTTTCCGACTTCTAGGGAGAAAACAACAACAACACACACACACACCACACACACACACACACACACACACACACACACACACACACACGCGCGCGCGCGCGCGCAAGCACGCAAGCACGTACACACACTTACACCACTTTATTACGGCAAGGAAATGAGAAGATCATTGAAACAAGGACGAGTAATCAAAGTATGGCTGCAAGAGGTGGTCAAGATCTTGCTAGGTTAGCACGTTTGCTGGGTGTCTGGTTGTCCGGTTGCTGCTGATGTTTCGTTTGTTTTCATTTCTGATAATTGTATTGAGTTTTGCTCCTGGCGAGAACACAACACGATGGGGCAATAATAAAATCTTCGACTATAAATTATTTAGTCCCCCATCCTCTCTCTCTCTTTCTCTCTCATCCAGGCACTCTCTGTCTGTCTGTCTGTCCGTCTGTCTCTATATGTCTGTCTGTCTGTCTCTGTCTCTCTGTCTCTCTGTCTCTGCTCTCTCTCTCTCTCTCTCTCTCTCTCTCTCTCTCTCTCTCTCTCTCTCTCTCTCTCTCTCTCTCTCTCTGGAGACCGTCTGTGCCTTCACAAAAAAGATGTTATTTTCTGGACTTCATTAAGCACAAAAGTGCGAGCACAAAACGCTTTGAAGGTAGAGCAGCGGTCAATGAGGTGTATGATCTATGGCCGGCAAGGTGGTCAATTGTACGGGTCTGCAGACGACCTCCGGACAGCGGGTGATGGATGGAGTTTGGCCGTGTCAGCGAGAAACAGTATGGTAAAAGCCGGTTGGAAGTGGCTGTGTTCTGAACAAATGTAGCAGTTCTTGGGATGGGGATGGGGGGAGGAGGGGGGGCAGCGGGGAGGGGGGGGGGGCTGTAGGGGGGGTTAGCAGTCGTCGGGTTGTTTCCATGAACTCAAAGTGCCGTATCGTCGACAAAATGAAAATGTCTGGGCTTTTTCGCTGGCTTACAATGATTCCTGTTTTGATTCACTTTTCGTGTCTGCGCTGCAGGCCATCCTCGGCTGTCTGAACTAAGATGTTTGAGAAAAGAAACCCACCACCCCCACCCCCGAGCTTTTTCATACCACTTGAAGAGAAACAGTCGACCAGGATCCTGTGGCGAGATTCTGCATTGGATTTATTTTTATATAATATATATATATATATAAATTCATGTCGTGTTTTTGTTTGCTTGTTTTGGCTTGTTTTGGCTTTGGAGATGTCAAAGCAGGGCACTGAGCAAAAGAAAAATACAATTCACGTGTCAAACCTTGCCTCCATGGCAATGTTATCCGCTGATACTGAGCTTCCACATTCATCAATCCGCGTAAGCAGTCTCACGCCAGTCAACGCCACAGTGTAAGTTGTCTCTCTCTATGAAACTAACGCCAAATCTACCCGTGTACGTGTAATTTGTCTCACTGTGAAAATGACGCCTAGTCTACCCGTGCAAATTGTCTCTATGAAACTAATGCCAAATCTACCCGTGTAATTTGTCTCACTGTGAAAATAACGCCTAGCCTACCCGTGCAAATTGTCTGACTGTGCAATAACGCCAGATCTACCCGTGTAAATTGTCTCACTGTGAAAATAACGCCTAGTCTACCCGTGCAAACTGTCTCACTGTGCAGTAACGCAAGATCTACCCGTGAAAATTGTCTCAATGTGAAAATAACGCCCAGTCTACCCGTGCAAATTGTCTCTATGAAACTAATGCCAGATCTACCCGTGTAATTTGTCTCACTGTGAAAATAACGTCTAGTCTACCCGTGCAAATTGTCTTACTGTGCAATAACGCCGGATCTACCCGTGTAAATTGTCTCACTGTGAAAATAACGCCTACTCTACCCGTGCAAATTGTCTCTATGAAACGAACGCCAGATCTACCCGCGTAAATTGTCTCAGTGTGAAAATAACGCCTAGTCTACCCGTGCAAATTGTCTCACTGTGCAATAACGCCAGATCTACCCGTGTAAATTAATTGTCTCTCTGAAACATTAACGTCACGTCTGCGCGTGAAGGCTGCACGCCTTTATCGCGTAGCGGCCAAAGTCTACCCGTTAAATGTGCCTCATTGCAAATTAAAATGACGTTCACTCGGGTAAGTTGTTTACAGAATTAGCACGATGTATAGCCGGGTAGGCTTTCTCAATGCGAACCTTACGCCAGATCTGCCGTGTAAGCTGTGTGAAATTAACGCTAAGTCTACCGCGATAACCTGCAGTCTCTTTGAACCGTTTGACGTTATGTTAAAAATATATTTATTTATTTTTAATTGAGAAGAAAGATCGCAGACGGAAGCGTAATCACCGCAAAGTTCCGGAATGTCTATTTAGCCAAAAGGGAAATGAAACCCAGTCCTATTTCACGGCAGTTCTTCCTATTACCCATCCAGCATGGCCATGTTACCAAAGCAGGTACTATTAATAAAGAAATCGTATATTGCAATATTCTTCTGCTATGGCTGATTACATGAGTGGACAGGTTCACACCCATTTCCTTCTTCTTTGAAGAACTTTCATTTACTGGAGCCCCACCCTGAATCTGAATCTATTAAGCATCCTCTCTCACCGAGACTGGCCGTGGAAAATACTGCAGATATGAATTGTGAAGGTCAGTGACTGACTCTCCAGTTTCGCATTTCCCATTTCCTTCCAGACAAAGCTACCAAGTTCAGTTACGCACAATGGGGCGGAAGTAGCGCCGCCATGAGCGATTATCATCCGGGCCAATGAGTTTGACCGTGGCTGCCTCTAGTGGCCAGTTCATTGTCACCCTTTTTTTCTTTTTCTTTTCTTTCTTCCTGCTCACCTAACCTCCGGATGGAATAAATAATCAGGAAACGGTTAGATGGCACCCGAAACGTTATTGCTTCATTCACTCTGAGCTCTCTCTCCCTGTGCCTCTCTCTGTCTCTGTCTACCTCTGTTTCTCTCTGTCTCAGTCTGTCTCTGTCTGTCTGTATGTCTGTCTGTGTCTCTCTCTCTCTTTCTCTCTCTCTTCTCTCTCTCTTCCCCCTCCTCTCCCCCCCCCCCCCCCAACCCCCCAGGCCCCCTCTCTCTTGTGTCTCCCTCCTTCCGCCCCTTATCTCTGTGCGAGCGATACTAATGCCTAAAACACAGGTCCGTGCCACGTTCCAAATCAAAACCATTATTAAAGGTGTGACATGAAGGCCGTTCACTTCCGGGTCGGGAATGGTGAGTAAGGGAAATGGCCCTGCTTTCTTGTGTTTCAGGAGAAATGGACATTGTCGTTTTGTGTCCAACAGCGCAGAGAGAGAGAGAGAGAGAGAGAGAGAGAGAGAGAGAGAGAGAGAGAGAGAAGAGAGAGAGAGAGAGAGAGAGAGAGAGAGAGAGGACAATACTTTTTGTCCAGAAAGAGGGCACCTTCTTCTCTTTTTTTTCTCTTTTTTTTTTTTTTATTCGCACGGGAGTGACCGCAGGCATTGGTGTTTGATGGTGACAAGTTTCATGTTCGCCGATTATGGAGGATTTGTTTCCAAAAGGCAAGTCTGACGCGTGGAGCTTTTTGTCTGGACACGAGACACTGTCGGTGTCCACGGGCAGAGTTTCCGGACCGCCGCTTACTTGAACTGAAATGTCTTGATTGATAGACCCATCCGTGGGACACTATTCGTCTTCTCTGGTTTCCCCTTTCAGTAAGATTTTTTTTTTTTTTTTTTTTTTTATCCAAGAGTGCCGCGGTGATATAAACTAATGGAAATGTGCTTACGATTTTTAGAAAAATGTTCGCAAGTTGAATGACTGACTCAAGAACGAGCCTTTTGATTTCAGTTTCAGTTTTTTAAAGGTACGACATACAGTAGAACCCCCCCCCCCCCCCACCCACCCCACACACACACACACACACACACATACACACAAACACACACACACACGCCGTACATATACTAGCCAAAGAACCGACACCAGTCGTGTCTGTCAGTGCAGATAATTATTGTTCAAAGATCCAAACACATAAAAGGTTTAAAAGAACGCTATATTTATTAGGACAAAACACAACAAGCGAATTTTCGGGGTAATCCCTTTATCAATCCCCTTATCAAGTTACAAAACGACACTTAACAGTTAAACGATGAAAAACGATGAAAAATGAGATGGAGAGCTAAGCCACGTATTCGTTTTTGGTTGAGCTATGTTGTTTTCATATCACAGTACTTGGAAGAATGAACGCTAGCAGTCATTCTTGTTTTAGATTATTGTTCAAAGAACTCACGCCTGTCGCTCGATCACTGCAGACACTGTTTAAAGAAGTGACGCCAGTCGTGTCCATCAGTACAGCTATTGTAAGAGCTGACGCAAGCCGTGTGTATCAGTGCAGATACTGTTCGAAGAACTGACGGTAGTAGTATGCATCAGTACAGATATTGTAGTAAGTGCTGACGCAAACCGTGGGTGTCAGTGCAAATACTGTAATAAGAACTGTTGCCAGTCGTGCCTATCACTGCTAGCAGAAGCGTGTGTGTGTGTGTGTGTGTGTGTGTGTGTGTGTGTGTGTGTGTGTGTGTGTGTGTGTGTGTGTGTGTGAATTTTACTGTTCAAAGAACTGACGCCAGTCGTGTCTATCGCTGTTAATACTGTTCAAAGAACTGACGACAGTCGTGTCTGTCAGTGCAGATACTGTGTTAAGAGACGACACCAGTCCAGTATATTAGTGCAGATGCTGTGTTAAGAGCTGACACCAGTCCTGTATATTAGTGCAGATACTGTACTAAGAGCTAAGGCCAGCCGTGTGCATCAGTGCAGATGCTGTGTTAACTGCTGACACCAGTCCTGTATATTAGTGCAGATACTGTACTAAGAGCTAAGGCCAGCCGTGTGCATCAGTGCAGATGCTGTGTTAAGAGCTGACACCAGTCCTGTATATTAGTGCAGATACTGTACTAAAAGCTGGCGTTAGCCCTGTGTATCTGTGCAGATACTGTACTAAGAGCTAAGGCCAGCCGTGTGCATCAGTGCAGATGCTGTGTTAAGAGCTGACACCAGTCCTGTATATTAGTGCAGATACTGTACTAAGAGCTGGCGCTAGCCCTGTGTATCTGTGCAGATACTGTACTAAGAGCTAAGGCCAGCCGTGTGCATCAGTGCAGCTATGCCAGTGTCCCGAGACTGACCCGTGCCCTTGGGAATTCCGTCAGATGGTCAGTGAGAAAATTGGCAGGAATCACAGGTGGGCTAACAGTGGCGGTCAGTTTTGCACACTGGACTCCGCCTACCACCTTTTACCCTCCCCCAACCCCTCCCCTCCGTCCCCTCTTTGACGGCGACGCTCAATTTGGAGAGCAAACACACACAAATCCATTTGGGCGAGCAAAACACACAAACAGTTGCCCTCTCAAAGCTGTCCGACACAATGGCTGACCCCTTCATGTTTACCAGCAAAACAAGAGCCTGTTGTAGGCTGGCGAATTAATGCCCTCTGCTGATGGGAGAACTCGATTCATAGCCCGCAAAAATCTCCTTACAAAGTGCAGAGATTGGCAGCTACTTGATGAGAGGCCTGCTCAATCCTCCGCAGGCACAGCACGTTTCCCGGTCGCCATGATGGGGAGTCTGTACGCCGGAAGTAAGGGCATTTTAGAGTCTGCGGACCCAGGACAGTCTCGCCAAATACGGTTCTTTGTGGGGTTTTGAATGGCGGTAGATGGTGTTTAGCCTTCTTCATCCCTAATGTCCACTTGGGTTAAACCTGCAATCTGGAGCGTATTGGACCGAAGGGCGTCTTCACCGAACAGAAGCCTTGCAGCGTGGTGGCCTGACACCGAGACTGAACTGAGTGCATGTATGTAGCCGCCGAAAGTGGTGTTAAAGCTGACCACAGTTTATTTCGTTTGTTGTTGTTGTTGTTGTTGATTTTTTCTTCTTCTATGAAATGAATGAATGCATG
>JABMCL010001087.1:2282500-2285000 GCA_018857735.1 Alviniconcha marisindica | reverse complement strand
CTGCAACTGCATTCTCCTTCTCCATGTCTTCCCTTCAAGGCCGACACCTGCCTCCCCAAACGCCCCCCACACAAGGGCCAGACGAAAGGGGACCATGCTCTGTTTTATTCTAGGCTATCTGTCTGGAGCTCAATGCCACTGCGCGTTAGAGAATGTTACAGCTATCGATACATTTTAGTCCTGAGACTTAATTCAGCCATGTCTGTGGAAACCAAGGACGTTAAGCTACACCACTGGTGCCTGGAGGAGAGAGTGCTCACACCATCCCACGCCTTTTCCCGCGCTTTTAATTGTTTTGAATGACTTTATGATGCTTAGTTAGTCAGTCCTTGCACTTTGGCGGTCCGCCAAGCTCAGAGGACCATCTCAGCACGAGTAATGTGTTGATTTAAAGCCACATGCGATATATTCTTATTATATCAGACTTCATTCGCAAAACCTGGCACAGGTGGAGGAACTGTACAACAAACAGACCAGCTTGTCAACGAACAGAAGCTAGGGAAGAAGAGCGTAACAACAACAACAAAACAACAACAAACAAACACACCAAACAACAACAAGAACAACAACAACAAAACAGTACAGCCCTAACGTTAAACACAGGAAGGACACAGACATACTTCAGTTGTACATACAAGAACACGAACAATAATTAGAACGTAAAATGGAGTTGTATATAAGACGATGACGTTAGTAAATAACTAGATTTGACCCCTTTCCGTCGCAACACTTTATCAGACACAACGCTTTGAGCCGGTAGAGGACTGGGGAAAATGAAGTTGAATGACCCTGGAAGGCAAAAATAAATGCTATGTAAAAGAATACACACACACACACACACACACACACACACACACACACACACACACACACACACACACACACACACACACTCACACACGCACGCACGCACTCACGCACGCGCACATACACGCACGCACGCGCACACACACAGGTAAGCCATACAGCGATCAGTATTGAGAGTAGAATAGATGGAAAAGTTCCTGGCTGTTGGCAAAGCATGCACATCAATAATGTAATTTACTACAAGCTTCGCACAAGGAACCTTTCGCATCCCGGGGTTTACAGCAAATGGTACCCTAATTTCTGCGTCCGTAAATCCCCACCGGGGAGGCGGGGAGAAGGGGGAGAGGGGGGGGGGGAGCGGAGGACGACAACAGCAACAATGACGTCCGTTGTCTGGAGAAAAACAAAAACAAAACAAAAAACACCAAACAAACACACCAAACAACAACAACAACAACAACAACAAAAACATGGTTGATGTTCCTTTGCTCTCAGTGCACCTCGATAAAATTAGACCTCTCCAAAACTGCTTAATACGCTCTTCTTCCCTAGCTTCTCTTCGTTGACAAGTTGAACGGGCGTGACGTACAATGAATCCACTGTCATCGCTCCTTTGGACAAACAGTGACCATCAAACAAAGCAAGGTGACTAAAACATCAGCGTAAGAAGATCCGGAATTGCGGGCACACGCGTGCATTAATGTGATTTCATGCACATCTATCGGCTGAAAGGCCTGTTTACCCGGGGTCACAAGATGCCACCCTGGGTGTTGGTGGTGTTAACGGCCGAAGACGTGATTGTGTGAGGGTGGCAGGTTGTGGCGTTGGTTCAGGTTTGATTGCTTCGCGGCCCCGTTCGATATCAGCAACAAGAACAGCCCCTGTAGTCTTCTTTGTTTCACTTTCTCGAGTAAATGCGTGAGATTTGTTTCTTTTGGTTTTACTGTTATTGTTTTTGCTGTTAGTCTTTTTTTAATTGCTGTTGTTCTTGTTATTCTTCATTGTTGTGTCTTTGGTGTTGGTTCTTCTTCTTCCGCATAGAAGTACTGGAAGGATGACTTGGCAAATGTTAGTATCGGGAAACTTTACTCGTGTGCGACTCCGACGATTTTGTTCGTGTGCGTGTGTGTGTGTGTGTGTGTGTGTGTTGTGTGTTCCCCCCCCCCCCCCCCCCACTTCTTTTTCGTTACGACTAATACGTTTTTAATTTTAAAAAAAAAAGTTTCTACAGCACATGTATGTTCAGATTCAGCAGAACTGCACACAAATGACGGCTTAAAAAGGAGGCAAGAGTACGTCATCCCAAACCGAGCTCCATTATCCAAGTACAAAATTAAAATTAGAGTCTGATCTCTCTCTCGCGTTGTCTTCTGACTACGACTATTGCCTCGGCGTGACTTTCACGACTTTTGCTTAATACCTGCTTGCATTTCTTGAATTTCGTGTCGAGGTTAACGCGGCATGGCTTATTTGGCAGGCAAAAACCAAGTGACTGAGGTTAGGCTACTTATGTCACATGTGCTCCATGGCACATGTGAACTGTATTCCCTCATCATTAATTTCAGTGTTCTTGCTTTACGACTGAATTACTGTTGCATATTTATTCTCTGTGACACCTTCCACACTCTCTCACAAACGTTAACTGATCTATGGCCTGCATAATTTCGGATTTGTATTCTGTGTGTACGTGTCT
>JABMCL010001087.1:2260000-2272500 GCA_018857735.1 Alviniconcha marisindica | reverse complement strand
TGTCTGCTGAATGCCTCAAAATACACGCACACACACGCAAACACGCACACACCCACACCCACACACACACACACACATACGCACGCACGTACCCCCTCCCCCCCCCCCCCCCCCCTTACACCCAACCCCAAACACAAACAAGCACACCAGCACGCACCCCCCCCCCTCCCCCTCACCTTTCACTTTCAAGACCAGTTTTCAAAGGAGGAGAGTTCCTTTAGCATATACTTTTAAGCTTTGTGCTCAACCAGCTGGCTGTACAAAATGTGGCTGCCAGAGAAACCCAGTGGCTAGCTGTTCAGGAAGACAGCTAGCTCACCAAAACAGAAAACCATTGGACAGCTGTTCACGGAAACAGCTCACATCACAATCAGAGAAAACTATCGGCTCACCGCTCGGCAGTAGAGACAAATCATTGGCTCACTGTGAACAGTGTGTACGACAGCTCACCAACAGAAAAACCCGTTGGATAAACTGTTCACGAAAACAGCTCGTCATGAGAGAAAACCATCGGCTCACCGTCCAAGAAGACCAACAGAGAAAACAAAACCATCGGCTCACCGTTCAAGAAAACAGTTCACTGCAAACACAGCCAAAGTAGGTGTTCCTAAGCATTCGGTTAGAAATCTGTTGGTGTTTAGCGTCCTGTCAACAGCACTGGTTAATCGTACGGCGTTACAAGAAAGGGAATGACAACATCAACAATTGGAATAAATACATCCGTTGTGATATGTCCCTTGCCATCTCGACGGCCTTCGTTTCCTGTCATTGTCTGGCACGTCGGCGGTGAGTTGGCCTCGTATAGTTAGTTTTCTGTGTTGCACGTGCGTCGTGGCGTTTGAAAAATACTAGTATAGGCGAACCCGCCTGGGCCTCACTCAGTTCCTCTCGTCATATTGAACACACACACACACACACACACACACACACACACACACACACACACACGCACGCACGCACGCACGCACGCACGCACGCACGCACGCACGCACGCACGCACGAAATGGGCCGGTGTAGTAGATATTTGACGATGGCCTATATGGGTGGATATATTCTCAAAATCATTTGATTATTATATAATAAACGAAGAAAAAAGACCGAACTGTAAAAGCAAAGCAAAGCAAAACATACGGGAATCAACCTTAACCGACTTCTTCAAATCCAAACACATAAAAGGTTCAAAAGAACGCTATTTATTAGGCAAAAACACAACATGCAAACCATGAAAAATGAGATGGAGAGCTAAGCCACTCGAACTATGTTGTTTTCGTGTGTCACTTATCCGGGTTTTTTTTTTAACTACGTTGTTTTCGTGTGACACGTTAACACGAAAACAGCATAGCTCAAACAAAAACGGATAAGTGACTTAGCTCTCGATCTCACTTTTTTTCACCGTTTAACTGTTGTTTAAATGTCGTTTTGCAGCTTGATAAAGGTTTTACCATGAAAATTGGCATGTTGTGTTTTGTCCTACTAAATAGCGTTCTTTTGAACGTTTACGTGCTTGGGTCTTGTTTTAGAACAAAGACATGACCACAACAAAATTGCCCCTTGTGGGATAATTAAAGTGTTTTTTTTTTTTAATGAATTGAATAGAACGCTTGTAGTGATTCTTGTTTCAGATTTTGTGAGTCTTTAGAACAAGAAATATACTGGGCATATAACAAAGTTTTAATTGAAATAACCATTCGCTTGTAAAATCATTTGCTTGTAATTTGGAAACATTTATTTTTATTTTTATTTTTACCAAAACGATATTGGTTAAATGGAACTCTTCCCAGTATCTGGAAGTAGTCAGTATTAATCCCGACTATAAAGCAAGGCAAGCCACGATCAGCAATTGCCAGCTACAAATCAACTGCACTCACATATCGCATGCTGGTAGGATAATGGAAAAGATCATAAACAAATGATGCTTCATTACTGTGAAAAAAGGCATAATCTTTGTTAATCAAGCAGGTTTTAGGAAAGGAAGATATACAAGTGATCATTTAGTAAAACTCAGAAGTAATTTTAAAAAACAGTTTTCACGGATAAAAAATACTTAAGCCAGACTAATTTATAAACAAGACAAAAACAGCCGCGTAGGAATAACTTGTGTGCTGTTCCAGTATATTAAAAACGTATTGTCTGAAAGATGTGTTTATACTCGAGTAGATAAGACATAATTATTCATCTAACAACAATATTGATGTGGGTACTCCACAGAGCTCAATTATTTCACCGTTCTGATTTAGCATTCTTATGCATGACCTCCCGAAAGCATTAAAAAAAACACCACCAAAAAAACATGTTGCATAATATGCAGATGATATTGCTATTTGGATTAACACAACTTTTAGAAAGCATACGAATAAGAAGGTGGTAAATCATATACAAAAACTATATCAATCTGAACTGAATAAACTCATCGTTTATATGAAGGAAACAGGTTTTGAATTATCACGTGAGAAGACGTATTTAATAAATAAAAATATAATGGAGAAAACCCGAACAACTGACCACAGATTGAACTAGACGACCAATTATTATCGTATCTAACCACTAAGCTTAGCTGGAGGCTACATATTAAAAAATTAATCAACAAAGCCAGAAAAAGACAGATTTTTCTGAAAACAGTCTTGGTGACAGGACACAAAAATGTTACTACATCGATCTATCTTTTTAGTCTGATCCAAATTGGTCTACGCTCAAGAGGTAGAGTTTTCCGCTCCAAACACACTCCTAAAGAAACTGCAATGCATCCACAGTTAAGCAACTAAGTTAGCCATTGGTATTCCTGTGCATACATATACGATCGAATATTATGCAGAAGCGAGCATGATATCTCTCTCAGAACAACGTAAATTAGCGGTTTCAAAGTATGTCATTAGAAGCCTTGAAGTCACTAATTCGGTAACAGAAGAAATGTTTACAGACCATCTGTATTCAGCCAGTCAGAACTTATATAAATGGTTTAGTTAACGAATGTAATATAGATATTGCATCCATTCCAGCTATACCAACATCACGCCAAATGCAAGTGGGAACAAATAAATGCCAAATTTGATATTGATTAAAGTGACTCGAAGAAAATTGAAACTGCAAACATTTAAGAGAACATCTAAATAAAAACTATCAAAATCATATACAAATGTTCAGTGATGGTTCTGTTTCGGATAAATTAGACAGTAAAGCAGGATTCGTCATTCCCGATTTAAAAGTGCAAAAGTCTTTTCAGGGTTTCTCCATATTCACATCGGTGTTATATGCAGTATTAATGGCATTGAATTACATATACAGTGTCCAGCTAGCAATGTCCGAATCTGTCTGCACGTGCACGAATCGGTTATGAATTGTACTACTCAAGCCTGTGTACCGTTATGAACTATCGTCAGCAACAATATACCATCAGAATTTCAAAGACGTCTCTCACCGTCCCCTCTCGCTCTCCACTCTCTCCCCTGTCTCTATCCAGAGAACGACAACAATTTTTTACCATCACCGTCCCATCATCAATCAACAGCGTTTTTACATAGGCTATTAATCAACGGACTGATTTATAATCCTCGGCAGTCGGTTCCAGCACAATATGACTGGAAAAATAAAAAGAACGCATTTGGGGGCTAAGTCACCGGGGCTAGGTCACTGTGTCTTAGAACCTAGAAAAGTACATCGGCAGACTGCGTCTCACACTTACACACCCAAACTCCCAGCAATGGTTTTACGACATCCTTCCTCCAGTCACTGCCATAACTGGTTACGTCGTAGGTTTTGATTTTCGTTGGTGCTCAAACAGCAGTAAGCTTCTAACAGACAACGCAGCTTGTATCAGGCGTTTCTTATAACTGTCTATATTGCTTACACCATCACAAATACAACTGAAATCGTTTGAATCGAGACGAAACTCTTTTCCTCTTTTTTTTCCTTTTTTTTTCTTCCTTTCTTTCTTTCTTTCTTTCTTTCCTCCTCCTCCTTCCTTCTTCTTCTTCTTCTTCTTCTTCTTCTTCTTCTTCTTCTTCTTCTTCTTCTTCCTCTTTTTCTTAACCGGAGCGAACGCGCCTCATGTTTACGTGCGTGCTTCGACGCTATGTTGCTTTCAAATAGTCTTATTTGTACCCAGACCGTTCGGCAGCATCGGTGGACAGCTGTGCGGAGATACCGAATGCTCCTTCAGTGTCGTAACAAGTCAAGGCAGAGTCTGGAGGAAAGTGCCGGAAAGCGAGGCTAGGAGTGTGTTATACATCAGCAAATAAGTCCTTTTCTACCTGAACTGTGACGTACGTCATGGCTTGGAAATTCTATAAATACACTCAGGTTGTCGTTCGAGTCTCTGTCTCGATCGGGAATCTGCTGGAGAGTAAAGAATAGAGCTATATAAAAGCGAGCAATCACTCAATCAATCAAACAACTAATCAATCAGTCTTTCAATTGGTCCGCTGTATTACACACACACACTCTCTCCCTCTCTCTCTCTCTCTCTCTCTCTCTCTCTCTCTCTCTCTCTCTCTCTCTCCTCTCACACACACACACACACACACACACACACACACACACACACACACACACACACACACACACACACACACACACACACACACACACACACACACACACACACACAGTCGGTTAAGGGAATCTGAAAGGCCTGGTCATGTATTAGCCCTTTCGTACATTGTTCTCCTGATTTGTAACCAAAGAAATAACCAGCAATCGAAACGAACAGTCTCAAGAGTCCATGCTAGGAGCATGTTCAGTGCGGTAAAGGCGCTGAGCCAAGCAGATTCAGCCACATGTAGCCCGTATAGTCATGGCCGCACAAGTGTTGCCAGGCGCTGTCTGTTGCACGTGAAAACGTCCACCACAGTGAATGAGGCCACCTCAACGCCACCACCACTTTGGACATGTACGCACAGCAGACTTTCGCTACGGAGCTCGTCCTTTGGTACGTCGTGGGGAAGTGTGTGTGGGTGTGGGTGGGTGGGTGGGGTGGGGGTGAGAGGTAGGAGGGGGAGGGAGGAGGGGGTCGAAGTAACGGGTGACGAAGAACTAGCAGCATCGGTGGGCTACGTCAAGAAAGATGACACCAAGTGTAGTAAATGGTACAGGTGATAGCAAAGGAGGAATTAGCTGTAGCTAGGCCTGTCTCCGTGACGCAGTTCGTCTCGCTCGGCACAGGAAGAGTCCATAGACGTGTTCATACCTCGTGCCCCGCTGTAGCCTTCATAATTGTCAGTTTTGGGGAGTTCTTTTTTCCCCGGAGACGTACGTCTGCCAGATTCCTTGCTGGATTCTTTCTTCGGCGAATAAATTCCCTGACTCCTTCACACACTCACTCATTCAGGATCTCCCGTGCGTGTGCGACAACGCGTTTTGATAAATTACAGAGACAGCCTCAGTGAGTTCAGTAACTTAACTGTCGCCTCTTTTCACGTGTCCAGATAGAAGCTGCTTTATGGACTCCCTGTCAGAACAGTTACTTTGTTTCTGACTAAGAACCATACACCAACGTGTTGCATTCTTCCTTTACACCTCTACGCTCACAGGCACATGCATGCAGGCACATTATCAGGGTTTCGTCGTCCTTTCCAAAGCGCAACAGTAGACGAGCTCTCGTACCACAACAATTTCTGATCAGTCTTCTAACACATGCCCACCAGAATGTGAGCCATGATGATGTGAGTTGTGTGCAGGTGAATAAATAGACGGTCCACTATAATTATGTACACAGAGCTTGCTGCCGGCACGCCGAGAAGGCGCAGGACGACCGCTAGGATGGGTCTGGGGCCTCCACACTGTTGCTGCGACTGACAGCGCCTTGCTTGGCGATAATGTTCAACAAGATGAGAGCCTGGTCCAACTTTGTGTCCATCTTGTTCACCTGAAGAAGAAGACGAGACGAACAAATGAGCGACATGTTGTGTCTGTGGTATCAGTGGTTTGTGTCTGTGGGAGGGGGTGGGGTGGGGTGGGGTGGGGTGGGGTGGTGTGTGTGTGTGTGTGTGTGTGTGTGTGTGTGTGTGTGTGTGTGTGTGTGTGTGTGTGGTGTGTGTGTGTGTGTGTGTGCGTGTGCGTGTGCGTGTGTGTGTGTGTGTGTGTGTGTGTGTGTGTGTGTGTGTGTGCGTGTGTGTGCGTGTGTGTGCGAGTGTGTGCGTGTGTGTGCGCGTGTGTGCGCGTGTGTGCGCGTGTGTGTGCGTGTGTGTGGCAAATGGTGAATTAGAAAAAGAGGGAAAGAGAGAGGCAGGGAACTGGACAACAGAGATGTAATCACAAACGGAACACGAAAACGGGATGGGCAAGAGAAGAGGAAGACGGAGGAGGAAGAGAAGAAGAACACCACCACTACCACCTCCACCAACAACAACAACAGCAACACAACAACAACAACAACAACAACAACAACAACAACAACAACAACAACAACAACAACAACAACAACACAGAAAAAGGGGATGGGCAAAAGCAGAAGACGGCAGAGGAGGAGGAGGAAGAAGAAGAGCAACAACAATGACGTAACAGCAGCAACATAATCAACAACAGTAGCAACACCATCACCACCACCTCCAACAACACCAACGTACGCCACCATCACAAGCAGCATCAGGCACAATGTGCGTGTGCTAACGGACCGCTGGCATCCTACCTGATTCTCTACCCGGGACACCCTGGCACACAAGGTCATCCTCTCCCGGTCTCTCATGTTGCCCTGATACGCTGGCTTGCCCAGAGTTTGGTCTAGCCTGGTGAGCAGAAAGACACACATACAACAATAGGCTGGCTTGCCCAAAGTCTGGTCTAGCATGGTGAGCAGAAAGACACACATACAACAATAGGCTGGCTTGCCCAAAGTCAGGTCTAGCCTGGTGAGCAGAAAGACACACATACAACAATAGGCTGGCTTGCCCAAAGTCTGGTCTAGCCTGGTGAGCGGAAAGACACACATACAACAATAGGCTGGCTTGCCCAAAGTCGGTCTAGCCTGGTGAGCAGAAAGACACACACACAACAATAGGCTGACTTGCCCAAAGTCTGGTCTAGCCTGGTGAGCAGAAAGACACACATACAACAATAGGCTGGCTTGCCCAAAGTCTGGTCTAGCCTGGTGAGCGGAAAGACACACATACAACAATAGGCTGGCTTGCCCAAAGTCTGGTCTAGCCTGGTGAGCAGAAAGACACACATACAACAATAGGCTGGCTTGCCCAAAGTCCGGTCTAGCCTGGTGAGCAGAAAGACACACATACAACAATAGGCTGTCTTGCCCAAAGTCTGGTCTAGCCTGGTGAGCAGAAAGACACCCATACAACAACAGGCTGTCTTGCCCAAAGTCTGGTCTAGACTGGTGAGCAGAAAGACACACATACAACAATAGGCTGGGATGCACAGAGTCTGGTTTAGCTTGGTTTGGAAAAAGACACATACGTACAACAACAGGCTGCCTTGTCCAGAGTCTAATGGTCTACCCTGGTCAGCAGAAAGACACGTACGTACAGCAATCGTCTGGCTTGCCCAGAGTCTTACGGTCTAGCCTGGTTAGGAGAAAGACACGAACGTACAACAAAAGGCTGGCTTGTCCAGAGTCTGGTCTAGCCTGGTTAGCAGAACGACACGTACATACAACAAGGGGCTGGCTTGTCCAGAGTCTCACGGTCTAGCCTGGTTAGAAGAAATGCACGTGCGTACAACAACAGGCTCGATTTCCCAGAACCTGGTCTACCCTGGTCAGCAGAAAGTCACGTACGTAAAACAATGAAGATTTGCAAAGTCATACAGAGATGCATAGGAATGCATAGTTTATTGCCACTTACTGTTCACCCTTTCCCTGCCAAAGAATATGTACTGGTGGTTCAGTTTTCTCTTACGACTAGTCCAGAAGAGAATATAGGTTATACATTCATAATTATTTTGTCCTATAAGAGAATGCACGAGAAGGTAGCTAGGGTTCAAGCAAAACAAGGCGTCAGTTTAGAAAATGGGAAACAATTTAGCTAGGATGTCATGTGACGTCATAAGGTCAGTGAACGGGTTAGTGTAAATATATATATATAGAAGTCAGATTTAAGTTCAAAGTTGGAATGCCTTTTAACAGAAATTAGACAAAGCGAGCTCTAACAATATCAACAAGACATCATGCAGCTAAATGGCCGGCTAAAATGCAACATGAGACGCCAACTGTCAGTTGATTATCACGTTATCAGTCGGTCAGTCAGTGATGTACTCAGCAACAAGTGAAAAGAGTCCAGACTTTGATTTTTATACATCAAATGGAAACAAACCCAGCATCTCCAGACGTTTTACATATAAAGAAGGAAGGAAACTGTGTTGCTGTTTTTTAACGCCTAGTCATCTTGCACATACCTAAGAACAATACTTACAACTACAGTAAACACAACATGTGAATTAAGGGGCGTTTCTCTGTAATAATCTGACAGTCTAGTACCTTCGTTGGAGTTCCTTGATTCTGACCATCATGTTGAGATGTCCCTGGGAGTACTGTTCTATCACATCTCGCACATCGTACGGCTTGCGGGCTTGCTGAACAGTTCACAAAACAATCGACCAATGAAACGACACATTGAAACTACAAACGAGGCTAAAAATCGAAGGACGTGCACGCAGCAGTTAAAGTGTGCACTGTGTAGCACCTGCCAGAGTTATAAAATATGCAACCTGCTTGCAGCACCTACCGCAATTATAGACACGTGCAAGCAATTGTCAAACTGTAGTCAGTGCCGGAACTATAAAACATGCAATCACTTGTTGCACCTGCCGCAATTATAAAAGGTGCAATCAAGTGTCGCAACTGCCGCAATTATGAAACGTGCGACAGTTTCTTGCATGGAGTCGGTGCAGCTATAATAACGCATACAACCATTTGTCGCATCTGCCGCAATTATAAACCATGCAACCATTTGTCGCACCTGTCGCAATTATAAAACATGCAACCAACTTTTCGCACATGCCGCAGTTATAAAACCTTTTTTTATTGAAAGTCTTTTCACCTAAGCGATAGTAGACTGATCACGAAGATAATAACACATGTCAATAAATTGCATCTACACAACAATAAACTTAGAAAATAATATTAAGTCATGTCTCAATATACATATCTTTGCACTCGCAAAAACAAACATACACATGTGTATATATGTATCTATGTACATGGCTCTTTTCACCTGAGCTGTATATCACAAACGCTGAAGTGTACAATTATAAAACTTGCGACCAGTTATAGCACCTGCCGCATTTCTAAAACATGCAACGAGTCAGACTGTGTCGCCAAATATTTCCACCAATTGTGCACAGCGTATATATATATATATATATATATATATATATATATATATATATATATAAAACACGCGCTGCAATTACAAAACAGATCGCCAGTCAATATACATCATTCACAGTTTCGACCATCTCTCACATGTAAAAGTATAGGACTACGTGTATGATGTATAGTTTAAATAGGAAACATTTACCAAAAGACAAAATAAGTGAATAGATCAAATCCAATATTCACCTAATTTCCAACAAAAAACTAAAAAAAAACAACCCCCACCCCCCCCCCCCCCCCCCCAATCATAAGTATATCAAACTCGAAACAACAAAAACACGCATGTTCTTTGCATTTTTAATTTACACTCTCATAATTCTGTTGCAAATGAGAGTGTAAATCCAACAGTTAGGAAATCAGCAAATGATTACTGTACCTGAAATTTTCTTCTTGCCACAAAGAATTTGATTTTCCTGATGACACGTATCATCAACTTGTGTGCATCCGTCAGCCTAAAAAAGACAAGCAAAAAATTCGTTTGATATCTTCAGTCTATTAAGTTCATTTTACGAGCTGCACTGGATTGAAATATACTGCAATACATTGGATAAGGATGGATTCAGTTGGACGAATTAATATTGCTATGGACTGGACTAGATTTGGTTACAATGGATCAGTTTGAACGGAACGGAACTGAACCGAACCAAACTGAACTCAGTCCAATAAACAGCAGCATTTTGTTGTTGTTGTTGTTGTTGTTGCTGTTGCTGTGCTGCTGTGTGTGTGTGTGTGTGTGTGTGTGTGTGTGTGTGTGTGTGTGTGTGTGGTGTGTGTGTGTGTGTGTGTGTGTGTGTGTGTGTGTGTGTGTGTGTTGAAACTGCTATAAAAATCCCCCCTCACAATTTAAAACAAAACAAAAAATAAAACAAACATGTGCATTGAAAGAATGTGTGAGCACTTAGGGCCTGTTCAGGTTAGGCGCTCTAAGTATCCATTACGATTATTATTATTATACTGCAAACCTGTGTCTAAAATGAAAACCAAACAATGGAAACATTGACATACAGTCAAGAGGACGAAGACAGACGTAAAGCAAGCAATACGTACACTGAGACACATCACTAATATAGATCAAATCACAAGATACATATGCAGCTCAAACCAGTAGACTAAATAAACCCTCGGGCAAGATAGACACGTTCAGAAAACTTACTGTTCGGGTTTGTAAATTGTGTAGTCGAGGTCGTCTTCTATAGAGTTATCAATCATGTCCACCGACATTCGTTGCGAAGACACTTTTGAGGGTGTCACTGCAAAACGGAAACGGAAACGGTTCATAGGCACTGGTTTATCATAGTGGTAATTGACTGTGTAAAGAAAACAACTATCCATCACGTTTCATTAACAATAATTATCACCAATCCCACACATCCCCCTCCCCCACCCCCACCCCCAAAGCGGCATACTCACTGGCATCATCATTACCATCATCACCACCACCGTCAGCACCACCGTCTGCAGCACCATCACCACCACCACTATCATCATCGTCACCATCATCATCACCACTACCAACACCAACACCATCATCACCACTATCATCATCACCATCACCACCACCACCATTATCATCATCTCTACTATCACCACCACCATCATTAGAGTCACCGCCACCGTTACCACCATCATCACCACCACCATCGTTATAGTCACCTTCCATCAACACTACCACCATCATCACCACCGTCAACACAACCATCATCATCACCACCACCATCGTTATAGTCACCTTCCATCAACACCACCACCATCATCACCACCGTCAACACAACCACCATCACCACAACCACCATCATCATCACCACCATCACCACTACCACCATCACCATCACCACCATCAGCCACCACCATCTCCACCATCATCACAACCGCCATCACCCCCACTATCATCACCATTATCATCACCACCATAAGCACCACCATCATCACCGCCACCATCGTCCCCATTATCACCACCCCCATAATCGCCACCATCATCACCACTACCATCATCCCCATTATCACCACCAACATAATCACACCTATCAACACCATCATCACCACCATTTATACACTTGCTTGCAATCGCAAAAACAAACATACACATATATATGCAGTGATTCGACAACACACAATTATCATGGTGGTCATCGTCGACCCTGATTTATATCTCCTTTTCCCTTCCCCACTGGAACCGTTCCCAACTTACCCGGCGACCTGGCACTGTCGACGCCGCTCAGCGACTGCATGCTTTCCTGCCTTTCGAGGTTGTTGGAGCTGCCCCGGTTGTTCATGCGCTTCCTGAGCAGACTGGCCTTGCGGGCCATCCGGGACAAGGTGGAGGAGGAGTTGGAGGCGGGCAGCGAGACCTTGTGGCTCTTTTCCTGCACGTGGATCTTCCACGTGGCCACGGAGTTGAAGGAAGGGTCCGCCGCGTGGCATCGCCACAGACACTGAGGAGTGAGCAACAGAACTGTGTGTGGAGTATCGCCACAGACACTGAGGAGTGAGCAACAGAACTCTGTGTGGAGTATCGCCACAGACACTGAGGAGTGAGCAACAGAACTCTGTGTGGAGCATCGCCACAGACACTGAGGAGGAGCAACAGAACTTTGTGTGTGGAGCATCGCCACAGACACTGAGGAGCGAGCAACAGAACTGTGTGTTTGTGTGTTGGAGCATCGCCACAGACACTGGGGAGCGAGCAACAGAACTGTGTGTTTGTGTGTGTGGAGCATCGCCACAGACACTGAGGAGCGAGCAACAGAACTGTGTGTTTGTGTGTGTGGAGCATCGCCACAGACACTGAGGAGCGAGCAACAGAACTGTGTGTTTGTGTGTGTGGAGCATCGCCACAGACACTGAGGAGCGAGCAACAGAACTGTGTGTTTGTGTGTGTGGAGCATCGCCACAGACACTGAGGAGCGAACAACAGAACTGTGTGTTTGAGTGTGTGGAGCATCGCCACAGACACTGAGGAGCGAGCAACAGAACTGTGTGTTTGTGTGTGTGGAGCATCGCCACAGACACTGAGGAGCGAGCAACAGAACTGTGTGTTTGTGTGTGTGGAGCATCGCCACAGACACTGAGGAGCGAGCAACAGAACTGTGTGTTTGTGTGTGTGGAGCATCGCCACAGACACTGAGGAGCGAACAACAGAACTGTGTGTTTGAGTGTGTGGAGCATCGCCACAGACACTGAGGAG